>JAWNMQ010000474.1:25000-380161 GCA_035043855.1 Drosophila percnosoma
GATGCGGATGTGCATGCGGATGCGGGTGTGGATGTGGTGGTGCCATCATTGCTGCATGGTGATGCAGCGGACTGGCAAAGAAACCAGGCGGCGCTGCAGCGGATAGCAGAGCTGGTGGTGCACCAACTGCAACTGCTCCTGCTCCTGCTGCTGATGCTGATTGTGGTTGTTGTTGTGTGGTTTGCTTAGGCACTGTACTATTGCTGTGTGGTGGCGGCAACATGATGATGCTGCTGCTGTTGCTGCTGCTGCTGCTGCTGACACCACCAACGGACGTTGGCCAGCAGGGCAAACGTTGCTGCTGCTGGAAGCGATGCTGCTGCTGCTGCTGGTGTTGGAATGCCGCCATGGCAGCCAGCTGATGTGGATAACTATTGTTGCTATTGCTCGGGTGGTTGTTGTGGTTGCTGTTGTTGGTTCTGGCCTGGCTGGTTGCGCGACGCTGAGCACGTTGAGCGTGCGGCGTCAGGGCGACACTGGCTACGCAGGTGGGCGGCACTGAGGTGTCGCTTACCTATTCCCTGTAGGGCTTGCAGTAGGAGTAGCGGTGGTTCATGTGCTGGCTGTAGCTGCCCGAGTGCGAGAAACGCTTCAGGCACTTGGAGCACTGGAACGGCTTCTCGCCGGAATGCAATCGCTTGTGCTCCGTCAAATGGTGCTTGTGCTTGAACGCCTTCGGGCAGTCCATGCACTGATACGGTCGCTGACCTGCAAACGGATGGAGAAAGGACAATTGATTAAAAGGATGTTCATCAACTTCTTCTCCTTCGCTCTTCATGTGCTTCTGGTATTGCTTACTTACCGGAATGCTCGTATTTGTGCCTGGCCAAGGAGCTCTGCTTGGCGAACGCCTTGTCGCACTGATCACACACAAAGGGCAGATCGGGATCGCCGGCATGTCCGTGAGTCTCGGCCTTGACGCGCCTCGGCTTGGGCGCCAGCAGACCGCCCGTGGCCAGGACGTAGTCATCCTCGTGGGAGATGCGCGAGTCATCGTCGCGCCACGAACGCTTCTCGGAGCCACCCGGGCTGAGGCTGGTGCCGCGATGATAGTCCGGCAATTTAATACTGTTCATCAGAGGATTGGGCGCATATTCCCCGCCCGGACGCATCTGGAAGAGCGCCTCCATTGGCAGGCGGGCCATCATGGGAAAGGGCGGCAGGCCGGCAAAGGGCGTGCCTCGCTGTGCTGCCAAAGGGGGCGTGGCGCTGTGCAACGGGCCCGCCGTCGGTGAGGGTGGGGCAAAGTAAAGAGTTGCCGCCGCCGCCGCTGCGAGCGAAGCAGGCGACATGGCAGATGCAGCCGAGTTGGACAACTGACGGCGACTCAGGTTGATGGCCATGCTGGCCTCACTGTAATCCGGTGGCAGCTGCAGCTGCGACTGAGGCGGCGTTGCATCCCGCTTGAGGGATAAATCCAAAGGTTGATCCTCGCCACGTGCGGGAGGCAGTGCAGCAGAGCTGGCCAGGATAGCCGTGGCCGTCTCAGTGTTGCCAGCCCCTCCACTTGTGTAGCTTTGCAGCTTGCGCTCCCTCGAGCGATTGTTCTGGAACCACACCTGAACAACCCTCGCATCCAGCTGGAGATGCGCTGCAATCCGGCGGAACTCGTCGCGACTTGGTCGCGGATTGTGTGCGTAGTGCTGCTTGAGCTGCTGCTGCTGCTCCTCGTTGATGGCGGTGCGAACGCGCACCTTGCGCTCATTGCTATCACTGCTGCCGGCGGCGTAGTCCGCGTGGCGTGGCTCCTCCAGCAGCTCCTCCACATCCTCGTCGTCGTCGAAATCGGAAAGGGAGCGCGGAGTTTGCTGGAGTTGCTGCTGCTGCTGCTGGAGCTGCTGTTGTTGCTGTTGTTGATAGTGTTGCTGTTGCAGCTCCTGCTTGATCAGGCCACAGAGCACTTTCTCGTGCTGCACCAGCTCGGTGGGATGATTGAATTGCTTGGCACAGCGACTGCAGCGCAGTTCGGGGCTTGACTGGGGCATTGCCACCGGGGAGGATGGCTGCTGCTGTTCCTTCTCCAGATCCATCTGCATGTCCAGCTCCATTTGCTCCTCCTGTTCCTGCTCCTGTTCCCGCTCCTGCTTGATGGCCTTGACTGCTTCTGCGGGATGTGGCGTTGTCTCGCGACTGATCTCCATTTTGACAGCTGCCCGGGTTTCTGCTGCTGCTGCTGCAGCTGCTCTATTTAGATGCTCTGCATCCTGTTCCAGATCCATGACCAGCTTGGGCTCATCTGCGTAATCCTCTTGTTTGCTGGGCACCAATTTCAACTGCTCCCGATGCGCCTGCTCCCTCTCATGTTCCCTCTCCCTCTCCCGCTGCTGCTGCTCCTGTTCTCTTTGCAACTGCTGCTCCCTCTCCTGCTCCTGCTCCCTTTCCAATTCCTGCTCCTGCTCCCTGTTCAGCTCCTGCTGCTCTCTGTGATGCTCCTCCTGCTCCCTCTGCTGCTGCTGCTGCTGGTGCTGCTGTTGTCCTGCCGCTGTTAACTCCAGCAATCTCTGTATGCTATAAGGATGCATGCGTGGATCTAGTGCAGCCGCCATAAAAGCATTGGGAAATGCCAACAAAGCCGCATTCATTGCACTATAGTTGGAATAAAAGGGAGGAGGAGGCGGAGCAGCAGCTGCAGCACCACCAGCAACTCCAACTCCAACAGGTGATGTTTGTGAATCCCCAGCAAAATAATTCATGGGCAGATTTGGGAGAACCGGTTCCACCAACTGTTTGCAGGCCGAGCGCTTAACCGGAGGCAGTTGCTCCGCATTCTTGTCCAGCGTTTTGAGCAGCTGGCGATTGTTGTTCAGTTTCAGGCACATGCTGATGCACTTCTTGGAGGTCATGTGCGAGGAAAAGCTGCCCGAGTGCGAGAATCGCTTGCCGCAGTTATCGCAGCTGAACGGCTTCTCGCCGGAATGGATGCGCACGTGCTCCTTCAGGTGATGCTTGAACTTGAACGCCTTCTCGCACTGATTGCACTTGAATTTGCGCAGCAGCGCGGACTCATCGTGGCTAATCATGTGCCGCTGCAGGCGATAAACATTCGCGAATGTTTTGTGACAGATTTTGCAGGTCTGCAAAGAGAGCAAAATATGCGAAATTCCATTAATTTGTGCTAAAAGTTGTTCAAAATGCATTAAATAGACTTAAATAAGTGCCCCTCATAGTAACTATGTGTATTGTTCCCTGTATTCTGCATGTGGGAGAGCGAATATAAATAGTGGGAATTACGCCAAGCTGCAAGTGCTCTGTGCTTGAATCGGCGAGAGATATAAAGAGCTCTGTGCGAATATGCTTCACCCCGTATTCTGCGCGTGAGTAAGCGCAAGTATAATAACGGGAATTGATCAAGTCTGCAACTGCCCAGCAGCGAACTAGTGAATGACCCTGCATCGCCTCCAAAAGTATATCGCTGCTGGGTGCTGGCAAGGTAAACAAAATATGTAATTGAGTTCCATATTCAAGTTATAAAATCAAAATAAACGAATAATGCACAACTGCCCACAAGTTATATTAGATTATAAACATTTTCACTTCACTTTTCTTCGATAGAAGACAAAAATTCGCCAAAAGCTAACCATAACTGTATTTGCTGTCTCGCTAACACTTGCGTCTGCGTCTACCGCTTTACCTTGGGTATAGCGCCAACTGCCAATTGCGCACCAGCAGCTGACATTGTTGTTGTTGTTCTTCTTCTTCCGCTATTTTATTGTGCTCTTTTTTGTGCGCTTGAGCAGCGCACATTTACACAACACGCACACACACACACACATGCATACATCGACGACGCTCAGGTAATAAAAGTTGTTTAAAATAACAAAAAATGCTGCATGTATTTATTTGGTTTTCTGTCTTATTTGAAATTAAACGGATTTTTAATTTGTTTCATCAAAAGGAGCGCAAAGCAAAACCGCAAACCAAGAAAATGCTAATAATTTGTATTTTGTTTGTGTTGAAAATTAAAACTTTATTTTGCCTTATTTAAGGTCAATTTTTCTAAAAAGCGACGTGCGCCGAACACGAACTAAGAATTGAAACAAGACGCGGGCGCAACTAGTGAAGCAAAGTGCACAAAGGATAGTGGTAAATAGGAGTGACATAGCAAACAGCTTACAGTTGTAATAACTAACTAATGCAAAGCAATAAAAAATGAGGAATGATGAAAAATAAAAATGAATGATGAAAAATTAAGGAAGAAAAAAACTTCAATCGTCGGAAATATTGCGACAAAGCGCCAATAAGAAATCGAAACATAAACAACAACAAACGCCGGCAAGTGAAGAAATAAACAAAAGCCAGAAGACGTGGAAAAATAGAATTAAAACGTAAGACAAATCAAGTCGAAAACGAGAATTGTTTCAACAGCTGATGCTAATCAACAGAAAGCTGAATGCGTTTGTTTGTCTTTGCATTTTGTTTGGCAACAAATTGAACGCATCAAATGCAACTTTGTTGTGGCTGTGGCTGTGAAAAAGGTGTGCAATGAAAGCAAAGCAAAATTTTTAAAAGTCCAAAAGTGATTGACAGGCTGATTCCACTTAGCCAGCGTGCTGAAAGATTTGCGCCACTTTCACTTTGGCCCCTCCCAACAGATGGCAACACGTGTTGTTCCTTCCCCCTCCCTCCCTCCCAGCTGTGGTCTTTGTTTACCGTTGCAGAGCCATTGAACTTTTAACGCTGCATTTTGCAGCTCACCTCAACATATTTGTTTGCTCTTGATAAATAAATGAATAAAAATTGCGACCGATTGTTATTGTTGTAAAAGTTCATGGCATTATCAGCGATCAATTTTAAATGCCTTCTGTCTGTGTGCGCTTACTTTCAACAGTCACTGTCACTGTTATTCTCTGTGCTGCTCACACTCTTTTGTGTGTGTGGAGTGGTAAATTGACTTCTCTCCCTCTCTCTCTCTCTATCGCTGGGTCACTCTCTTAGTCAGCGGCTTTGCATGAATTTCAATTAAAAGCGCTTTTTAAGTGTGCCCAGTTATTAGTCACACACAACCAATTTATGCTCATCTCAAAATGAGATCACAGCAAAAGCAGAAAAAAACTCTTCAGCCTAATTAGTTTTTTACATTAACCATGTTTATTTGTACAGCAAGTGGTGAAAAAAAACGAAAGAATAATAATACAAAAAATACACGCACCATAATTACGGCCTAATTTGTTTATTTAACTCACAAAGAAAAGAAACACACAACAATATTGGGAGAATTGATTTGTTTTGTTTTCATGAAAAAACTTTCAAACTACAATTTGATGGATGTATTTTTTTTATCGCCGGCTGGCAACGGCTGATGGCTCAGCGGAAGAGCTGGCAACATAAATTTCCGTTTCCGCTGTTTATGAGTGTGGGTGCGGTGGGTGAGATGGTGCGTGTTGTTTTACCTGTCGCTGACGTCACGGCAGCCATTTGCAGCTGCAAGTGCGAGCGAGCAGGCAGGCGCACCACAAAACGAACGAGTTTCGACATGCACGAACAACTTAACATGGCTACGATTACAGTTATGGCGCGCTACCTGTTGCGCTCGCACAAAGCGAAACACGTTATCGCTGTGAAGTTACGCGCTCTCGCTCTTACTTACTATCGCCGTCTGCCTGTGTGTGTGTGTGTGTGTGTGTGTTTGTTCACCTCTGCGCTTAAGCACATTTGTAGACATTATTAACATGCTCTGCTATTGTTGTTGCTGTTGTTGTCATTTCTTTCATTGTTATCAATTAAATGTAAACCAAAATGGCAGCCACACACAAAAGGTAAATCTACAGTGTAATTTTTGTTGTTGCTCTTGTTGTTGCATGCGTCAGCGAGAGATTCTTATGCATTTTTATTTTTATTATTTGTGTTCGTCATGCGGCTGCTGCTGCGAGCGGATATGCCAATTGAAGCTACCTTTAGTTAATAGTTGGAACTGCTCTTTCGCTGTCTCTCTGTCTGTATGTCAGTCTGATGACTCAAGTGTTTACAACAGGAAATTGATTTATTCCACGAAAACACTTATTTCTGGGTGCGTTTTAACCTTTGCTCTTGTCTGCGATAAGCTTCGCACACGTGCGTCTATTTAACTCGCTTACTCTGCCAAGAGTGTGTGGACTGCGGACAAAAGCTGCTTGTGATCAACACTGGCTTTGAAAGAGTCTGTCCCATTTTTAAAGAGAGGACTGATGGCGGACAAAAGTTGCTTGTAATCAACTCGTGCTTTGAAAAACTGTCTAATTAATAAAATTTCAACAGAATTCCACGCCTCGTGAAACCAATTAAGAGCATCGTGTGTGCCTCTGTGTGTGTGTGTACCTTAAGCCACAAATTTTGAGTTTACTATGATGTCAGTGAAAACACAAATAAACAACTCATACACACGTGTATATATATATTTACAGCAGTTGCTGCTTATCGCTAGTTGGCTGCTTATCAAGACAAAAAGGAAAGAAGCCATTTCGTGTAAAAACAGCCA
The DNA here is from genome assembly GCA_035043855.1 of Drosophila percnosoma. Lineage (NCBI taxonomy): Eukaryota > Metazoa > Arthropoda > Insecta > Diptera > Drosophilidae > Drosophila > Drosophila percnosoma. The sequence continues at coordinate 31,455 of JAWNMQ010000474.1, forward strand.
AAACACAGCGGAGACCACACAGCAGCTTCAAAGCGTAAATCAAGCTAAACGCAACTGACAGCTGAAATGAGAAGTTTGTGTGCGAGCGAGCGAGCGAGAGAGAGAGAGAGAGAGAGCGTCCTGCAGCATACAAAGTCCGGCAACGGTAATTGCAGGCGACAAGAAGCCTTTTGCTATAATTATGCACCGAATTCGCAGTGGGTGGGCGCCAATTCAAAAAAGAGCGACAGAGACAGCGATAGTTGCGGGCAGCAAAATGCAAATAGAGAATTTAAGTAAAAACAAAAATAAAAATAAAAATGAGACTTGGGTAGCCAAACGACGCCGCTAATTTGTGAAAGTATTTCACGAACGCCTTTATGCATTGAGTGACTTGAGAATTTGGCCATAATAGCACACCTAATTGGCTATAAGGCAAACGCAACAACAAGCGTTCAAATTTGACATGCTTAACAACAAAAAAAAGAAACAGAAAAGCAGCAACAAAATCACAAAGCATTGTTGGCCTTTCAAGATAGAATTTTGACAAAATGCCACCGTCAGCATGGAAGCATATATAGTATATGGAAACTGTAGCATAGTAATATATAGAAGAACGCACCTGTCGCCTTTTGGCAACGTCTAAATAAAAATAACAACAAGCGACATGCTCAATTTGTTATACCCTTCCAAATCGGAGGGGAGTATTTTATTTCGATGAACTATATACTGTAATCGGTGCAGGTGATATATTTATAGCCATCTTGATAACTATATTGAATTGATATTATTTCTTAACTGTTTCAGCAAAAGAGTTGAAAAACTTTCGCTCAAAAGTTGACTTCTTGTTTGAAAAACTTTCCTAACCCAACTAAAAGTATCTTATGAAAATTACCAAGTTTGCTTCAATTTCTTCACATCTCTCGTAGACTCTGTGATCTGAAAGAGTATCCAAAATTCGGTTTGCCTCAATTAGCTGTTGCTTCTTGTTATTCTTTCTGTGTTTCTCTTTTTGTTTTGAGGTCAGTCTAAACAAGAAATTGGTTTGCAAGCAAAAAAAAAAAACATAAAAATTATTAACGACGCCACAAAACAAAATCACTAAAAAATTGTTTAAAAAAAGAAGAAGAGTAAAACAAATGTCTAACTGCTTTATGGCAACTGCGACCCAATTTGCTAGGCTTGTGCTTATCTCTGCGGCAGCTGCCATAAACAACAAGAACAACAATTATATATATATATATGTGTAGTTTATAGTATATTATTATATTTAGCGTATAGATGCTGTATAAGGCTGCTGTCTGATTAGAGCAATGAATGAATTTCTAGCATTGACGTACCTTAAAAAAACGAAGCAAAAAAAAGAAAAAACAGCAGAGCAAAATAAAGAATTTATTTATATATATACTAAATGAGATTGTGAATAATTGTCGTAGGATTATTATTAAATCGGAGCACGTTGAGCACGCTTTCGAGTTCAGTTCGTTATGGGTTGGTTTTGGGTTATCGTTATCGAAAGTGGTTTGCGCCTGCCTAGGTATTATGAACAGGGTTTCTTGAACTCTGATTGCTCTGATTAGAGCAGCAGACTTTTTCTATATAGGTGCGCCATTAGCGATAAGCTCTGCAAGCACATTGTTCTCATTACGAATCCGTTTTTGCACAATATACAAATTAAAGCAAATAATAATTTAGTTTTGCAGCATTTTCAAATTATTTTTATTTTTAATTTATGAAATTATGCAGCTTTTGCTAAGCTGGCTGCAAGCAGTTCAAGCAGTGCATTTGCAGGCTGCGCAAAGCTTTTGCCTAGTTAAGCAGTTCAACTGAAGGAGATCAGTGGCGGCAACAATGACAACGAAAGCGCCGTTAGGCATTCTCTCTCTTTTACTCTGTATGCTTCCTGTTGTGCTCGTTAAGCCTAGCTTTAGCAGTCATGCCGAAGCTTCTTGCTGTGAAACTCTGAAAGCGCCTTAAGCATTCTCTCTCTCTTTCACTCTGTATGCTTCCTGTTGTGCTTGTTAAGCCTAGCTTTAGCAGTCATGCTGAAGCTTCTTGCTGTGAAACTCTGAAAGCGCCTTAAGCAATCGCTCTTTTAACTTTTCTGCTTCCTTTTTTCACATGTGCTGTAGCTGGCAGCTGTGCAACTCTGAACTTGTTTTAATTCATAAATTTTGATTTTTATTATTTCTATATTTCATTTGAATATTAATCATGTTGCTTCAAATGTGTATTAATAGAAAATTGTGTATTCTGCTGCATAATTTCATGCCTTTCGTCATTTTCAAATGTGTTTTATACTAGACATGAAAACGTAGCAATAAACGCAAAGTTTTCTTAAGTGTATTTTGGTGTAAAAGTTCATTAACATTTATTTGTTGGCTAAGACAAGAGAACGGTTCTCTATGCCGACTTGTGCGCACTTGCCAACAATCTTGGCTGTCTTCAGTTTAAGCAAAAATATATATATAATCTCATATATAATATGCAGATTTTCCTTGAGTTTATTGATTTACAGGAAAATACTTTTAAGGCGCCGGCAATTTATGGCGACTGCCGCATTTTTCAATATGCAACCGAAAACTGGGTACTGAAAACCTGAAAGATTTCCCATTTTCCACCATTTACAACAGTATTTAAGATAAGCAGCAAAACCCCGAAGCGGAAACACGTTGAATTTTCCATTTTCATTTTCATTTACATTTTCATTTTTGATTTTCGCTTTTGATTTTCATTTTGTGCTCTGCCAACGCACGACAAATCAAATTTAATTGTTTATAAATAAAACGTTTTGCTCAATGATGCGTGGGGCAAGCAAAACTTTTTCTTTTCTTCTTCTTTCTTCTTTTTCAAAATTTATATCAATTTTCAATTCAGTTTTCTTTTGCGCGTTTCTCGTCTAAGCATGCCAAATTAGTTGTGTGTATTAGGAAAACATAAATTAGGCGCCGCCGCAAAGTACAAAAAATTTATCACTCTCGATAAAACGTTGCAACAAAAAAAAGACAAAATCAAAGCACAAACTTAAATTAATAAAAATAATATTTATGTGGCTCTAAGAAATGGCTCGAACAGCTGCCTCCAATGGGAAATGTGTCAAAAAGCGTATCTTGCAACTTGTAGCTAAAATTCCAAATTTTAGCGTTATTTTAAATCAACTTTCGAAATTTGATTGAAATTGACCCAATTTTTACCAATCTTAACTTAAGCAGTCCTGAACTCTTTTGGCAGACTGAGTTCTAGAACTTTTTGAAAAGACTATGCAACACAAGCTTGAAGAGAGCGAACGAAGCAAATAGTGAATATCCCCGTAAGTGGCCTGAGGAAGAAGGTTGTGTATTCCCCACAGCCCGCCCCAATAAAGAAGGAGGCTACGGCAGCGGACGGACCGAGCAATCACCCGCCAATCATCGACCTGTCGGAAGACCTGGCGGAAGGGAAGATGAGGAGTTGGCGGACATGACAAGAAGTGGGGCAGCGGAGGACGGGCACGAGATCATGTCCTCTCAGCAACTGGAAGAGGAGCTGCGAGAGGAGGCGGCAGAAGCTGACGTCACACTGACGGGCAGCGGTGATGGGTGCAGCTCCGGGCCCCACTTACCGTGTCAGCTGGAGCCCCGCCTCTAGTAGGTGACGAGAGTTATCACAACGGGCCTGGCCCAGGTAAACATTCACCTGCTAAGGCAGACTCGGCTGTCCTAGCGAGGAGCCATGGGTGCACAATGAAACGGATGGCCTCCTCTCGACTAAAGCCGTAAAAAGAATTGGAAATGCTGAAATCAAAACTAAAGTCAAGTAAAATTCAAGTGTCTTATTCCGTCTCTTTCGCTCGCTCCCTTAAGTCAAGTGTTTTCTTCCCTCTCTCTCTCTCTCCCTCACTCTTCCCTTGCACTTTCTCTGCTTACTTCATTAGCTACATGCCTAAAACAAACCGCACAATAAACGTCACAGAGAGGGAGAGAGAGAGCGAGAGAGAGACAGAGAGTGAAGTGAGGAAGAGCCCCAAGGGAAATGAGTGCAGGGAAATTTCGTGGGAGTGAAAGAAAATTTAGTGGGAAAATGTAAACGCGGGGCAAGCATAATTTATGACGTGCACGGTGAAAGTTGATCCAAATCCCGTGAGCGATTATACATAAAAATCAAAAGTGGAAGGTAATCGAGGGGGAAAACGAAGATGTTGGCATGTGTTTGGGTAAAAAACGAGCAGGTGATGTTTTTTAGAGAGAGAGAGGGGGAGAGAGAGAGGGAGAGAGAAAGAGAGAGGAAGCGTGGAAAAGTAGCTAAAGGAAGTGCTTTACGTTGCAGGAGCAGGAACTGCTCGAGCTAATGACTTTAATGAGCACTGAGCGAGGGTGCTGAGAGAAGAAGAAGAAAGAAATCTTAAAAAACTGAAAGAAAAATGCGCTGAAAAACTATTCAAAAGTCTGCAGGCCTCCTCAACCGATCAAGCTAATGATTTGAACGAAATCTGAGAGAATGCTAAGAGAAGAAGAAGGCCAAAAAGAGGAGAGAAGACAGACAGGCAAGCTTTCTCTCTCTCTCTCTCTCTCTCTGTCTCTCTCCTCTCTCTCTCATATACCTATTCAAAACTCAGTAAAAGCGAGAACTGTTGAGCTAATCACTTAAATGAGGACTGAGCGGGTGGGGCAAGAGAAATAGAAGGGTCTTGAAACTATATAGAAATATTTGAAAACCCTCCAAAAAGTAAATCTTGAATTGATTTGCTGAAATTTGACAGGCATGCGCCTAGAAACATGTTCGAAGTACTGTAAAGCTCTGGAACCACACGAATTGTTTGAGTTAGAAGAAGAAGAAGAAGAAGAAGTAGAAGAAGTAGAAGAAGTAGAAGAAGAAGTAGATGAAGAAGTAGAAGAAGAAGAAGTAGAAGAAGAACAAGATGTAGAAGAAGAAGTAGAGGAAGTAGAAGTAGAAGTAGAAGAAGAAGTAGAAGTAGAAGAAGTAGAAGAAGTAGAAGAAGTAGAAGAAGTAGAAGTAGAAGAAGAAGAAGTAGAAGAAGAAGAAGTAGAAACATAATCTTAAAACTAGATTAAAGTATTCTTAAAACACTCCAAAGAAGTAAACCTCAAAGTCAAAACTTTGATTTTTGATATTTCTAAAAGTCAGCGAAACTTGCCAGCGATTTTCGGCAAAACTCTGCAAAACTGTGTTGGCCAAAAGTAATAGCCATTTAATGAGAATGAGAAAGACGTTAGCATAAAGCATGACATGGCCAATGATTGCAACACGTGTCAAGTTCAACTTTATGATATATGCAAACGAGAATATTTCATTTGCGTGGCATGGCATGGAGTGACTGCATAAATAAATGTTGCAAGAACTTTTGCCGTTATAAATTTCAATAAATGTTCATTATTTGTAAACATTGTTGTTGTTGTTGTTGCTGTTGTTGTTGTTGTTGTTGCTGTTGTTGCTGGTTTTTAATTTGTTTGCTTTAATTGCAAATAATTTTTAAACTTTGGCCAGCGACTGAGCGAAATACATAAAAATACATTTAAAAGCGGTCAAGTGGAGGGGGTTGGGATTGGGGGTTGGAGTTGGATTTGGGGTTGGAGTTGGAGTTGAAGTTGAAGTTGGGGTTGGAGTTTTGGGGGTAAATGGGTTTGCTCCAGCAGCGAAGTAAATAAATTGCTATTAATTTTTCAGCGCTGTGTTCGTCAAGTGGCAAACGGCGCCGAGGCGACGACGACGACGACGACGACGAGAGATGTCAGCCAGGAGAGGAGTCATCCTGCATGTCCTGGCTGGCATACACCAGGCACATCCTGCACTCAGCGAAAAAATCGTCTTTCCAATTTTAAGACTTTTTTTTGGTTTAAGTTTTTTCATTTTTTAGTTAACAAATTATTTCCAAAAACAAGCAAAACTTGAAAATTTTCAGTTTGACTTCCACAAATTCGCTGTAATTTTTTAGAGTGTAGCTGTGGGACACCTAAAGTGCATATAATTTTTCAATTTGAAATGTTTCGTGTGTTGCAGACACATTTGACCGAACCAAACCAAGCCAGGCAACCAGGCAGCGATTCTGTGGTTGCCCCAAAAAGGTGGCAACTTTTAGCGCCAGACCCAAATGAATTGTGGCCAAAAAGTTGCAACTGTTTTTTCTCGCTCTTGGGGTGTGTATGAGTGTGTGTGTGTGTGTGTGTGTGTGGCAGTTAAGCAAATATTTAATTGCTGCACTTTTTCTGGCACTCGCTCAGTCGGTTGTTATTTGCTGAAAGTTTGCCAAACGTCAGTTTTTCGGTTAGGGTATAACCTTGAGCAGGGTATAACGATTTTCTCAAGCAGTGTGTGCAAGGCATCATCTGTGTCTGTATAGACAGAACTATCTATGAACTCCAGAGTCACTTCTGAAACTTGATTTATATATTCCCTTAGCTTGTAGGCCAACTTGATGAGGCTGAATGTACAAGTTGGAGTTGGCCAGTTCTGGTTACTATATCAGACAGATTTTACAGTTTTACTCAACTTAACTCAATAGTTGAGGGTTTTAAGAGGTGAACAGGTTCGAGGAGAGAAAGAGCTCGTCTGAAGAATACCCCGAAGCTAGGTACCAGCCTGGGGAACCAGCACTGCGTCCTCTAAGGCCTATTGTGCCCCTGCTCAGACTACAGCTCCTCCATCAATCCCAACTCCTGCACGAAAGCTAGCATCTTTGTTGTGATGAGGGTTTCTATGTCCTTGGGCCTCATTACATGCTGCCCTAGGATGCTGCATCTTTTCCTGATTAAGGCGACACATTCTGCTAGGATGTGCATTGAGGATTCCTCCTCGCTTCAACTATAAATACCTAATTTGGTTAGGTGACTTCTCAGTCTACAGTGTCCCGTCAATAGACCGGGAGTATCCTGAGCCTGTTCTTCCCATGGATATTACTAGCTTAAATCGATTTCGATTATAGCCACCTAGGAGACTTCTGGCTTGTCGGAGTCCTGGTGCCTCTGCCCAGCTCCGCTTTCGCCTCTGCCTCTCTTCATCCCTGATTTGCAGCCGTTTTGTGTGTCTTGCTATGCCACAATACGGTTCAGGTCCTATCAGGGGTCTGTCTGCCCCCATTCTTTTACAAACCCGACACCTTAATCAGCTGCTTAAATATTCGATTGATTTTTTGGTAAGTGTATTTGATATTCGACTTGCCAAAGTTGGCAGTTTTCTTGGCGATTTTTTATATATTTTGTTGGCCAACACATTTTGAGTTTGGCCAATAATTTATGTGCTGCCATTTGCCCAACAATTACTGCCGCTGTCTCTCTCTGTGTCTCGCTCTCTCTCTCTCACTCTCTCTCTGTCTCTGTCACTCGCCGCGTTAATGATGTTGACCTTTGCAACAAGCGAAATGTTGCAATGTTGTTAACTTTAAAGCCGACGTCTGCGGCCAATTTGAATGGCTTTTCAATAACAATTGTTATTGGCCAGAAAATTGGAAAATGGGGAAAATGGGCAAATGCTGATTGCCTACTTTTGCGCGTGTGATTCTCATAATGAGCAATTTGTTGTTGTTGTTATTGTTATTGTTTTGCCGGCATAATTAATTGTTTTCACACATAATAATTTAATGCGTGTGTACACGTGTAAAGTGCGCTGCCCCTGCCCCTGCCCCCTCTGAGCCATCAATAACGAATATGGCCATAAATGCGTATTGGCCATAGTTGCAATGTGTCAACCTTTGCAGCTGTTTCCGACTATATATATATTTGCACTTTGCATGTGTTTCAATGTTTAAATGTCATTAACAAAGCCGTAAATTATGTGTGTGGCAGCAAACGTGCCCCAGCTGTGTGCGTGTGTGTGTGTGTGTGTGTGGCTGCAACAAAAGTGCAAACAGGTTGAGCTTTTTGCAAGCAGTTTCCATCTGGCTGCGGGGGGGCAAGAACGGAGCTTAATAAACCCACTCATAACTCTATGCCCCTCTCTCTCTCTCCCTCTCTCTCTCTCTCTCTCTCTCCCTCTCTCTCTCTGCGTCCACTTGCAGCTTTATTAGCTTTTGAACCCTCTGCTTTTGACCGCTTAGGTAAATATTAATAACCAACAGCCAAAAAAAAAGAAGAAGAAAAAAATTGAAGAGCAATAATTGCAACTGGTACAGTTAAGCTGCTGCAAGCGGACATCGAACAAAAATCTAAAACTTGTCCAGAAATAATATCAACAAAATCTCAAATTAGGATTCAGAAAATGAAAAACTTAAATAAAAATAAAAAAATATGAAGAATAATTAAAAAAAGTTAGAAGAAGAAGACTTGATTCGAGTTAGATCATTTTAGAATAATCCATTGCTATATCAAAGGTCGAAAGACAACTGGATTCAGGAATAAACTAACTAAAATTTTTCGAGTTAGGTAATTTTCGAATCCCGAATATTTTCTAATAAACAATACAACTTGATTTAATGTATATCATTCTAGAATGAGTAAAATGAAGCCAAGAATATTTTCTAGCCAATTGCTAATCGAAGTAAGAAGAATTAGTTTAATTTAAGCTAGTTTTAGAATGGATTGAATCCAAATATGTTTTCTAGCCGACAGCAATGGCAAGTGAGAAGACAACTTAAAAGAGTTAAGATCCTTTTGGAATAAACCAACTGAAGATTATTCAGTAAAGTAACTTGACCCGAGGAGCAATCCTCAATGCACATCCTAGCAGAATGCGCCGCCTTAACCAGGTATAGATGCAGCATCCTCGGGCAGCATGTCATGAAGCCCAAGGACATAGAAACCCTCAACCCAACAAAGATCCTGGCATTCGTGCAGGACTTGGGATTGATGGAAGAGCTGTAGGCTCAGTAAGGGGGCACAATAGACCTTATAGGTCGCAGTGCTAACCATTCCCAATTATAATAATAACTTGATTCAAGTCATCGTTCTAGGATTCCTTTTCCACTTACAGCCAAGTCAACAATTTATCTCAACTCTTTTTTGTTATTACCTTTAATCTTTCGATCAATCTATTCAATATATTACTTGCTCATTTTTCTAGCACTCGCCAGGCCAGGCCTTACAGCACACATAGGCAATTGCCACTGTGGCTACACACAGAACAAATGCCCCGCCCATACACATATGAGAAATCAGCTAGCTTCAAGCTGTCCAACTTTTTGTTGTTGGCTCATTTTTTGGTGTATTTTTTGGCTGCTACTTTTATGAAGGTACAAAAAAGTAAGCCGAAAAAAAGCAAGCAACAAACTAGCCTATATGAATTTATGAGCAAATGCTTGATGGGGGGCGTCAACTGGGTTGGGGCGGTAACTGTGGCATGCAACTAGAAGAGCCAAAAAAAACAGCAACAAGAAAAAAGAAATGCAACAAAATTATAATTTATGTGGCTTTAATAGCTGCTGGGTACAAGGTGTGTGTGGGTGAGAGTGTGTATGTGAGTGTGTGCGAGAGTGTGTGTGTGAGTGTGTGTGTGTCCCTCCCTCAGCAACACACATACAACTTGCCGCTTATCGCAGGGCCAGTGTTGTAAGTTTTTTTTTTTATGATTGTTCAGCCTAGACGAGAGTAGAGTGGGTAGAGGATAGGAGGAGGGGAGTGGAGTGTGGAGAAAGGGGCGGGGAGTGTGGTGTGGGTAGTTTGTAAGTAAGTGTTGGTCTGTCTTATCAGGGCCTGCCTGTAGCAACATTTATTTTAATGCCTTATCACACGAAGAAACAACAACGACAACAACAACAACAACAACAAGAACAACTGCACAATTGGGAGTTACGGTTGTTGTGAATGACAGACCAAGAACAAGAAGTACACACACACACACACACACACATGCACACAAGACTCAGACTTTATGATAGGCCGTTTCAGCGTGCCTGCTATCTCGCTCACTCGCATGCGCCGCAGCTGGCATATCTCTCGCACTCGTTTGCGTTTGCTCCCCTGATAATACTCTTTTTTCTCTTTTTTTCTCTTTATTTCTCCGTTATTTTTCTGCTTTTTTTGTGTGTTTTTTTTTGGTAAACGCCTACGTTTTTATTTAATGCCAGTATTTGGTTTTTTTTTGTATTATAGCGGTGTTTGCTTATCATAGTTTATAGTTGTTGCTGTTGTTGTTGCTGTTGTTGTTGTTGTTGTTGTTACGGTTGTTGTTGCTGCCTTGCTGATAAACTTTACGTAAGCATATAAAGGCAACCTCTCGAGTGTTGGGAAAACCTCAAGTATAGGCTTTATCTGCGCACAAAACTGAATAAAAAATAAGTAAAAAACACTTGCCTTGTGTCCCATGTGTTTTAGTTGTTTTTTTTTTACGGTTTATCTTGGGGGAACTTAATTATTTTCCCATTTGTTTTCGATATATATATGCATTATTGTGCATGAAATAAATATATATAATTTTTTTTTCTTTTTTTTTTCTTATGTACGTTGTGTCAACAGGAAACGTGGGCATGTGCATAAGGTTGACTTTGTGCTTGGCACCGTCTTCTTATCCGTTCCACACGTTATCGTTGCCTGCCCACTTTCCGCACACAGCAACAACAACAACAACAACTTGAACAACAACAACAACAGCTTGAACAACAACAACAGCTTGAACAAAGCCAGCGCATTGTTTGCTCAAAGATCAAGTCAAAGCCAGACTGAGACTCGGTCGGAGTCGCAGCAGCATTCTCCGATTTGGGATATTTATAGAGCTGTGCCGAAGACGACGTGTGATCAACTCGACCCGTGTGCACTTTGACCCCCGCCACGCAGCTGCTGGACTGTGTAAGAGCTACAATTTATCAGTCAGCTTCGTCTTCAGTCTGCTTGCAATGTGCCCAGCTAAACCTGACTCCATTTTTATATATATTTCAGTTCTGCGGCAGTATACTGATCTGAATCGGTCTGAAATACTCCAGGGATTTTTTCTGAGTGTACATACAGTATGCACTTCAAAATGAAGCAAATTTGATGACTATTCATATAACTATTCATATACATATATTATATATCTATATTTCTCGATCTCGACTCACCTGTTTGACATTCTGTGCGATTGTGTGCTGCCGCGTCGGCGAGTGCAGCAGCTGGTGTTGCTCGAGCTGCTCGCGACTGTGGAAGGTGGCCGTGCACTGCATGCAGGGGAAGCCAGCAGCTGGGAGATCTCCGCCAGCCGTGGAGCCCGGACTCGAGGTGGAACGATGGGCACTCAAATCCAGATCATAGGCGGAATTGCTGCCAATGCTGCTGCTGTTGCTGCTCGGCTTCTGCTGCAACTGTTGCTGTTGCTGCTGCTGCTGCTGCTGGTGTTGCTGCTGTTGTTGCAACTGTTGCTGTTGGTTGTTGGGCGAGTTGGCTGAGCGTGCCGATTGCATGGCCATCGCGGCGGCTGCCACAAATTGCAAATGGGCGGCTGGGTGTGGCAGATGGGCGAACAGATCGCCGGGCGTGGCGGGGGCAACGGGGGAGCCCAACGAGGCAGGTGAATGTGAAATGCGTTTATTTTGATTCTTTGCCGTTTCACTGTTATTATTGTTGTTGTTGTTGTGACTGCTGTTGTTGTTGTTGTTGTTATTGTTGTTGTTGCTTGGGGATTTGGTATAGCGTTGTTGGCTGCTGCTGCTTAGATTGCTGTGCTCCTCCTCCTCCTCCTCGTCCTCCTCGGGCTCGCTGTCGGGCTGAGCTGCGCCTGGATGCGGCTGCTCATAGTTCAGCTTGTCCAGCGGATGCTCGCTGGCAATGTGCTCGCTAAACGACTGCAAAATTAATTTTTTATATTTATAAATATTATTTTTGTTTATATTTATTTATTTTTTACTTTTTTTTATGAAGTTTTCTCAGCCTGACTCACCTGAAACTCGTTGAAGCGCTTGTGGCATTGGGGGCATTTGACCAGGCACTCATCGGCCGCATTCGCTGTGGCGGCACTGGTTGCATGCGGCACATGCTCCGTACTGGCTGCGGCCACATTGCTGGCCTGGCTGTTGCTGTGTGTTGTGCTTTGGTGATGGTGTAAACTGGACGCCAAAGAGGGAACTGCAAGCAAAAAGAGACAGAAAACAAATTAGCTTGGCATTGCACTGCGAGAAATTAGTGACTTCAAATGAAGAGGTCATCTTTGATATGAGGAGAAACTTGCTATATATGTATATACACTGTGATAAAAACATACACAACTATCTTGAAGTTACTTATTCAAAACTAGCGACAAATGCTGAAAACATCTGAATTAATCAACTTAATCTAAATATAATCTGAATAGAATCTGAATAATCTGAATATATATATATATATATATCAGTTCAAACTGGAAACGAAGTTATTTTATTGTGCCTATAAGTTGATAATAGCTTTAATTATATATATAATTTTAAATTTAAGATATTTTCTCGCATATTCCAAGCAGCTGAATTTAATTTGATTTGATTGATAACTAATATCGATAAACATCGATAATCGATAGAAAAAAAACACAAAATTGTAAGGATATATATATTAACAATATATATATGATATATTTGGATACATATATTTGATGCACTGTACAAATTTAATTAAGATCGAAGAAGAAGCTAAGATTTTGCAATCAAAATGGATTTTGATCTTGATTTTAATCTTGGATTTGTGATATATCTATGGGGTATATATATAGGGTATATATATAGGGTATATATATAGGGTATATATATAGAGTATATAGGGTTCATATATAGGGTATATATAGGGTATATATAGGGTATATGTAGGGCATATATAGGGTACATATATAGGGTATATATAGGGTATATATAGGGCATATATATAGGGTATACACATAGGATAATTCCTAGTGATCTCGCTCGACTGGATCATTATAAATTGCTTCGATATATATATATATATATGCATATCTCAAAATAAGTCGCAAGCAACGAAGATCAGCACTTTTCGAGTGCTCAGCTCAAGGCAACAAAAAAAAGAAGCTTAATTAATTTATTTACTTAATTTGCACTAAAAATAGTTCAAAAATCGATTTGCAGCGATCAAAAGTAACGGTTTTTTGTTGGTTTCGAAACTCAAAGCCAGCCATTTTGGCACAATAAAAGCGATTTTTTAATGAAAACAAATTAGCTGTGAGATCTGCACAGGCGATAAGACTTAAGTGGAATGCCACACAAAGAGGCAGTGGCGAGGGGCATGTGCAACCATTAAGTTGCCGTGTGGCAGTCAGGCACAGGCAGCCAGGCAAACTTTAGAGTCGCGTCCCACAAAGCAAAGATCAACTTTAATTTCGTGGCAAATCAACTTGCCCAACTCAATGCCACAAAACAGAGGCACAACTCTTTACCCCGCCACGCCTACCCTAACCCACTCCCCCCCCCCCCCCCCCCCCTTAGCAGGCAGTTGCCTTTGACTTATTGGCATTGCGGCTTGGCGTTGCCTTCACGCAACGTTTCCACGTAAAAGGCGATGATCTCATGCGCCAATCAAAAAAAACCAAGAAAATAAAAAAGGAAAAAGAATAAAAAATAAATATTTCAAAAAAAAAAAAAGAGTGGAACTGGTTTTCACACACACACACACACACACACAGAGAGAAAGACTGAAGAGTCGACTCTTAATCAGTTTAAAAAAGCGTTCAAGCATGCGAAAAGGGAGATCATAAAAAACAACAACAAAAACACACACACAACACACACACACATACACAAGTTGAAGATGGAAAAGAAAAAAAAGAAAAAAGAAGAAGAAGAAGCAGAAAAACGGTTCTTGAAGATTGCTTTGTTCAATGACGACGACGACGTCGCTGGCGATGCCGAGGGTCAGCCAATTGCTATACACACACACACACACACACACGGGCACACACACACTTGTGTGTGTGAGATACTTATGGCCGCTGAGTCGCTTGGTAAATAAGCAACTTTGTTGTAGCTGCCACATTCGCCTGGGGCAGGCACGTTGTTGCAAGGTACAAAATGGAGTTCAGTTTTCTGTTCGGTTCAGTTCTGTTGTGTATCTCACAATGGGAGTCTTTGTTGTAGCTGTTGTAGCTGTGGCAGTTGCAGTTGTGGCTGTTGTTGCTATTTGATCGCTACCTTAATTTAAGCCAATTAACCGCCTGCAGACAGGCAGACGGACGACAGACAGACGCCGCTTCATAGGGGCACTCACATGTGCAGCGGCGTTGCTAAATTAATGGCTCTCTCGTACCTTGCAGCTTTAACAGCCACATACACTCGGAGAAAATTAATGCAGCCATTGAAAAAAGTTATGCAACAAATTTGGTTTTTCAATTTCTTACTCGAAAAGCGACAATTTGTGCGCGAATGAGATTATAAATTAAAAATATGAAGTACACTCGAAGAAAACAGCTGTAATAAGTTCAAGTGTAGCATGGCTGAAGTTGGAAAAGTTTTTCAAATCAAACTCGTTTGCTGAAATTGTGACTACAATTTGTTATAAATTACGCTCAAAGTCCAAATCGATCATCAATATGAAATACACTCGAAGAAAATTACTATCTACAAATGATTCAAGTAAAATGCTGCTCTAATTTCATCTACAACTTATGCTTAAATGAGCATAAGTCAAACTCAAACTCAAAATTGATCGTTAATATGACATACACTCGGAGAAAAGGACTGTGCTAAGTGAAAATCGATTTTATGCTTCAATTCATTAGTCGAAAGCCAGCAAAATCCATTTTTGAATATTGCCAGAATTGAGCTGCAAAAGTTGATCAACTCAAATTCGTTCTGAAGAGTAACTTAATTAAAGTAAATTTGGTATTAAGTGAGAATAAGTCATGCTTAAATTAAGTCGATCATTGATGAATAAACGCAGGTTTCCATGCGATGATATACAAATCTTGAATTAAGCACAAAATATTCATTCCAAGCACTTTTCGAATTTCTTATTTCACAGAACAAATCAGGATTGAAATTAGTTGGTCTTGGTTTAAGCACTTAACTACTTCAAATGAAGTCAAATAACTTACTTTTAGAAAGTTTTTCCCAAATCAAATATCTTTTTTTACTTTTCAAAAATATTTTAAAATGAGCAAAATTGTACTTAATTTAAGATTGGAAACATTTTTGCATTTAGTAAGCACAACATTGCCAACTATTTCTTGCAGTGCACACAAACTATATTCCGTAGCCGCATCTTGTATCTTGTTGCTTGTGTGACGACTGGCTCGCCACTTAACAACAATCTGCGGCGAGTTCGTTGCACGTTTGTCTAATACGATTTTCCTTTTCTCCCTTTTCCCTTTTCTCATTTTGATTATTTTCACTTTCGATAGTTTTGCTTCTTCTTCTTCTTTGTTTTTTACTGTTAATTGATTTGGATACAGTTTGATTTGATGCGGGTCGGCTCTTCAGTTGTACATATTTATATATATATATATATATATATATATATATATATATATTTGATGCCCGCATTCGAGTTAATCGCACTAATTAGAATTTAGCTGCGAATATCTCCTGGGACCTACTTGAAATGCCATTAAATTAATATGTTCATAAAAAACAGCCAAAAAAACAGCTGCTTTTGTGTTACAGCACTTTTGAGTTCTTTAATATAATTTTGAAATTTATTTCAGGCTGCCTGCTTAATGACGCTTTTATTATATGAACCTGTCCGCCATTTGCTCAGCTCAGTGAAATATGCAAGTTGTTAAAAAACAAACCAAAAAAACAATAATATTAAAAGACGAAACAAATTTTATGGCTTTTTTCATCATCATCAGCAACAAGCGACGGGCTGGCATGCTGGGTGTGCGTGTGTGTTGTGTGTGTGTGTTGTGTGTGACACTCAACACTCAACAAGTGTGTCACCAGCTCATTTAGTTCAATCAATTTTTCATAACAGAAATTATTAACGCAACGTGGAAAAAGCCGTTGGGAATTTTGCACTCATTACCAAATACCCTGTAACCATTGAAAACTTCCCAAAGAAGAGGTATATTCGAGTTGTGCTTGTGTCTCAAAAAAAAAAATTAAATTGTAGTTAAATTTTTGGGCATATAAAAAATTTTGCAATTTGTAATTTGAGTACAGCTACAGGGCATCGCTTAGTCGCGCATGCTCGTTGCTGTTAATGTTTTGATTATTTCATGTGTAACCCAAACGGTATTGAAATATTGAAAGTGTCCGCAAATTAATTTCAATTTGTGAAAAGCGAAACGAAAAAAAGAAGAAAAAGAAACGAAAGATGACCAAACGAATTTTGATAGTCGCATCAAATATTTATGTTTTGTTGTTGTTGCTGTTTGTTGTTGTTGTTGTTGTTGGTGTGCAACTATTTGGCGCTTACGCACGCCAATTGAAGTTGATTGATAGTATTTTTTGTAGTTGGGCTAGAAATACAGCAAGAATGCCGTTGGAGCGAAATTTACCCGTTTCAGGGAAATGCCTGAATAAGTACCAGCGTCGCCGCGCACTCAAGCAAAGTTTAAACGGGACTAACTACTGTTGCTTAACATAATGCTGTTGCTTAACATAAGTTTGTTGCTTAACATAATGCAGTTGCTTAACTAATGCTGTTGCTTAACATAAGGCTGTTGCTTAGCTAATGCTGTTGCTTAACATAATTGGCATGCATTAATGAGGGACTTAACATATGTAGGAGGATGCACCATTGCATTGCATGTAAATTAACATTATCAAGTTGATATTCATTTTGTGTGCTGGGAATCTTAATCTAAGCTGATTGATTTTAAAAGATTCTTTTTCCGCTTCTGTTGCAGCTGTTGCCAGTGCTTTAGCAGCAACTAGTTTTTTGCATTCAGTCAAATGTTTATCGGGCGGACATGGTTTATGTGGCCAATAAATAAAAACACCTGTTGACTTGCAACATAAACTCAAACGGAATTATACAAATACATATATAATGCTAATAGATGCGACACAAATGTTTATAAAAATGCCAACTTTTATGATCTCTAAAACACAAACCGAAATTGTATAAAACAAATTTTGGAAATGCTAAATACACTGGGGAAAAAACATAGAGAAAACTGATTGAAGTAATTTGAATTTTGGAAATGCTAAATACACTGGGGAAAAAACATAGAGAAAACTGATTGAAGTAATTTGAATGCCAGAATTGAAAATGAGAAGATCAAACAATAAATTTGATGAAATATTGGTTTCCTGGGAATTTGTGCTTGGTTTAAGAATTTGGCATTTAAAGAATATATATTTGATTTTTTATAGTTTAAAAAACTTGGAATTAAAATGAAAAGTGGAAAAATGAACTTAATTAAGGATTGTTAAGTATAAAAATAATCTCAATATATTTACAATTAAGTTTTTTGTGCTTGGATTATATGCTTGATTTTTAGTCCTTCTTTTTTTTAAGTGTATAGAGCTGTTAAAATGATTTTTATAAATAGCGAAAACTAATTTGTGAATTTTGGTGGCAAAATGAACAGGAAGAAGTTGAACTCGATTAAAGTTTATATATATATATATATATAGAAAATATATAGAATATATATATAGTATATATATATATATATTTTTTTTTTTATATATATACCTGATTTTTAGTTACCCTTTCTTTACAAAACTGTGCCAAAATGCGTTGATTTATGAATTTTGTTAAAAATGATAAGCAAAAAGTAAAAAAAAGTAAAAAAAGTAAAAAAAACTACAAAAAAGTTTTTAATTTTTAAGTAAATGATTTAAAAAATATTTGAAATTTATTGCTGTTTAATTAATGCGAACTGCGTTGGGCAAAATGGGGAAAATTTAACAGCTTCAAAGTCGCAAATATTTTGACAGCGGCACTTTTTGATAGCTGTCCCAAAGAATGGATGCCCCCAACAATAATATTCAGATATATATATATATATATATATATATATATATATATATAAATCTGTGATAGGAGCAGCAGAAATGCGGCTGCTGCTGCTGCTGCTCCTTTGTTGTGGCACACACGAGTTGCACAACTTTTGCGGTCGGCAGCGGAGAAATTGGTGTCAATGCTGGTTTCACCTGTGCAACACGCGCAACCCCCAAAAGGGGGAAAAGTGTGTGGGGGGGGGGGGCGGGGTTGGTTTAGATTATAAATAATATGCGGACGTCTAACGGCGACAGATACATTTGTAGCTGTGTGCGCCCCAACTTTCAGTTGTTGTTGTTGTTGTTGGACGTGCCACTAATTTTATGTGCTTTTTATTGCCAGCTTTTTATTAGCCCAGACATTTTTCAGCTAAGCTCGCTTAATGCCAATTTATTTATTTCGTTTCATTTCGTTTTGCCATCTTTTAAGTTATTTTCCTGATTTTTTCGATTTTTGTTTTTGATTTTTTGTTTTTTGATTTTTAGTTTTTGATTTTTGTTTTTCGATTTTTGGTTTTTTGTTGGTTTTTAATGTGATTTTCACGTTTAATTTATGAGTGGCGGTTGGTGGCGGACAGCTTTTACCTGCTGCGCGGTGGCAGGCATTTCTCATGCTCATTTGCCTGTCAGTTTTTAAAGTGTTTTTAATATTTCAATGACAGGCGCTTGTCAAACCAACACAAACACAAAACCGAAATGTAAACCGATGACACTTTTCCCCAACAACAACAACAACAACAACAAGAAGGAGAAGAAGAAGAAGAGGAAAATGAACTAGGAAAACGTTTTTCAGGTAGGGCCAAATTTGTTGCTACTTTCAACAATTCTAATTGTTTAATTGTTGTTGTTGCTGGGCAAGCGCTGACGCAGTTGCAGACAAATGGCCGACAGGTGGCGCTGTCGCCGTTTTCAATGACAATCGCTTTTTGAGCTGATTTTGTTGTTTGTTGTTTGTTCTTGTTGTTGTTGTTGTTGCTGTTGTGTAAAATAATAACAACAAGAAGAAGAAGACGAAAATGAAGAAAACGTTTTTCAGGTGGGGCAAATTTGTTGTTACTTTGCACAATTCTAATTGTTTAATTGTTGTTGGGCAAGCGCTGACGCAGTTGCAGACAAACGGCCGACAGGTGGCGCTGTCGCCGTTTTCAATGACAATCGCTTTTTGAGCTGATTTTGTTGTTGCTGCTGCTTGTTGTTGTTGCTTGTTGTTGCTGTTGTTGTTGTTGCTTGTTGTTGTTGTTGCTGTTGTTGTGTTAAATAATAAACATAAATTGTAGCACTTAATTAAAAACAGATGCACTCGCTCACTCGCAGCACAGTTTTAGCATATTTATTTAAATAAATAACGCATTAAATTAGCTGCAGACGACGCCGACGGCGACGGCGACGCTGGCAGAGCAGCGTCTATTTAAAACTGTAAAAATGTAAGCGACACCTCACTTAAAGCATTTAATTTATATTTACCATAAAATGCGTAAAGCTAAACCACCCCCTCCCCCACACCCCCCCCCCCCACCCACCGCTCTTTGTTTATCTATATATAATTGGCTCAATTTGAGCAGCTCCCGTTACCATTGCCATTTCCCATATCGCTTTTTTTGGGCCTGGGAAAGTTTACAGTTTGTTTTCGGCTGGCAATGCTGTTGTCTCAGTTTCTGCTTGTGCTTCTGCTTCTTCTACTAATTCCGCTGATTCTTCTTCTTTTGCGCTGTCCGTTCTCAAGTGGCACTTGAGCCGCATATGAAAAACATATGCCCAGCAGAGAGCGAGACAGAGAGAGAGGGAGAGAGAGAGAGAGAGAGAGAGGGAGAGAGACCCGACTCAGAATATGGCAAGTAATAATCGGCGAGGCGTGCTAAATTTGGAACTGGCAAGGCACTTAAAAGGCCCAAGGCACATAAAGGTGCACATGAGTCGCAGCGTATGCATGTCTATATACATACACTGAGAACAAATATAGGTAACATAATGTGCATAATACAAAGTGAGTTGATATATTATTGAGAAACTTAGAAGTTTGCAGAGTTTATCTATAATATCGGTTATCGTTAATCGATTTATATCGATAGATGCGAAACGGTTGAATGTTTTTGTCTTTAGTTGTGGTCGACTCTGAGCAGGCTTAAGTTTTACAATTACAATAAATAAATAATTATAGCTCAATAATTAATTGTTTCTCTCAGTGTAGCAGCATATACGTGGTACATATGCTCGGTTACAGACGTGGGCACAAAGGTGGCTTAGGTAAGCGAAGGCAATGCCAGCGACTGCCTCAAGTGCCAATGCCAAAGGTGGCAGCCACAAGGAGAGCAGAGATTCGACGACTGCGACTATAAATAGAGAGAATCGGGCAAGAGTCGACCAAGGGAGGGAGGGAGGCAGAGCAGCAGAGAGCAGAGGAGTCGAGTCGAGTCGAGTCCAAAAAAATCGGAGGAGCAACTGCACCAACGCCGAGGCATTTTGTTGCCCTTTACTTGATTTTTATTTATTTGTGCAACGCATTTTAAACTGCTGCTGCTGCTGCCTCTTGCTGTTGCTGCTTCTTGCTGCTGCTGCTTCTCCTGCTTCTTGCTGCTGCTACGTTTATTTTATTTGTAGCATTTTGCTTTGCTGAGTGTGAAATTTTAATAGCCAACCGAGCCGTGTCCGTCACTGAATAGAGTTTCGACTCCTGCTGTTGCTGCTGCTGCTGCTTGTTCTGGGCATATGTGTGTCCTCTGTCAGGCAGGCAGCTTGTGGCACATGCAACTTGCCTCTTTTTTTTTCACTCAACTCTATTTTTGTGTTTTACCTTGAAATAGTCTACAGACTGCGTAGGCGGCATTGCAACTTGCAATTAGGCAAATTCGAGCAGCTGCGAACAGGGAGTTGCAAGAGCTGTTGACATGCTGCAGCTATGCGCACAAGTTGCACATGGCAAATACATGACTGAAAACTAAACTGCATTTGTCACTTGTGGCTAATCAGATATTGAGCGCTTTTCGAGGCAAGTAGCCAGGCTTAGGGTATGTGGCAGGCGAGCGCTCCCGCTTATTACCTTCTGGCTATTGCGAGCGCTCCCGCTTATTACCTTCTGGCTATGGCGAGCGCTCCCGCTTATTATATTCTGGCATGTGTTACGATAAACATTTATTTTCCGCTCTAGCATATTATTTATTTGAGATTAGCTTCATTAAAATGCTAACTGAAGAATACAAAAACTACACTGCAATTAAATGCTATGCATTCAGGCGCTGAGCTAATTGATATGCACCACATAATAAATTCTCAGTGCAACTTCTTTTTTGTTGGCTTCTTTGGCTTGTTTCGAGTATTTTTTTGTTTGTTTTGCAACTTTTAACAATTATTGTGCAATTGTGCGAAATTTATTGCAATTGAACGGCAATCAGAGTGTAACCCATGCGAGTGCCTCCTTTCCACCTTGCCACCTGCCCCTGCTGCACGCTCCCCTCTGCTGGCAGTTAACAAAAATCGTTTACATGTTAAATTGTGCCTGGCGAGCGTTAAGAGCACACTTTGAATATCGACTCTCCAACCAAAGCCATAAAACAGTGTTGCAACTGCACCCAAACTGCTGTGTGCCCCATACCAGCAACTGCCACTGTTGCTGCCACTGCTGCTGCTGCTGCAATTTTCAATGCCCTTTGGCTACACCTTTTGGGTTGGCCGCTTTCGCTTTGTTTGCGCCTCGATTTTGGCTTTTTTTTATATATATTATTTTTTGGCACTTTTTGTGCGATTTTTTTTTTGGTTTTTTATTGTTGCCTCGTCGTGTGGCCGGCATTAAATAAATAAGCAAATAAAACCGAAAAGGAATAACAGCTGTAACGCCATTTTTTTCGGCAGTCTGTGCTGGAGGGCGGGGCTTGGAGGCGGCGGGGGGAGGTGGTGTGTGGAGACTTAGGGGTAGCTGCTGGCAGCTCGTTCAAACATTCCGTGCAATTTTCACTTTACAACTGTTTCAAAGTTATCTTTGTTTCAACTGTGTGTGTGTGTGTGTGTGTGTTGCACACAAAGGCCTGAACAACAGTCTGGCAAAAAAATAAGTATAAAAAATAATATTGGCAAACAATTTACTTGTGAGCCAAAACCAAAACAACAAAAAAGCAAAGAAACGAAAAACGTGGCAAATAATTTGCACAAAGCTCTGTGGCAGGCGGCAGGTTGCAACAAAAAGGAGGCGGGGCGCATGATATCAAAGTAATTTCCAGTACCTTGCGCCGCATTTTGCCATTGATTTATTGTCTTGGCGCGGAGTGTGTGCACCGCAATTGAGTTGAATTTTTGCTTGATTTAAGTTCGAAGAAGAAGAAGAAGAAATTTCAAATAAAAATAAAAAAAAACTTTAAAAAATAAATTTGTTATTTTTAATTTTTTATTTGACTTAAATCAAGTTTTTGTTTATGCTTAAATGAAGCAAACATTTGCCAATTTTTCGCTTCATTTATTTTCGCGCATTGATCTTGAGGGGGCAAAGGCAGTCGCCAAAATGATATCAAATTAATTGCTTAAAAATAAATGTTTTGCGCAATAAAAAAGATTTATTTTTTTATGGTTTTTTAATTCTTTTTTTAAAACTTTTCTTTTTTTTAAGTATTTTTTTTGCTGTCTTTTTGTTTATGTATTTATTTAGCCCAAGCAACAGCGCTTGGCAACTGCTCAAAAGTGTGTGGCCAGCGACTAGACAAACACACACAGATACACACACACACACACACAGATACACACACACACACACATAGTTGCACACACCTATTTAGATAAGATCGGCGGCAGCTTTGCTTAGGCAAACAAGTTGTCTTCAGGATAATTGTGCTTTGGGGCATATTAATCATTTTGTTTGTGCCTGCCTGCCACTTGCAACATAGTTGAGCAAAAGTTTGTTTAATTTCGATTACCAGCAGCAGACAGCAGGAGATGGCCTAAACAGGAGTGGAGAGTGGGCAGTGGAGGGAGTGGAGAGAGGTGTGTCAACGTGCGAGGCGACACCAGAGGACGAGTTGGCAGCGTTTATAAATGGCAGCACCGACAGCGCCAGCACATAAAGCTGACATTCACTGACGGCACACAAAATGATTAATTAGCCGGAGCACGGCGAGCATCGGCGAGGAGCTGCCCAGATAAATGATACGAGCGAATTGACGACGCTGCTGGTTGTGCGTGTGTGTGTGCGAGTGTGTGTGCGTGTGTGCGAGTGTGTTGCAAATATGCCCCAAGGATTTGTTTGGTTAATCAAAAAAGTCCACAGCAACTGCGGAAAATGTGAGTGGCACAACTCGACCTGGCAATGCCCTGAAAAGTGGTAACTGAAGAAGAAGAAGAGTGCGAAGTAGTCGATAAATATTTTATTATTATTTATATTATTATATACTACTTTTATTAATTATTTCAATTTTTATATTATGTTATTTTTATTTTATTTTATTTTGTTGGCTTGTTCTGTGTTTATTTTGTGTTATTTTAATTTTTATTTTATTTAATTTTACTTTATTTATTTTTATTTTGTTTATTTTATGGCTTATTTTATTTTATTTTATTTATTTTATATATTATATTTATTTTTAATTTATTTAATTTGCATTTTTATTTTATTTAATTTTTGCTTGTTTTATTTATTTTGTATATTATATTAATTTTTATTTTGTTTATTTTATGGCCTTCTTAATTTTTAATTGTTTAATTATTATTTGATTTATTTTATGGCTATTCTATATTTTTTATTTATTATATGTATTTTTAATTTATTTAATTTTTATTTTGATTATTTTTATTTAATTTAATTTTGCTGCTGCCCTTTTGTGGCTTCAATATGCCCACATTTAGCACATTTTGAATGGTTTCCCAACACTGGAAATAAGTTCTGGTTGGGGGTGGATCGATGTGCGTGGATTGCATTGATAGATAAAAAATGAAATGCAAAATAACTGTTTATTTTTACAGGGGTCCACAATCGGAGGGAGAAACGCCCTTTTGGACACTCGATAATCAAAGTTGAATAATAAATAAATAAATAAATAATAATAAATAAAAAATAAATCCAGATATCAGCTAGACATATTGTATTATCATAGATCAGTAAATAAATATTACTGTAAAAATATATATATATATCTTTTTATCAGTCAAGTGAGCAAAAAAATGATTTTTAGCTGAGGCATTTTCAAAGTTCATAAATCGAAAAAATATATAGATATAGCCTAGGCATATTTCCAGATTGAACAAATTTAATTAGCTAATTATTTTGCATATTTTCAATATTTTCAAACTGAAAATCGAAAAAACTAAAAAGTAATTAAAAAAATGTTTTTGTTTTGCTGGCTTGTCGGGAAATTAGCGCAGCTTTCGGTGATTTACGGGCCACGAGACGCAGACTAAAAGCACTCAGGTGGGGGATGGGGGTGGGGGTGGGGGATGGGCGTTACCAAATACATAATTTGTGTGTAGGTGATAACAGAACGACAGACAGACAGACAGACAGACAGACAGGTTTTTAGCTCGCCCAAAATCATTTTTGATTTATGACATTTTGGAGCAATTTCGAAACGCGACAAAAAACACACAAAAAACGAGAAGCGAGCAGCGAGCAGCAAGCGGCAAGCAGCAAGCGGCAAGCAGCGAGCAGAGCAGTGAACAGCGAACAGCGAACAGCATTTTCAGTGTAGCTGGCGATTAATACACATCGCGGTCGCAGCTGCCCCATGACATCAAAAAGATGCTGCCCCGACGAACAACAAACAACCAACAACCGGAAAAAGATACACAGATACATTCCGTATCTTTTGCCTATCCAGTTAGTTAAGTATCTATATATATATATATATATATATGTATGTGGGGCAACCTGTGCAAGATTCTCTGCTGCTGTCTTCAGTCTTCTGATCGATCGATTAGCTGCGCTGTCTGCTCGCGGGCTTTTAGCCGATATGCAGCAGCAACAACCAAAACAACAACAAAAGGTACAACAAAAGTTACAACAACAACTAAAACAACAACAAAAGATACAACAACTAAGACAACAACAACAGCATTCAGCTTGCCACACGGTGGCAGCAGAGGGCGCTACTTAAATGTCCATAAATTATAATTTATTATTTGGCCTCCGCACACGGGCATTAGCATTAGCGAAGCAAGTTAGCAGTAGTAGCAGACGAGTGTGCGCGACTAACAGATACCCTGTAAACACAGCTATTAAGTGTGTAGTATTTTCTGATCATTATTTAGTGACCATAGCTCCTGGAGCAGTCCTACTCGTAGTACAACCCAATTTTAATCATTTTTTTTTTATTTATTTTTTTTTGTTTTTTTTTTTGAGAATTTTTAATTGAATTTAATTTGATTGCGCTGCTGAATGGTATATATATATATCTGTATAGTTGGATATATATATACAGTTATAGTTTATTTGATGTGCAGCCTCAAACCACAACACTTGATGTGCAAAATATTTGTTGCACATTAATAATGCTTGCGGCACAATTGAAACCGCACTCAAAATAGCTGCAACAAATTCACTAAATAAATCTAAAAAGTGGTTAAAAAATGAGCGGAGATTATGTGGAGAACGTGGAAAACATGGAAAAATTTCATTTAACATTTTTGTACACAAAATCAATCACTCGAAAACGCTGGTGAAAATGCCGTGTAGGTGGCACATATTTGTTAGGGCTATAAATACGATGTATCAGCTATTAGCTGACAAGTTAAGAAACTGCCCTCGTTTGGGGTACGTACTCCCCCCTGCCTCGCCCCTACCCCGCCCCCTCGTTGAACATGTGCAATTAATCCGTATGTTTAACGCCGCTTATTAATTGTCACGGCTCGCAGTCGGAACGTGGGCAGTTGGAATCGTCTGTCTATATTGGATATTGCGCCATAAATTCGTAGCTCGTTTTCCTCGATTTTCCACGATTTTCCTCGATTTCCATTTGAATTTGTTTTTATGCGCTGCATTTGTTAACACCTTCACTTTGGTCGGCAAGCGGCGCTGATGAGCTGCGCCCACTGACAGTTTTATGCTTTGTTTACACTTTGATTGGCTGCCCAGCAAATTGTTCAACAACTTTGCCGCAATGGCCCGCAACCAAACCAAACACACAGGCGAGGCAACAACAACAACAACAGCAGAAACATACCCTCCATCAATCAATGGCCAAAAGCAGAAACAGGTTTTTGCCGCTGCCAAGAGGTGCAAGGAAGACGGCGACAGTTTTCTGCTTCTTCTTCTTCTCTACCTGTGCGCATGTCACACACACAGGTGAGTTACCCTAAATAGAGGTGTGTATGTGTGTGTGTGTGTGTGTGTGTTTTGTAGGAGGCGCCACAACACTTGACGCCCAGTGGTAGCTGCCTCTACCTGCCATCAACTAATCGGCATCTTGGCCAAGGCAACGAGCCTCGTCTCTTGCCAACAAATCAAATTCGAATGCGTTTGCAATTGGTCGTTTTTCTTGATCAACACAACAACAACAAAAACAAGCACCCGCATACACAACAAACACAACAAACACACACACAAAGGCTGCAAAAGGTGCATGCAACCTGAGCTGATTACGTCGCAGACGCTCAGCCAAAAAGGTTTCCCTTTTGAAACAATGGCACAGTTGTGAGGCAGGCATATCTGTATGAAGGATATCGGATGATATCATGAGAATATATATATATATATATCAAATAGGGATTATTTTAAAGGGGTTTTTTGTGGCTCTAACTAAACTTGACTTGATTAAAGACTTGACGAAAGATCACTGAAGTGACTGGTCCATATCTGAATAATATATATATATACTATACATATATACTCTATATATATATATAAAGAGTATATATATACTTGTGAGGCTACCTGGTTGCAATCAAATATAATAATAAAATAAAATATTAATTTTGGTTTTTTTTTACCTTCTTAAAAGGGGATTTTTTTGTGTGATTTATATTTATATATAAATACATAAAACTGACCCAAATCCAGACATGGAGAGATCATTATAATATAACTAAATGACTGAATCACGACTCCTTTTATCGTGTGAAGTTGAGTGTGGTTTTTTAAAGGGTTTTTTTTATAGCTAACTAAGGGACTTAAGAAACCGCAAAAAAATAAAAATAAATCAAATAAATAAAAAATAAATTAAATAAATAAAAATAAATTGAATAAATAAAAATAAATTAAACTAAATAAATAATAATAAAATAAATAAATAATAAATTGACTCAGTTCAAATAAATTACTTAAATCACTTGTCAAATATCAAAGTAGATAGTAAAATGAAGTTGGAGGAAATATGGACTATATATGAGCGTCTATATACATAGACTATATATGAGCGTGTATATATGTATACTATATATGAGATATATATTATCATCTCCAATTTGGCTGCTCAAAATCGTTTTTATCTTCAATAAAAAAGTATTAAAAATAAATCCAAGAATGGTTGCTAAGGCACAGATATAAAGAAATTATATATATATATATACATATATATATGTTTATAGCTAAAGTTGATCAACTTCAATTTTGGTGTCTGTTTTTTTTGATGAGGAAAGTGGCTGAAATCCTTAGCTGAACTATGAGCTGACTGCTCTGTCTTTTATCTATATCCTCTATCTATTTAAAAATCGGACTATAGTTAGATCCATATATGGACTATATACTATATATATAAAAATGTTATTCCTATTCAAAAAATGGATTAAACATTTAAATTTCCCATCATGATAATCTTGAACTAAAATCAT
Source organism: Drosophila percnosoma (assembly GCA_035043855.1). NCBI lineage: Eukaryota > Metazoa > Arthropoda > Insecta > Diptera > Drosophilidae > Drosophila > Drosophila percnosoma. The sequence continues at coordinate 58,936 of JAWNMQ010000474.1, forward strand.
GAAACGAACTCTTCAAAAAAACTCTATAAAGGAACAGTTAGTCTATGTATATATATAAAAATAATATATATATATATATATAATATATAAAAATAACCCATTTCCATATATATATAATTGATATCTGTCTTTCAAATATTTCGTTTACTTTGGGCTCTAAAATTATGCCTTGTTAAGTTGCCCCTTTTTAAGCAGAGTGTGTGTATGCGTGTGTGTATGCCTGCGTGTGTGTGTGTGTGTATCTCGTAGGTGTTTATTTTCAAAAACTGATGCAGTAGGTGATTAAACAACGAGCTGAGCTAAGCTGAGTGTTGAGTGTTGAGTGCTGAACGTTGCACGTTGCATGTTGTCGAGCGTTGCTTGTGGCCGCTACACAAAAAAAAGGTTTCTCGCAGCGTAGGCGGAGGTAATGAGAATGAAAATTGGAAATCCGATGCCGCCACAAAAGAGACGATCGTTTCTTCAGCGTGTGCGATATTTACTGTTATATCTGTATATATATATATTTTTTTTGCTGCTGTTGTATTTCTGTTTAAGGTGAATTTTTCGTTGATCGTCGATCGCTGCTCGCATTGGGGGACCACACAAAAGCCGTTAGAAAATGGCGGCATTTCCAGCAAACTGGAAAGTGGAATTAACGGGAATCTGAGAGCGTCGCTTTTGCATTTTGGCGCGCTTTGTTTCAGTTGAATGAATATTGAATAAACACACACATACACACACACAAACACACTCGCAGACAAAGTTCAATTGCATTTTTTTGTGCTGATAATGCAAAAAGTTTGATTTTTGATTGGGTAATTTTTGGATGAGTCATCCTAGCGCGGGGGGGGGGAACTTACACTGCATGGAGAAGGCTGTGGAAGATGGCATACTCTGCTGTATTATGATGTTATCCTCTTGGCCAAAACAACGTGTAGACGATGGCGCCAAACAGGACAACATTGGAATGCTTTTTTTGCTCTGCTTCTAACTGTACGCTTTTTTTTAGAATATTTTTTGTATTTTTCTTTTCACAGTAGTTTGTTTTTTGTTGCAGTTTTTTGTTTGTTGTTTATTTGGTATTTGAGCACACACGTTTAGCGGCCATTTGGGCTGGTTTTTTCTTATTTTTATTTGTATTTAATTTTATTTGATTATTTTTATATTTGCTTAAACATTTTGTGCACTTTTTGTATTTTTTTTATTTATTTATTATTATATTTATTTATTTTGAATTTATTTATTTTTATTCATATTTTTGTTGTTTTACGCGTTTAACATCAAAACGAATTTTTAGTCGAAGACTCGATAGAAATTGCTTGTGTTGTTGTTGGCTTTTTTTCGCTCAGTGTGCGCTGTGTGTGGGAGCAGCGCGTGTGCGGCCGACGCGACGTCTAAAATTCAACTAACGCTTTCTGTTGATTTCTGTTTGCTACGTTGGCCTCAGCTTCCACACACACACACACATAGCACTGAAACACACACGCACACAAACACAACACACATAACAAATGTGCTCTCTCTCATTCGCTTGCTCGCTCGCGCTCTCTCTCTCTCTCGTTCGGGTGGTCTCTCTCACACAGAAGAGGTTTGCTGTATGTGTGTGTGTTCCACCCATACACCAATAACAGTCAGTCAGCGACGACCAACGTGTAACGGTGCGCACCGTCTGTGCCTGTGTCAGTGTGTGTGTGTGTGCGTACGCTGCCGAGGTGATATGCTGGCATCAGAAGCAGCAGCAGCAGCGTCGTCATCGTCGTCTACACCCCCACCCCTTTTACTGCTATACTGCTAGCGGTGTATATGTGTGCATATTGTGTGCTGCGGCGCTCTCCAATTGGAGAGAGTCATTTGATGTTTAACAGTTGACTGTTATCAGCCTGGGGATGTGCGCTTTATCGTATGCTGTTGGGGCGCTGTTGCTGCTGGGCTGTTCCTAACATGTCGCTTACGTTACGATATTGGAGTGCGACGTAAGGCTGCTCTGCTAAGCACAATAAAATGCTGTAAAATTATTTCCATTAAATTCTTATGTAAGAAAATAATGCCAATAAATGTGGCAGCAATGAAAATAATACATTTTTGATAAATTCTGCTTAAAATAAATAGTTTCTCAATTCAAATAAGTTCTTTTTATATATTGTTCCTTCAACAGAACCAATTTCATTTCAGTATTTCTCCGAATTCTTGGTAATAATTATGATTGCAAGTTTCCTAAGTGCATTGGGCATAAATCCCATAAGTCCCAAATTCCTTTGTAGTTCTTTGTAGCCAATCAAATTTGAGTTTTCTACAGAATTCTGCCAGATTTTTCAAATCAATGGAGCCCAAATCATTTGCACTTGGGTTGCTTTTTTTTTTGAAGTTCCTTCGTGTGCAAGTTTTGTGTTTAGAAATGCCAGCTTAACAATATCATGCAACATTTTTATTCGTTGAGTTTCTTGCAACACATTTGACATTTGCTGTTGTTCTGACGTTGAAACGAAGCAAAAGTTCTTGAGAATGTCAAAAATCAAGAGAGAAGTTGTCTCCCATGCAAAACGAAGTTGGAATACACTTTTTCGCAGTGGAACTATATGTTATAGTTGTTCGATTTGATTTGATTTATTATGTGCTGCTCTCTAGAATAATAAGAAGCATATGTGGCAAGTTTCAGCAAGTTGGCTTTACAATTGACCGAGTTCTCATAGTTAGGAACCACGAGGAAATTAACAAACGCTGCAAATTAAATGGTATATTAAGGATAACGGTATATATACTATATATAATCAATATGCACTTTCCAAGTGTATATAAACACTTGAAAAATCATAAACAAAAAAATTGCTTCACGAATTTTATTTTCAAGTCTTTCAATCAACAAGTTGAAATCCGAAATCAAAGGCAAAATCCTGGAAAAAAAAACAATTGCGTAGTCAACACACACACACACACACACGCACACACACACACACTAGCAACGCAGTCAACAACATAATAAACAATTTGTACATTAATTTTTAATGCGCTTAACATGTGTTCTCTCTCTCTCACTCTCTCCCTCGCACACACACATGTGCATTTCTGTGCTGGTGTGCGTGTAAAAAGGTGGAGCTTCCAATAAATTTACTCACACGACGTTGACGCGAGCAGCAGCAGCAGCAGCAGCAACGTTCGCTTTGCCGTTTTCTGTTATTATTTCTTTTTTGTTGCTGTTACACTTTGTATGTTAATTAGTTTACGCTCTTCGCCTGTCTCTGCCTCTGTGTGTGTGTTAGTGTCTGTGTGTGTGTGTGTGCTAATGAGCGGAGGTGTTTTGTGTGTTGCTGCTCGTCGTCGCTAGGTGCGCGCTGCGCTCATTTGGCATTGGTCGCTTTTGCACCTGTTGACGCCTCTCATTGGCTGAGTGCCGCCGGGCAGCCATTGAATGTGCTTCCCATTGGAAGACTAAGACGCCAACGAAACGCTGAAAAAGTGTTAAAACTGATCAAAATGGCATATGTTTTCAATTTATTATTAATTATTAATTATTTATTTTCGTATTTGTTAATTTTTCTCTTAGTAACTAGAGCAACAAATTGCTTTATGCAGAAATATTATGGTCATTTTTAAAGGAACTTTAAGACAAGTTATAGACGAAAGATGTGAATGTACGATAAATTATCATTATATAATGTATATATATAATATGTATTTGTATGCTTCGACAAAAGTACACGCTCTACAAAGAAGTCATCGCACATTGAAAGGGGAAGTTTTCCATGCTGAGTCAACTGATAAAAGTAAATCCCATGAAATTTAAATACGATTTTGATATCATTCAATTTGTGCTTTTAGCTAAACAAAAATTGATATTTTTATTATTTTATATATATGCCCAATATTTAAGTTGTTGCCGTAAGTTGAAATCATTTTAAATTTGAGGGAGAAATCCCAGAAATACCATATTTAGAAATTATTGCCAAAATCAAGAAAAACTTGCTGAGTGCACATAGAAGTATTCATATATAAGTTGTTTTTCTCTGAGTGTAGTAAGTATGCTGATAGCAGTCGAAATTTGCTGGCTTGCTTTATTTTCGGCTATCCCGCATTAGTTGTCCCAATTATTCCCATAACACACACGCACACACTCGTACACAACACACACACAAACGCACACACTCGCACACCCACTGGCCGTGAGAATGACTTCAGGGAGTACCTTCATATATTGAGTGCTCTTGATTTAAATTGGATTTGCCGATCGACAATTATTATTTAGCTGGTTTTTGCTTTTTGGTTTTTGGTTTTTGCTTGATTTGCAATTGCAAATGCAGTTACTTCATCGCGTCAAATCGTCAAGTCGACGTCAGCTGCTGCAGCTGCGGGTCCCACATAAAATGTGCCCGTTAAATGTCGACTGACGTCATCGACTGCTGTGCAGGGTAAGGGAGGGGTGTGCGGGAAGCCGCGACGATTGCTGTCATTAACTTTGCCGTTAAGCAATCAATTTATTTCACTTTATAATTACGGATAACCTAAAAGTGAGCAGCCCTCTAACCCCCTACCCCCCTCTTCACCTACACCCCTCCAGGCGGGGCATCGTTGTGGGAAAAAAACCAATTTCAATCCTTTCTGAAGAGGTGACCCCCAAAACCATAAGGGCTCAAGACTTTTTCACACATTACACTAAATATATATATGTGTGTGTGTACATAAGTGTGTGCTGTGTGTGTGTGCGTGTGTGTAGATATCTTCATTTCTAAACATTTTCAATTGCGGGCGGTTTTTGGTTTTTCTGGGATATTGAATTGCGTTCATGTTTTTCCCGTTGCTCGTTGCTCGTTTCTCGTTTCGACAATTTTTAATTAGCAGTAAACTTTGGCGCGTCATTTAACGAAAAAAAAAAGGGAAGAAAAAGCAGAAGAAAAGTATGTAAAACTGTTCTATGAGTGAGCATGCTAGGCGCTCAGATACTCTACAGTGAAGATTTATTTTGTTATTTGATTTATAGATAAAAGTGAAGGTAAAGATGTAGTTACAGATATAGATTAAAGATGAGGAGAAAGGTTTAATGCACTTAAGCAAGATACAATTTATCATCTGCTCATCATCTGCGATTATCTGAGAGCATGCTCATATCCCAAATACCCGTTTTACAATTTTTTACAGGGTATTCGAAAAAAAGAAGCGAAACCGAAACTGAATCGAAACAGAACCGAAATAAATACTTAGCTGTTGTTATACGAATGTAATATATATATGTATATATCTACATATGTATGTATGTGTGTACGTGTGTGTATTAGTGTTAGTAGTGGTGCTGCTGATGGTATTGCTTGGTGGTTTTACAATTGGGGTCGATCGGCTCTAAATCTCAAGTGTTGCTTGTTGGCTGCTGCTGTCGCGGTCGCAGTCGGCGGCGCAGTTGACGTTGGCATTTTGGTTGCTCCGTCTTCTGATTCTGCTTCGGCTTCTGCTCATTTCATTTAACACTTTATGTGACAGTTAAGTGCAGGCAAATGTCAAATTTCTAATACACATGTGCGTGTGTCAGTGTGCGGGGTGGGTGTGAAAGTGTGTGTGGGGGGGGGGTGAGAAAGTGGGGTGCGGGGGGGAGCTGCTGAATTAGTCAAGTGCATTTTATTCGACTGTGGGAACATTTTTGTGGTGTGAAAAAGCTGTTCACTTGAAGCGACTTGGTTTTTTTTTATATTCTATTTATTGTTGCTTAATATTATTTACTGTTACTATTTACAGTTTTGTATTATGTTTATTTTTATTTATTATTAATTTAAGTTTTTTTTATTTTTGTTGTTTTATTATTTGTTAATACATATTGTCCTTTTGTAGTATTTATTATATTTATCATTAATATTAATGTATTTTATTTTTATTATTTACGCATTGCTGGGCAAAAATCAATTTGCACGCGTGCCAAAAAAAATCCCGGTATAAAAACAACAGCAAAAAGGAACTCATCATCATCATCCTCATTATTGTCATCTGTGTTCATAACTGTCAATTGTTGACTTTACATCGATCGCTGCAACAACAACAGATTTGACAACCCGAGACGACAAAACAGTTATTTGAACGCCATGCACATTAGCCCTTTTACAACTATCTGCCTCTCGCTCTCTCCCCCTTGGGAGAGAAAAGCAGCGGCTCAGCTAGCTATCAATAGCTAGAGTGAGTGTGAGCGAGAGCGATAGTTAGGCACGTGCTTTGTTCGTTGTTTGCCTTGCGGTTTTCCCTTTAAAACCCAAAACGGTAACGGTTCTACCTGCACTTACTGCCAGAGACAGGGGCAGCGCCTAACAAACTGCCCTCATGCACCCATATACACACACACACACATAAATATACATATACACGTAAACACTATTGAATTGTAAGTAGTTTACCGTTCGTCGTTCATCGTTCATCGTTCACCGTTGCTCTCGATGTGCACTGCAAGCATTTCATTTGGTAATTTAATATTTTGATGCCGCTGTTTATTTTACGCAAAAATTTTGTTTGCACTGACAGGCAGCACTTCAGTTTGGAGATGGACGAGTTTGCATTGCATATATATCACATATATATCGAGGATATAATGAGTCGACTACTGTTACTGATCAGGAATATATATAATTTTGGGTTTGCCAGATATTTCTGCTACACGCTGTTGACCAACTTCATTATACACTTTAAGTTTCTAACATGTTTGAGGCATACAATATATATATATATATATCAGTTTGCAGCCCGGTCAACTCGTGACACGTTGTGTCATCTCTAGCTGGAGTGGGGCACGTTGCAAGAGATACAGATACATTTGCTTAAACGTGCAACGCAGCTGCGCAAATAAATACTTGAGTTCTAGTTGAGTCTGCCCCCGATTGATGTAACTTTAGCCGCTAAAAGCCTGTGCCAAAAATCGAAACAAATCATCACAAAAAAAAGGGCTAAGAAGCAGAAAGCCAATTGGAAAAGATAGCAGTCGGGATGGGGCAGGACACAAGCCAGGACACAAGCCAGGACGCACGCCAGGACTCGTCACGGCTGATGTAAAAAATGAAATGAAATTGTCTGCTTTTATTGAAACAATATTTAAAGTATAAAAAATAATAATAAATCCCATTTCGCTGGCGGCGCGCGCAACAAAAACAAAAACAGAGCCAAGGAGAGGGGGGGCGATGGGCGCAGGACGAAGGACGTAGGATGGGTGGCCAAAGTTTACCTTGATGCCGCGGCACACACACACAAAACAAAAAAGTGAACAAACAAATGAAGAAAAAAGCACAATAAAAAACGGGATTGCGGCACGCGACCTACCATAGGACGAGAGGCAGCCACGTTGTGGCAGCCACGACGCCTTGTGGCACGCAAAACGTGTAGCTGCTTTCAACATTCAACATTTTGAGCGTTGAACGCTGAGCAATCGAGCAGCAAAATCAAAGCGATGCCAAAAAAGAAATAAAAACAAGTTTCACAGCGGATTTTGTTGCTGCCACTGCTGCTGGTGGTGGTTTGTGGCAAGTCACATGTGCCACACGCACCTTTTGCAATTGCTCATCGGGCAGTTTTCCACTTTTTTTGCTGTTCACCTCAAGCTGCACTGGGAAAAATAAATGCACTTTTCTCCGCTTTGATTTTGGATTTAATCAAAAATAAATAATAAAAAATTAACAAAATAAAAATAATAAAAATATAATAAAAAAATAATAAAAGAAAATAAAAAGTTTTTTAATATTCGAATTCGAATTCGAATTTATTTCCCAAATTTAAACTTTATTTTCTGCACAAGCCAAAGTTGATCTCAGGTAATTTGTCAATATATTTTTCTGAGTGTTGGATCGTGCAACGCCGTTAGAGATATCATCATTCGCTTGGGGTTGCAGCCCTCATTTTGTGGCAAAAAGCGCCTGCAGCTACAGCCGGCTGCTGATGTTGCCGCTGTCGAAGTTGTTGCTGTTGTTGCTGCCACTGTTTGTTGTAAGTAATCACCGTCATCAGCAGCATCATCAACAGGAGCTGTGGCAAGCGGCAAGCAGGATAACTGGCGACAACATGTGCGTCATCGCAGTTGCCACGTTTACTCATTAAGGTCGCTCAAAATGCGATTTTGTGATTTTTTTTGGGCGAAATTATTGCGAAATTGTGCGAACCACGTGGCCAAGTTCGTGCAACTTATTGGGGGTAGCTTTTACAGTTGCACCTTCCACGCCGATGGCTGCTAATGCGTGTGTGTGTGTGTGTGTGTGTGTGTTTGTCCTGTGTGTGGATGATAGCGTTTCGTGAGCAGCCGCAACCAAAACAATACAAAGCCAAAATGCCAAATGCACCTTTATCGACTTTTGCCATATACACACACACCAATACACACACGTGTGTGTATTGGTGTGTGTGTGTGTGTGCTTGTGTGTGTGTGTGTGGCGTGTGTGTAAGCAGAGATTTAATGATTAACGCTGGCACAGCCACGGCGAGCTGTTGTCCAGCTTCACCTTTGAAAACAGCCCTTCACTTGAGTGTGCCCTACAATAATAAAAGGGAAAATTTGTTCTCTTCAAAATAATTTATATATATATATATATATGTATGTATGTATATATAAGAGAGAGTAGCTGAGTTATCTATATAAAGCCAAGATATATGGCAACTTATAGTAACTATTTGAATGACAAAGTTTATCTTGACTAGTTGAAGAAGACAGTTCTCAGAGGGAACTCAGAGTTGATCGATGAATGGCATACAGTCATTGGAATAATAATAATGAAACTTACTTATATATATGTATATATATATGATATATGATAAATAAATGTTTAAGTCTGCATTTTGATACATACATTCCCAGAAATGTAATTTTTAAGTTTATTATTTGTGTAGATAAATTTTGGATACTTTTCATTTATTTAAATAGGATTAATATATTTATACACTTCAGATAAATAAGGTCTTATCCATGGGATGGAAAAGACTTGGAAGAGAATATAGAATAAAATAGATAAATCAGGGATGAAGAAAGGCAGAGGCGAAAGCAGAGCTGGGCAGAGGCACCAGGACTCCGACAAGCCAGAAGTCTCCTAGGTGGCTATAATCGAAATCGATTTAAGCAAGTAATATCCAGGGGGAAGAACAGGCTCAGGACACTCACCGGTCTATTGACAGGACACTGTAGACTGAGAAGTCACCTAACCAAATTAGGTATTTATAGTTGAAGCGAGGAGGAATCCTCAATGCACATCCTAGCAGAATGTGTCGCCTTAAGCCCAAGGTCATAGAAACCCTCAACCCAACAAAGATTCCAGCATTCGAGCAGGAGTTAGGATTGATGGAAGAGCTGTAGCCTCAGAAGGGGGCACATTAGACCTTATAGGTCGCAGTCCTGCTTCCTCCATTATAATAATAATAATAATAATATTTGTATGCACTAAGATAAATTGACTTAATCTTACTTTTACTTGATAATCAGTGATTGGTTAAATATTACTATATATATATATATATAGTTATCATAAACTGGATTATTCGGGGCGAATTAAGCGAGGGCTTTTTGATCATAGTTTTGCCCCTAAATCAATCGTACATTTAAAGTTAAAAACGAGATTTGGGGTCGGAAGACAAGTAAAAATTAAAGGCTGAAAATCAGTATCTGGGCATAGGTCGAAACTTCAAAATGCCATAACTTCGTCAAAACTCGACTTAGATTAAAAAGCGAGGGCTTTTTGATCATAGTTTTGCCCCTAAATCAATCGTGCATTTAAAGATAAAAACGAGATTTGGGGTCGGAAGACAAGTAAAAATTAAAGGCTGAAAATCGGTATCTGGGCATAGGTCGAAACTTCAAAATGCCATAACTTCGTCAAAACTCGACTTAGATTAAAAAGCGAGCTTTTTGATCATAGTTTTGCCCCTAAATCAATCGTACATTTAAAGTTAAAAACGAGATTTGGGGTCGGAAGACAAGTAAAAATTAAAGGCTGAAAATCGGTATCTGGGTCGGAAGACAAGTAAAAATTAAAGGCTGAAAATCAGTATCTGGGCATAGGTCGAAACTTCAAAATGCCATAACTTCGTCAAAACTCGACTTAGATTAAAAAGCAAGGGCTTTTTGATCATAGTTTTGCCTGTAGATCAATCGTGCATTTAAAGTTAAAAACGAGATTTGGGGTCGGAAGACAAGTAAAAATTAAAGGCTGAAAATCGGTATCTGGGCATAGGTCGAAACTTCAAAATGCCATAACTTCGTCAAAACTCGACTTAGATTAAAAAGCGAGGGCTTTTTGATCATAGTTTTGCCTCTAAATCAATCGTGCATTTAAAGATAAAAACGAGATTTGGGGTCGGAAGACAAGTAAAAATTAAAGGCTGAAAATCGGTATCTGGGCATAGGTCGAAACTTCAAAATGCCATAACTTCGTCAAAGACTTAGATTAAAAAGCAAGGGCTTTTTGATCATAGTTTTGCCTGTAGATCAATCGTGCATTTAAAGTTAAAAACGAGATTTGGGGTCGGAAGACAAGTAAAAATTAAAGGCTGAAAATCGGTATCTGGGCATAGGTCGAAACTTCAAAATGCCATAACTTCGTCAAAACTTAGATTAAAAAGCAAGGGCTTTTTGATCATAGTTTTGCCTGTAGATCAATCGTGCATTTAAAGTTAAAAACGAGATTTGGGGTCGGAAGACAAGTAAAAATTAAAGGCTGAAAATCGGTATCTGGGCATAGGTCGAAACTTCAAAATGCCATAACTTCGTCAAAACTCGACTTAGATTAAAAAGCGAGGGCTTTTTGATCATAGTTTTGCCTCTAAATCAATCGTGCATTTAAAGATAAAAACGAGATTTGGGGTCGGAAGACAAGTAAAAATTAAAGGCTGAAAATCGGTATCTGGGCATAGGTCGAAACTTCAAAATGCCATAACTTCGTCAAAACTCGACTTAGATTAAAAAGCAAGGGCTTTTTGATCATTTTTGCCCCTAAATCAATCGTGCATTTAAAGTTAAAAACAAGATTTGGGGTCGGAAGACAAGTAAAAATTAAAGGCTGAAAATCAGTATCTGGGCATAGGTCGAAACTTCAAAATGCCATAACTTCGTCAAAACTCGACTTAGATTAAAAAGCGAGGGCTTTTTGATCATAGTTTTGCCCCTAAATCAATCGTACATTTAAAGTTAAAAACGAGATTTGGGGTCGGAAGACAAGTAAAAATTAAAGGCTGAAAATCGGTATCTGGGCATAGGTCGAAACTTCAAAATGCCATAACTTCGTCAAAACTCGACTTAGATTAAAAAGCGAGGGCTTTTTGATCATAGTTTTGCCCCTAAATCAATCGTACATTTAAAATTAAAAACGAGATTTGGGGTCGGAAGACAAGTAAAAATTAAAGGCTGAAAATCAGTATCTGGGCATAGGTCGAAACTTCAAAATGCCATAACTTCGTCAAAACTCGACTTAGATTAAAAAGCAAGGGCTTTTTGATCATAGTTTTGCCTGTAGATCAATCGTGCATTTAAAGTTAAAAACGAGATTTGGGGTCGGAAGACAAGTAAAAATTAAAGGCTGAAAATCGGTATCTGGGCATAGGTCGAAACTTCAAAATGCCATAACTTCGTCAAAACTCGACTTAGATTAAAAAGCGAGGGCTTTTTGATCATAGTTTTGCCTCTAAATCAATCGTGCATTTAAAGATAAAAACGAGATTTGGGGTCGGAAGACAAGTAAAAATTAAAGGCTGAAAATCGGTATCTGGGCATAGGTCGAAACTTCAAAATGCCATAACTTCGTCAAAACTCGACTTAGATTAAAAAGCAAGGGCTTTTTGATCATAGTTTTGCCTGTAGATCAATCGTGCATTTAAAGTTAAAAACGAGATTTGGGGTCGGAAGACAAGTAAAAATTAAAGGCTGAAAATCGGTATCTGGGCATAGGTCGAAACTTCAAAATGCCATAACTTCGTCAAAACTCGACTTAGATTAAAAAGCGAGGGCTTTTTGATCATAGTTTTGCCCCTAAATCAATCGTGCATTTAAAGTTAAAAACAAGATTTGGGGTCGGAAGACAAGTAAAAATTAAAGGCTGAAAATCGGTATCTGGGCATAGGTCGAAACTTCAAAATGCCATAACTTCGTCAAAACTCGACTTAGATTAAAAAGCGAGGGCTTTTTGATCATAGTTTTGCCCCTAAATCAATCGTGCATTTAAAGTTAAAAACAAGATTTGGGGTCGGAAGACAAGTAAAAATTATAGGCTGAAAATCGGTATCTGGGCATAGGTCGAAACTTCAAAATGCCATAACTTCGTCAAAACTCGACTTAGATTAAAAAGCAAGGGCTTTTTGATCATAGTTTTGCCCCTAAATCAATCGTACATTTAAAATTAAAAACGAGTTTTGGGGTCGGAAGACAAGTAAAAATTAAAGGCTGAAAATCAGTATCTGGGCATAGGTCGAAACTTCAAAATGCCATAACTTCGTCAAAACTCGACTTAGATTAAAAAGCAAGGGCTTTTTGATCATAGTTTTGCCTGTAGATCAATCGTGCATTTAAAGTTAAAAACGAGATTTGGGGTCGGAAGACAAGTAAAAATTAAAGGCTGAAAATCGGTATCTGGGCATAGGTCGAAACTTCAAAATGCCATAACTTCGTCAAAACTCGACTTAGATTAAAAAGCAAGGGCTTTTTGATCATAGTTTTGCCTGTAGATCAATCGTGCATTTAAAGTTAAAAACAAGATTTGGGGTCGGAAGACAAGTAAAAATTAAAGGCTGAAAATCGGTATCTGGGCATAGGTCGAAACTTCAAAATGCCATAACTTCGTCAAAACTCGACTTAGATTAAAAAGCAAGGGCTTTTTGATCATAGTTTTGCCTGTAGATCAATCGTGCATTTAAAGTTAAAAACGAGATTTGGGGTCGGAAGACAAGTAAAAATTAAAGGCTGAAAATCGGTATCTGGGCATAGGTCGAAACTTCAAAATGCCATAACTTCGTCAAAACTCGACTTAGATTAAAAAGCAAGGGCTTTTTGATCATAGTTTTACCTGTAGATCAATCGTGCATTTAAAGTTAAAAACGAGATTTGGTGGAAGACAAGTAAAAATTAAAGGCTGAAAATCGGTTCTGGGCATAGCGAAACTTCAAAATGCCAAAGCAAGGGCTTTTTGATCATAGTTTTGCCTGTAGATCAATCGTGCATTTAAAGTTAAAAACGAGATTTGGGGTCGGAAGACAAGTAAAAATTAAAGGCTGAAAATCAGTATCTGGGCATAGGTCGAAACTTCAAAATGCCATAACTTCGTCAAAACTCGACTTAGATTAAAAAGCGAGGGCTTTTTGATCATAGTTTTGCCCCTAAATCAATCGTGCATTTAAAGTTAAAAACGAGATTTGGGGTCGGAAGACAAGTAAAAATTAAAGGCTGAAAATCAGTATCTGGGCATAGGTCGAAACTTCAAAATGCCATAACTTCGTCAAAACTCGACTTAGATTAAAAAGCAAGGGCTTTTTGATCATAGTTTTGCCCCTAAATCAATCGTGCATTTAAAGTTAAAAACGAGATTTGGTCGGAAGACAAGTAAAAATTATAGGCTGAAATGGTATTGGGCATAGGTGAAACTTAAATGCCATAACTTCGTCAAAACTCGACTTAGATTAAAAAGCAAGGGCTTTTTTCGGAAGGCAAGTAAACGATAGTAAAAATTAAAGGCTGAAAATCGGTATCTGGGCATAGGTCGAAACTTCAAAATGCCATAACTTCGTCAAAACTCGACTTAGATTAAAAAGCAAGGGCTTTTTGATCATAGTTTTGCCTGTAGATCAATCGTGCATTTAAAGTTAAAAACGAGATTTGGGGTCGGAAGACAAGTAAAAATTAAAGGCTGAAAATCGGTATCTGGGCATAGGTCGAAACTTCAAAATGCCATAACTTCGTCAAAACTCGACTTAGATTAAAAAGCAAGGGCTTTTTGATCATAGTTTTGCCTGTAGATCAATCGTGCATTTAAAGTTAAAAACGAGATTTGGGGTCGGAAGACAAGTAAAAATTAAAGGCTGAAAATCAGTATCTGGGCATAGGTCGAAACTTCAAAATGCCATAACTTCGTCAAAACTCGACTTAGATTAAAAAGCAAGGGCTTTTTGATCATAGTTTTGCCTGTAGATCAATCGTGCATTTAAAGTTAAAAGAGATTTGGGGTCGGAAGACAAGTAAAAATTAAAGGCTGAAAATCGGTATCTGGGCATAGGTCGAAACTTCAAAATGCCATAACTTCGTCAAAACTCGACTTAGATTAAAAAGCGAGGGCTTTTTGATCATAGTTTTGCCTCTAAATCAATCGTGCATTTAAAGATAAAAACGAGATTTGGGGTCGGAAGACAAGTAAAAATTAAAGGCTGAAAATCGGTATCTGGGCATAGGTCGAAACTTCAAAATGCCATAACTTCGTCAAAACTCGACTTAGATTAAAAAGCAAGGGCTTTTTGATCATAGTTTTGCCTCTAAATCAATCGTGCATTTAAAGTAAAAACGAGATTTGGGGTCGGAAGACAAGTAAAAATTAAAGGCTGAAAATCGGTATCTGGGCATAGGTCGAAACTTCAAAATGCCATAACTTCGTCAAAACTTAGATTAAAAAGCAGGGCTTTTTGATCATGTTTTGCCTTAAATCAATCGGCATTTAAAGATCTGGGCATAGGTCGAAACTTCAAAATGCCATAACTTCGTCAAAACTCGACTTAGATTAAAAAGCGAGGGCTTTTTGATCATAGTTTTGCCTCTAAATCAATCGTGCATTTAAAGATAAAAACGAGATTTGGGGTCGGAAGACAAGTAAAAATTAAAGGCTGAAAATCGGTATCTGGGCATAGGTCGAAACTTCAAAATGCCATAACTTCGTCAAAACTCGACTTAGATTAAAAAGCGAGGGCTTTTTGATCATAGTTTTGCCTGTAGATCAATCGTGCATTTAAAGTTAAAAACGAGATTTGGGGTCGGAAGACAAGTAAAAATTAAAGGCTGAAAATCGGTATCTGGGCATAGGTCGAAACTTCAAAATGCCATAACTTCGTCAAAACTCGACTTAGATTAAAAAGCGAGGGCTTTTTGATCATAGTTTTGCCCTAAATCAATCGTGCATTTAAAGTAAAAACAGATTTGGGGTCGGAGACAAGTAAAAATTAAAGGCTGAAAATCGTATCTGGGCATAGGTCGAAACCGACTTAGATTAAAAAGCAGGGCTTTTTGATCATAGTTTTGCCCCTAAATCAATCGTGCATTTAAAGTTAAAAACAGATTTGGGGTCGGAAGACAAGTAAAAATTAAAGGCTGAAAATCGGTATCTGGGCATAGGTCGAAACTTCAAAATGCCATAACTTCGTCAAAACTCGACTTAGATTAAAAAGCGAGGGCTTTTTGATCATAGTTTTGCCCCTAAATCAATCGTACATTTAAAGTTAAAAACGAGATTTGGGGTCGGAAGACAAGTAAAAATTAAAGGCTGAAAATCGGTATCTGGGCATAGGTCGAAACTTCAAAATGCCATAACTTCGTCAAAACTCGACTTAGATTAAAAAGCAGGGCTTTTTGATCATAGTTTTGCCTAATCAATCGTCATTTAAATTAAAAACGAGATTTGGGGTCGGAAGACAAGTAAAAATTAAAGGCTGAAAATCAGTATCTGGGCATAGGTCGAAACTTCAAAATGCCATAACTTCGTCAAAACTCGACTTAGATTAAAAAGCAAGGGCTTTTTGATCATAGTTTTGCCTGTAGATCAATCGTGCATTTAAAGTTAAAAACGAGATTTGGGGTCGGAAGACAAGTAAAAATTAAAGGCTGAAAATCGGTATCTGGGCATAGGTCGAAACTTCAAAATGCCATAACTTCGTCAAAACTCGACTTAGATTAAAAAGCAAGGGCTTTTTGATCATAGTTTTGCCTCTAAATCAATCGTGCATTTAAAGTTAAAAACGAGATTTGGGGTCGGAAGACAAGTAAAAATTAAAGGCTGAAAATCGGTATCTGGGCATAGGTCGAAACTTCAAAATGCCATAACTTCGTCAAAACTCGACTTAGATTAAAAAGCGAGGGCTTTTTGATCATAGTTTTGCCCCTAAATCAATCGTGCATTTAAAGTTAAAAACGAGATTTGGGGTCGGAAGACAAGTAAAAATTATAGGCTGAAAATCAGTATCTGGGCATAGGTCGAAACTTCAAAATGCCATAACTTCGTCAAAACTCGACTTAGATTAAAAAGCAAGGGCTTTTTGATCATAGTTTTGCCCCTAAATCAATCGTGCATTTAAAGTTAAAACGAGATTTGGGGTCGGAAGACAAGTAAAAATTAAAGGCTGAAAATCGGTATCTGGGCATAGGTCGAAACTTCAAAATGCCATGAAAACTCGACTTAGATTAAAAAGCAAGGGCTTTTTGATCATAGTTTTGCCTTAATCGTGCATTTAAAGTTAAAAACGAGATTTGGGGTCGGAAGACAAGTAAAAATTAAAGGCTGAAAATCGGTATCTGGGCATAGGTCGAAACTTCAAAATGCCATAACTTCGTCAAAACTCGACTTAGATTAAAAAGCAAGGGCTTTTTGATCATAGTTTTGCCCTAAATCAATCGTGCATTTAAAGTTAAAAACGAGATTTGGGGTCGGAAGACAAGTAAAAATTAAAGGCTGAAAATCGGTATCTGGGCATAGGTCGAAACTTCAAAATGCCATAACTTCGTCAAAACTCGACTTAGATTAAAAAGCAAGGGCTTTTTGATCATAGTTTTGCCTGTAGATCAATCGTGCATTTAAAGTTAAAAACGAGATTTGGGGTCGGAAGACAAGTAAAAATTAAAGGCTGAAAATCGGTATCTGGGCATAGGTCGAAACTTCAAAATGCCATAACTTCGTCAAAACTCGACTTAGATTAAAAAGCAAGGGCTTTTTGATCATAGTTTTGCCCCTAAATCAATCGTGCATTTAAAGTTAAAAACGAGATTTGGGGTCGGAAGACAAGTAAAAATTAAAGGCTGAAAATCGGTATCTGGGCATAGGTCGAAACTTCAAAATGCCATAACTTCGTCAAAACTCGACTTAGATTAAAAAGCAAGGGCTTTTTGATCATAGTTTTGCCTGTAGATCAATCGTGCATTTAAAGTTAAAAACGAGATTTGGGGTCGGAAGACAAGTAAAAATTAAAGGCTGAAAATCGGTATCTGGGCATAGGTCGAAACTTCAAAATGCCATAACTTCGTCAAAACTCGACTTAGATTAAAAAGCAAGGGCTTTTTGATCATAGTTTTGCCCCTAAATCAATCGTGCATTTAAAGTTAAAAACGAGATTTGGGGTCGGAAGACAAGTAAAAATTATAGGCTGAAAATCGGTATCTGGGCATAGGTCGAAACTTCAAAATGCCATAACTTCGTCAAAACTCGACTTAGATTAAAAAGCAAGGGCTTTTTGATCATAGTTTTGCCCCTAAATCAATCGTGCATTTAAAGTTAAAAACGAGATTTGGGGTCGGAAGACAAGTAAAAATTAAAGGCTGAAAATCGGTATCTGGGCATAGGTCGAAACTTCAAAATGCCATAACTTCGTCAAAACTCGACTTAGATTAAAAAGCAAGGGCTTTTTGATCATAGTTTTGCCCCTAAATCAATCGTGCATTTAAAGTTAAAAACGAGATTTGGGGTCGGAAGACAAGTAAAAATTAAAGGCTGAAAATCAGTATCTGGGCATAGGTCGAAACTTCAAAATGCCATAACTTCGTCAAAACTCGACTTAGATTAAAAAGCAAGGGCTTTTTGATCATAGTTTTGCCCCTAAATCAATCGTGCATTTAAAGTTAAAAACGAGATTTGGGGTCGGAAGACAAGTAAAAATTATAGGCTGAAAATCGGTATCTGGGCATAGGTCGAAACTTCAAAATGCCATAACTTCGTCAAAACTCGACTTAGATTAAAAAGCAAGGGCTTTTTGATCATAGTTTTGCCTGTAGATCAATCGTGCATTTTAAGTTAAAAACGAGATTTGGGGTCGGAAGACAAGTAAAAATTATAGGCTGAAAATCGGTATCTGAGCATAGGTCGAAACTTCAAAATGCCATAACTTCGTCAAAACTCGACTTAGATTAAAAAGCAAGGGCTTTTTGATCATAGTTTTGCCCCTAAATCAATCGTGCATTTAAAGTTAAAAACGAGATTTGGGGTCGGAAGACAAGTAAAAATTATAGGCTGAAAATCGGTATCTGGGCATAGGTCGAAACTTCAAAATGCCATAACTTCGTCAAAACTCGACTTAGATTAAAAAGCGAGGGCTTTTTGATCATAGTTTTGCCCCTAAATCAATATATAATATAGATTACCTTTTGGCAGGGGTATATTACAGGAGTACTCTTTAGATACTCGAATACTCTATCTTTTGTAAGGCTATATCTATTTGAAATCTACCTTTTCTCCAGATTTTATGCCTGTTGTTTTCGCAAAAGATAAATAAATAGCTCAGTGGATGAATGCTGTTGTTGTTGTTGTTGTTGTGTGTGGCACGCGGCACAAGGTAAAGGGACTGCTGCTGCACGAACAGGAAGCTGGCCAAAGAGCCGGAAGTTGCCGCAAAGTATGCACTGACTTTGACTCCACATGTGGCATCTGGCAATTGGCACGTTGAAAGTGGCCCGTTAGCCAAACCGACTATCTTTTGGCTATGCGAATTTCGATTGCCCAACCCTGCAACCCCCTCACCCCGCCCGCTCTATAAGACCCGCATTGAGGCAGCTTACAGTTGCTGCTGCCCCGTCTGTCAGCATTTTGCAGCACGCTAATCTGTCACGCTCGGTGCAAAGGGGCACGGGGCACGGGACACGTTCTGTAGCTGTAAGCGAGACTTTTACCTGCGCGCGTGCACGAAATGCACACCTCTATATACAATCTGTGTATATATATATATATATATATATACCTATGTGTGTACACCTCTTACACCCCCTGGCCGTCAACCCCTCGAGCGTGGCAACCCTCTTCATTTACGGTTTAGCATAATGAAAAGTGCTGATGATGATGCCGCACGGCGAGAGACGGGCGCATAAAATGCAATTTAGGGTTGCAACGCGACACCTTTCCACGGCTGAGCGCAAAGGGGCCCGTTGCTGCTGCCACAGGACGAGGCACGGTGCAAAGGCACAGGGAAACATCGAACAGCCAACCGTTGAAATCAGTGCTGCCAAAATTTATGTGAAGAAATCTTTTTTATAACCTTAAAAGCCGCTTTTATGTTAGACATCTACTTTTAGCTGGAAAACAGCCAAAATGTCAGCACTGTTCGGCAGTTGGCAGTCGGCAGTCGGCCTACCAGCATTAATCCTTCTGTTCCTCTCGGTTTTTCGCAATTGTTCAATTGTTCGATTGCCCCGTGACTTTAGCAGGGGCTGGGGGTGGTTCCACACTCAGCCCATTGAGGTGGGCACTAATGCACATACACACACACACACACACATACGCTATACATTTGTAGCTGGCACGCTGCACAATTTTGATTGATTTTGATGGGCCAGCTGTGTGTTGTGTGTGTGTATTTTGCTGTGTTGAATTATGAGTTTAACATGTTCTACGGCTCTAAAGGTGTAGCAAAGCTCATAATCCATAAGGCGCAAGAAGTCAAGTGGCAATGTGGCAATGTGGCTGCTGTTGCTCCTGCTGTTGCTGCTGTTGCAAGTACCCTTTTTTGCTTTTTCTTTTGACAGCATTGTTTTTGGCACACGTTTCAGTTTTTGTGCACCTTCTTTTTGGGGGTCTTTTTTGAGGCGTGTGTCTGCGTGTGTTGGGGGGCGTGGCATGGCTGTCAGTTTTTGGCCATATTGAGCTGCTAGCAGATGGGTTTTGTCTGTGCTCCAAACTGATGCCGTTTTTTTTGGTTTGGCTTTTTGCAGCTCAATGTCTGCATTCGTGTCTGTGGTCTTGCTCAACATTTATGTGGTAGTTTTGATACCCTGTCGGAGTGGGTCTTAAAGTGCTGTCAGCAACTGTGTAAAGCATAGGGATTGACTACACTTCGAAATTCAGAATCGAAATCGGAAGATCGTATCCAAATCAAAGCATCTTAGTGGAAAAATATAGCCAGATCTGTGAATGAGAGCTACTATATCTCTAGCTCTCTAGCTCTGACAATGCTCATACAGACTGAGAGATAGACGGACACTCGACTGTTTACCCTAGTAAAGATTGAATAATGGATTCAGGGTCAACAAGAAGATATCTTTGCTGATCCCAGAACACCTCAAAATCGATCGATTTATCAGAAAATGCATATATCAACAGTTGAGATTTAAATGCTTAATGTTTGACCCGACTGAAAGTTCCCTCTTAGTCTTAAAGCTATCTTTTATGATCTCATATTGATCGGCACATCTATATATATATATATATATATATATGCCATATATCTCATCATATTCTTAAGCTGACTTTTTACTTTGGATTTGAGCAGTTTCACTCCCATTTCTGCTAGAGTATCTAATCTTCTTTACTGACTTGGCTAACTTCCTTGACTATTATCTGTTGCCAATTTTGGTTGGTTTTCTTCTTTTTTTTTTTTTAGCCGGAAATGGCTCATTGCACTTTGGCTACACCAAATGGCATTTAAAGCGCATTTCCGTTGACTTTCTTTGTTGCAGTGCAAGTTAGCCAAAGTTTGCGGCTGCTAACCTGATGCGACGCATAACTCAATTGCAATTCATTCCCTCCCCGCGATTTACATACACAACAAAAAAAAAGGGGGTGCTAGGTAAGAGATTCAAGCAATCAACCCTCAACTAATGGCACTCGATGCGCTCAGCACACCGGCTATAAAACCATTGCAACCTGGGCACAAGTTGCTCTTGTTGATGATGATGATGCAAAATCTGAAAACCTGTTTAATGGTGGTGGCAGCAGTGGCAGCAACAGTGGCAGCAACTCGACAAAAGCAAGAAATTTAAATTAGATTAATTGATTGAATAGCGCGCCAGGATCATCTGGCTGACAGGCTGAGACCTGTGAGTCCCGAGTCCTGTGAGTCCTGTGTGGCAGTTGTTGCATGCGGGCCACGTTCCCAACTAAATTCGCTTTATTCCCTTTATTTTTTGCTTCTTTGTTTCCATAATGTTCTTAGCCGGCATTCTCTCTCCCTCTCTCTCCCTCTCCCTCTCTCTCTCCCTCTCTCTCTCTCTCTCTCTGGCTCGTTCTCTGTGTCGCCCAAGGTGTAAATAATGCGGCTTGTGTTTAATGAAGCGCATGTTTCATTTTTTTCTGCTTTTTTGCGAGATGAGGCAGCATCTGTGGCACTGCTTGTCCCTGCATGTCCTTGGTCCTGTTCGGCTTCAATGAGCCATCAGCGCCGTGTTGCATGTTTACTTTCAATGAAACTTGATTTTTACAGCATATTTAAATACATTTTGTGGGTGATTAGTGTGACTGCAAATCTGATATAATGTGATATATATATATAATCAGTCGATTTTGAAAGTTGTTGCAATGAATATTCGATGAATTTCTTCCAGAAGTCGGTTCAAATTTATTTGTTTACCTAACTTAAAGTAAGAGAGGCCAAAACATAACTGAACTGTGGACATCTAGTCAGCTTAAACGAAGTTATGGTGGTGAAGAATTGAGAACACATCCGAAATGGGGTTTTTCGATATAGAATCTTGTATTATTTACCAAATTTGAAGAGGTTAAATATCATGAAATGAAATGCTGCCTTATGTTGTATACCCTGAACCGATTAAGAAGGGGAAAGAAGGTCTGATATTGTTGGGCAAAATTAAGAGACAGGAAGTAGAAAGCATATCAGAGAAAAGTAAAAGGAAATCTTAAATTAAAGTAGATTTTTAAAATATATTATTATTTTCTGCTTAATGATAATATTCTAATATAATATATATACTTTAAAGAATGTTATATAAAAGCAATGACAGCTACTGAGCCTTGGCAATAACTAGCTAGAGTATTCATATGGATTGCGCTTTTATTATTATTATAATGGGGGAACCAGCACTGCGACCTATAAGGCCTATTGTGCCACCTTCTGAGCCTACAGCTTCTCCATCAATCGTAACTCTTGCACGAATGCTAGCATCTTTGTTGGGTTGAGGTTTCTATGTCTTTGGGCTGCATGACATGCTGCCCTAGGATGCTGCATCTATTCCTAATTAAGGCGACGCATTCTGCTGGGATGTGCGTTGGGGATTCCTCTTCTCATCTACTATAAATATCTAATTTGGTTAGGCGACTTCTCAGTCTCCAGTGTCCTGTCCGGGAGTATTCTGAGTCTGTTCTTCCCCATGGATATTACTTGCTTAAATCGCTTTTGATTATAGCCACCTAAAAGTCTTCTGACTTGTCGGAGTCCTGGTGCCTCTGCCCAGCTCCGTTTTCGCCTCTGCCTTTCTCCGTTCCTGAGTTGCAGCCGTATTGTGTGTCTTCCTATGCCAGGCCTATCAGGGATTGTGCTGCCAATGACAAGTATTAAAAAGTACTTGAAATAAATCTTAAAACTGTTAATAAATAATAAATATCCCATTGGCTGATCGGCAGTCCATTGTATCTGTGCCTAATTGAATAATGCTCACCATTTATCATTTATCATTTATCATTTATCTTGGCGTTCAGTTTGGCATTTCGGTTGCATGCAACTAATAAAGAGCTCAGCGCCAAAATAAAGTTGCCTCATGCGGCTGTATTTTGTTGCATTTTGATGCTGTTGCAAATATGCTGCCGCTGCAACAGTTCAGTTCATAAAATAATTCATTTTTTTCCATGTTTTTTAAACGAAAAGCGCGAAAAGTGTGCGTGCCTCAAGCGCAGCTCGAAAGCGAAACATTTGTCGCATTGTATCTGTCGGATACATTTTCGTTGTGCCTCACAACTGACACATGTGAAGCACATACATATATATATACACTCGGAATAAATATTGATCTTTAGATTGATATAACCCGGATTCCGCCTCCTAGGCTGCCCCCTCTCCTCCTCTCTTCAGCTTTGAAAACTGAAAAATTTCTAAAAAAATCCAAAAAATCATTTTTAGTAATCAGCAAAGTTTTCTTGACTTTGCAACATCAAGACGATTTTCTCTCAGTGTATACGAGCGATTTTTTGTTGTTGTTTTTTGTATTTGCAAAAGTTATTAATTTTAATTGACTGTTGTGTAATGTTTGTCGCTCAGTGCCACATTCACATTCCACGCGACACTTCGACACAACTTCACAGGCACTCAGTGCCAGCGAGAGAGAGAGAGAGAGAGACAGAGAGGGAGAGAGTGAGAGCGAGGAGAAGTCAATGTCCTGCGGAATGGAGACTGAAGACTGTGGCAGGGACGGGGGCAGGGGCAGGGGCAGGGGCAGCTGTTGCTTTAATTGAACACACCATTTGACACTCAGGGGATAAAGTCGTCGATGTCGTCATCCAGCTATAAATAGCCAACAAATGTAACTGTTGTAATTAGGCGCGTTGCGAGTGCCGCAAAAGGGGAATCGGGGTAGGCCATATACGATTAGCTACTGTCTGTCCGTCTCTCTGTCCGTCTGTCTGTCTGTCTGTGTGTCGACTTGTCTATCATTGGACTCTTTCAAATGCTAATTGAGGTATGCGCCAGCCACTTGTCACATTTGCCATAATTTTAATTGTTTAACTTATAATAGTAGGCGCCATGCGGCATGCCTCCACCCCCGCCCCCGCCTCCGCCTCAAGCTCAGCGAGTGCAGTTTTAATGCATTTGCTGGCGCCAAAAATGACAGGCAAGCTAACTCAAATGATATTATCAGCATCAGCTCCCTGATGAAGACAAATGATATGCAAACAACAACAACAACTGCAACAACAGCAACAACAACAACTGCAACAACAGCAACAACAACATCTGCAACAACAGCATCTGCCACATCAGCCGCATCGCTAATTAATGCCAAATACCAAAGCTGAGCTCGGACTTTGCACTCTAACGGGAAGTGCATCTTGAGTCTCTGCTGCACTGGGTCAAATGTGTCTTCTGAGACATTTTGAGTGATTGCAATTGTTGCCGTTGACTCACACTTCACGCCCAGTTGATCTGCTGCTGCAACTGCAGCTGTGGGAACTGTTGCACGCATGTCGACAAGTTGCACAGAATGCTGGAGCTAACTGAAAAGTTGCATAAAGTTCACAATTTTCGACAAGTGTAATTATTATTGATATATAGCCAGTTGGGGAGGCTATTGAACTTGGAGTTCAACTAAGAGGTGCCAGCTGTAAAAAAAGGAGGACTCTCACACGAAGTGTTCTTAAAGGTGTCTTAATAACATTGGTAAGAGCCCACTGATAGACCCTGAACAGTACTGTGGCACACAAACGGCTGCAAATCAGGGATGAAGAAAGGCAGAGGCGAGAACGGAGCTGGGCAGAGGCACCAGGATTCCTACAAGCCAAAAGTCTTTTAGGTGGCTATAATCGAAATCGATTCAAGCAAGTAATATCCATGGGGAAGAACAGGCTCAGGATAATCACAGGTCTATTGACAGGACACTGGAGACTGACAGGACACTGTAGACTGAGAAGCCAACTAACCAAAGTAGGTATTTATAGTGGAAGCGAGGAGGAATCCTCACTGCACATCCCAGCAGAATGCGTCGCCTTAATCAGGAATAGATGCAGCATCCTAGGGAAGCATGTCATGAGGCCCAAAGACAAAGAAACCCTCAACCCATCAAAGATTCCAGCATGGAGCTGGGATTGATGGAGGAGCTGTAGCCTCAGAAGGGGGCACAATAGACCTCATAGGTCGCAGTGCTAGTTTTTCCCCAATTACAATCAGTTTACAGATCCTCTATATATATATACTTTGTTCGAGCCACAAGTTAAATCTTATAGATCACGCCTAATCGATAAGTAAGCATTTTTCACTTCTTCACTTCACTTAAAGACTTTTTAAAGGGTTTTTCTTTTGTGCCGCGCACATTTTCATTTCCATTTTCATTTTCATTCATAACTCGTAGTTTGAATGCTTAACGCCCTTTTGGCCCTGTGCCGCTGTCCGCTGTCCTTTTGTCCGTTGGTAGCGCCGATAACGCCTTTTGGACAAGCCGCACGGCAGGCGGCCGAATAAACAAAATGTGTGAAATTTTTACCTAAAATAAAAATGTGGAAAATGTTCGAGATACGAGGCGGGGCAAGGCGAGGCGAGGCGAGGCGATGCGGGGTCTGAAAGGCTAAAGGATGCCGAATGATGCCAAGGGTGCAGTGTGTCTGCAATGTCTGCATTTGATTTCCGTTTGCTTTACGAATCACACCTCTCACGCAGCACACACCAGCACACACACACCAGCATACACACACCAGCACACACACATTCGCATCGGACTTGGGTAGATTTTTCACATGCCGTGGCAAACATTTGGCAAACACATGTGCACCAAAACGCGCAGGCAGCCCAGTTCCAGAGTCCAGAGGTTTGAGTTCTGCTCTACACTGGGAAAAAAATCACACAATATCTTAGAAATAGTTTATACAAAAATTCAAAATATTTTCTCTTGTTAAGAGATGCATTTCCAAACTGGCTTGCTATTTAGTGCGTATTTTCGCTGAGTGTAGTAGCTGTGACTGATCCTGGCCTCCTCTGCCTTGCTCGCTGCTCTTGGCTGTTGTGTACCTACGCCTTTTGGTCACGGCTGCTGCTGCTGTCCTTCCGTCTGCCCGTCCTTTGTGTAAACAAATCAAATGGATGTGTTTGTTGTTTATTGTTTGTTGTTGTTGTTGTTGTTGTTGTTGTTGCTGTTGTTGTTGTTGTTGTCTGTGACTCAAAATTGGCCAGCCAAATGTCTTTGTCAAGTCAAGTCAACAAAAAAAAAACGCGTTTGGCCTTTAAGCAGCCAAAAAGTGAAGAAGACGCGCAAAAATAAAGCGAAATCAGTTGAAGATGTGGCAGTTGAAGATGTGGCAGTTGCAAGCAGCAGTTGAAGAAGTGGCAAAAGTTTTTGCAAATCAGCTGAAATTATGAACTTCCGGCTGCAGCCAGCGGAAGTTCATTTTAACCCACAATAAAAGTTTGCATTCCACACACACACCCACACACACACCCACACACACACCCACACACACACCCACACACACACCCACACACACACCCACACACACTCGAATATATACATATATATTCATGTTCATGTGCAAAAGTTTTGCGCTTATATAGCAGCATAAAATTTGCATTATTCACTTAAAACAAATAGTAAACACACACACACACACACACTCGCACACAAACACACACAGTTCCTTTCGCCTTTTCCTGTGGAAAACACTTTTTGCCATTATGCACAAGCGAACAAACAAACAAACAAACAAACAAACAAGCAAACAAACAAATGTTAAATGCAAATAAATTCGCAAGAAAATTGCCAACATTGAGCCAATGGCATCAGTCCGATTTTTGAGCAGCTATCGAATCTAAGCAGGATATTCGTGTGCATAAGCATATATATGTATATCCAGGAGCAGGCGACTTGCAGCTGCAGCCAAGCACAGCTGAAGCATGCAACAATAGCTGCCTGCCAAGCTTGTTGCGAGTGGCTTAAAGGGAATTGTATTTAAGGGAATTGAAATGCACAGCAGTAAGAAGAAGTAAAATGATATATAATCAAAAAGTCCTTTATAAAGCAGGTTATAGCTAAAAAGGATTGCCAGCTTAGGCAAGCCCCGTCTTACATAACTTTCTAGATCGGAGTCAAATTCGCCTCATCAAAGTTTTGCTATATATTTGAAGGAGTAATTCTGTTAATCTATGAAAACTTTACGATATAGTTCTCTAATTTTAATGATTTTTTACCCAACTTTGAGCATTATAATAATATGCTTCAGATCCAATGGAATATCTTTTCACCGATCGTTGCTGATTCTTTGCCTGAATGAGTTTTGTTTCGATATCTACATGAAATTATCTTTCGATCTGCTCGAGGTGCTCCGACCACACCTTCTTCTCTCGAGGCTGGTGCCTTGGTCCTTGGTCCTTGGTGTTGGAGTGGGTCGTTGTGGAGGATGTTCTACCACATAAGAGGACCGCCCCCCGTCCAGGGCTCGGTGCTCCATTAGTCTCGCAGGCAGATCCTGCGGAATTTGTATATTACTTTTGTGCATGTTATGCCCACGATTTGCAGAGAAGGTATTGTTTACCCGGGCAGAGATCTGCGATGCCCGGTTAAGGCTGATTAGCATAGGCGGTCGCTATCTGATAGTCCGGGCCCACACCCAAGTTGACTCTCGGCACGGTCCGATTGACACCTTAGTCCGGCCCGGAGTGAGATGTGTGGGCATAGGATGGGGGTAGGTAGTAGTGTTGGGGGATAGGGGAGTTGTGTGAGGCTATGTTTTAAGAGACTGCTTATTCACGGGCACTTTTGCCACGCTATTCGCAGCTAACCCTAAGGGGAGGCCGTTCGCTATCCGCAACCTGCGACCCGCCTGTTGGCCTCAGCTCAGCCCCATCCGAACCATCCCATGAGTTCTTCAGACCAAGCATTATTTTAAGTAAGTTTTGAACTTGATCTTAGTTTATGTTCATTCGTTCATGAACCAATTTTATTGGTTGACTTAATTTAATTTTAAATTGATGAATTTAATTAAATTTTGAAGATATTTGGATTAAGTTTGGGATGTTTTGATGCATATGCATATAGATCGTAACTGGTCCAACTTAATGGCAACTTGCAGGCAAATTGCCTTTTAAAGTCCTTGAAGTTGTTTTTGCCACCTCCGGCGATTGAAGCTCACTTCTCAGTGCTCACTTCTCAGTGCTCAGTGCTCAGTTCTCTATGAGTTTTGCGTGCAGTGTAATAAAATGCGTCGTTTTTCTAGTTTTCGATTTGAAAGGCAAACTTTTGCTGTTAAACTAACAAATACCAAGCCAAACAAACACACACACTGCCACACACACACTGCCACACACACACTGAGTCAAGACGCCAGCCAGGCAGGCAACGGAATATGGAATACGGAGTACGGACTACGGACTACGGAATAGTTGCTCAGATTCCGATTCGAATTGCGTTTGTCAAAGACGGCGGCACGCATGCAAATTGTGCTCGCAGATTTGTTGGGGCATGAGCTGTGCACATTTTGGCTTGGAATTTATAGTTTTGCGCTTATTTACAGACAGGAAGTGCAATTCACAAATCGTTAGCTCAGCGCAGACAACAACCAATCGAACTGACGGCAAAAGGATTTTTATTCCATTTCTTCGTCCTTTATTGAAAAGCTGCAGCACTTTGCGCCTTTGTTTATCTTGGCTGAGTGGGGTGTGTGTGTGCGTGTGTGTGTGTGGGTATAGTATCTATTACCAGCCACGTGCCAAGTCGATGAGGTGTGCCCTAAACTCAGCCCACTAAGGAACTTATAATCAACAGCTTTGGCGGCTTAAAACTCGGCTATGAAAACTGAAACTATTTCTCGAATATGAGTGTGTGCGTGTGTGTGCCTGTGTGTGTGTGGCAGCTTGTACAAGAGTGGATTCGAAAAGTTTGCCACATCGTCGTCATCTTGGCTGTCGTCCTGCAATTCCCAAAATGCGGCCCGTGTGTGCATTTAAGCCACTTTTACTGAAACTTCACATTAATTCCAATTTGCTGCCAGTAAAAGTTTTTCATGCACGTCCGCAAATTGCTTTTGGGAGCTACATACGTGTGTGTATGCGAGTGAGTGTGTGTGTGAGTGTGTGTGAGGCTTGTAAATAGTAGCTGAGGCATCTGTTTGAGAACTTTAACACTTTGCGGCCAAGAGGTGTTCCTAACACATATATAAATATATATATATGCTTCGATCCTCCAATCGCAACACAAACTTATAAATAAATAAATAAAGAAGCGAGAAGAAAAGATAAGTGAGGTGTTGCAGACTTAAAGCCATCGCAGATATGTTGTATGAATTGTTGCAATATAGCAATCTGATACTGTTACTTGTCAAGCCTCTGCCACTATCGAAATGCTTCAAAATATTTCGGCGTTAAGCAGTTGACGCAGAAAATTCAAAAAGTAAAAAACAAAATCCCTTAAATTAAAAATTATATTAAAAATTAAATTTAATATTTTAATTTAATATTTTAAATTAAGTGAAATAAATATATATATAATTATAAAGTTTCTGGGGATCCTCAAGCATAAACTAACTTTGTGTTCAATTGATTTTTATTATTATTATCGTTGGGGAGAACCAGCACTGCGACCTATGAGGTCTATTGTTCCCCCTTCTGAGCATACAGCTCCTCCATCAACGCCAGCTCCTGCACGAATGCCACGATTTATGTTGGGTTGAGGGTTTCTATGTCCTACGCCACAATACGGTTCAGGGCCTATCATGGATCTCTCTGCCCCTATTTTAGCTTGCTTATCGGCCTCTTAGTTCCCCGTTATGTCCATGTGATCCGGAACCCATCTTAGGGTAAGCCTATTGTGTTTTCCGAGTTGGTCAAGCTTGGATCTTACTTCGTGAACTACTTTGAATGTTATTTTCGGCCCATTTAAAGCATTTATTGCTGCTTGACTATCTGAGATAATGGATATAGCCGCATTCCAATAGTATCGTTTCAGGTTAAACTCCGCACATCTCCCTATCGCACACACCTCAGCTTGCCTCATAGGTTTAATATGAATAATAATGTAAACAATTAGTTAAGATTGCATTATGTTCACTTCTAAATTTCATAGTCCCCGTCAGATAGTTCGAGGAAACTTTTGTGTACATTGGAAAAGATATTCTCTAGTGAATTGAACACTTGGTGCCACAACTTTTGCTGCACCCTGCAAACCTTATGGTAAATAAACAAACACTTTGGAATCTTTGGCTGTGTGGTTTTTGTTTGGGTTTCGATTCGCCGTCTTACTTTTTTTTGACCACCCAAAATATTCGAATTCGCGGAAAGCACAAGACAACAAAACACGACAAAGCGCCGAAATGACACAACAACAAACAACAAACACACCGAGCAACGAGCACCGAAATGTGAAACGTGCTGAAATTTGCTGGCATTGCACTTGAAATGCGAAATCTTGAAATCTTGAATTGTTCAACCAGAGAACGAACGCCACCTTCGCAGAGGCAGACGCCCACATGCCACAAAATGTAGCTGTGACGTGACTCGTTTTGGGGTCTCCACATACCCTCGACTACAGTTCGACAAACGGCAGCTGCCTGCATTGCAAACACACCACAAGAATGTATACCAAAATTTGACCAGAATTTTGAAAAATACTAGAAATTAAAAACAAATCTTGGAAAAATCAAAACTGATTTTAAGAAAAATCAAAACTGATTTTAAGAAGAGAAAAATTAAGTTTTTTTTTGGCATTTCAGAAATATAACTTTTGATTAGGAAGCAGAGCCACCCTTTGTGATTGTGTCAGTAAGAGGGCAATTAGTTTTCTCAGTGCACAGACAGTGGGACTAATAAATTTGCATCTGGGCCAGGACCATCGACCCTCATTAGTCTTAATAGTTTAACGAGCAACTACTTCGGCTCGGCATAAGCCCAAACTGCCGGGCCCATTAATGAGCTCGGGAGTTCGGCCAGTTACATTTTATAAATTAGTCATATGAGGCGCACGCACACCTTTAAGCCTTTAAGAAATTTGTCTTTGGGTCACTAACTACACACACACCAACACACACACCAACACACCCTGTAGAAAGGCTCAGCTGAGCTGTTGTTCAATTGGACAGGCTTAAAACTGGGCACAGGACGCACACTTGTCGCCTGTCAGTGTGGCTGCCTCTTGCCTCTTGCCTGTTGTTGTTGCTGCCACTTCTTGTTGCTGCTGCTTCTTGTTGCTGCCACTTCTTGTCCCTTTTTCGTCTTATAATCCCGTTATTTGCTTGTTGTACTATACTTGTAGTCTGCTTTATATCCTGCGGGATATGCAAACTTATTAGACAAGTTTCGCCCCAGCCAAGAAGCCCAACTCCAAACTCAAAACTCAAAACTCCCAACTTCTTGTTCGACAAACTCTCTCTTTTGCCGACTCGGAGTGATAAAGATCCCCCCCTCCCCCCTTGCCACTACACTCAACCTTTTTGCTAAACAGCACAAAACATTTTGTGGCAGTCATTTACATATGTGGAGCGCCCCCAAAAATGGTGAGGTAAAAGTTTATTTAGAAAGGGTTTCGTGTCGCAGCAAGTGGATATTGCTGCGTTAAGTGTGCGACTTGCAACATGCGGCATGCGGCATTTGATATGCGACATGTGATATGTGATGATTATTCTGACCATAGACTCCTTATCGTCCCATTGTGGACAATCTGTGTTATGCTCATCGATGGTTCACATTACCTCAAATTTGGACTGTTTATTATGATTGGTTTTCCTGCAAGATGACACACATGACTCGGCACTTTCATAAGACTCTTTCGTCAAAACTATATATATATATATATATATATATATATAGTGTTATGCTTTGATTATCGATTGTCACCTATTTAGATTCGCCCGGAAACTGCTCCTCGAAGATGCAGCGATAGTAGATGGCCTCCTTGGTTAAATTTAAGCTCTTTCGCGCTGCAGCTCAGTCTCTGCCTCTTTGTTGTGATGCACGGCCTGTGCCCGACCCGACGGATCCTCCGGACAGCCCCAATCGAGGCGTGGCACCCATCTGACCACCGTTTTTGCCGCCAATTCGCCAGGGAACTGCTGCTCAAAGATGCAGCGATAATGAAATGCCTCCTTCGTTGTGGGCGTATTGAAGGGGAATCTCTCGCCGGCCAGTGCGAACTCCGCGTCGCCCACATGACTGGTGGCTTCACGGCGAATGCTGTCAATCCAAGCGTAGCCGACGCCATCGGAGAACTGCTCCTTCTGCCTCCACAGCACTTCATCCGGCAGATAATCATCGGCAAACGCGGCACGCAACACAAACTTCTCCATGCGTGTCTTGGACTCATTGGTGAAGGTGTTCAGTTCTCCGGGAATCTTGTCCTGCGGCCGTATGTTCATCACATAGTTGACGAAGGCCGTGTCCAGGAATGGAACACGCAACTCAACACCCTTCGCCATGGCCACCTTGTTGGCGCGCAGACAATCGGATAAATGCAGCTGCTGCACACGTTTCACCAGCTCCTCGTGGAACTCTTGATAGTTGGGCGCTTTGTGAAGGTACAAATAGCCGCCAAAGATCTCATCGGCACCCTCGCCGGAGAGTATCATCTTGATCCCCGTGCTCTTTATGTAGCGTGCCAGGAGCAACATTGGCAAACTGCAGCGCACCGTGGTCACATCGTAGGTCTCCAGATGGTACACAATATCCCGTATGCCGTCCAGCGCATCCTCAATCTCAAAGATCAGCTCGGTGTGCTCACTCCCTATGTATTTGGCCACTTGGCGAGCAGCCTCAAGATCCGGCGCATTGCGTAAACCCACCGAGAAGGTTTTCAGTTTGTAGTCGGGATTAGTTTCGCGCATAATTTTCGTGGCAATCGAGGCAATCAAGCTGGAATCGACGCCGCCAGAAAGCAGCGCACCAAAGTGCACATCGCAGTGGAGATGGGTGCGCACCGCTGACTCCAAACTTGTGCGGAGCAGCGTCAAATCGCAGGGCAGATTCGGCAGCTGTTGCATCCACGGCTGCTCAAAGTGGCGCCAACGACGCATTGCGCCGACACGTCCAAAACGCGCCTCTCCCGGCGTAAAAGTCTCCACTCGCTCACAAACGCCCACCAAACACTTCATCTCCGAGGCAATCCAAATGTTGCCTGCTGCATCCTCGCCCAGATACATGGTTATAATGCCAATGGGATCACGGGCGAGTAGCAGCTCCTTGCTGCGCTTGTCGTACAGGGCGAAGGCATACATGCCCGTAATATGCTGCAGCAGCTCCACTCCATAATCCCGATACAGTTCGAGTATCACGTGGCAATCGCTTTTCGGCTTGTACCCGCCTCGTCGCTGGGCAATCTGCGCCGCAAGCGCCAGATAATTGTAGATCTCACCGTTGGCGACGAGTATCAAGTGGCCATCGTCGGAGACGAACGGTTGATCGCCCATTTCCACGCCCACAATACGTAGGCGTTCGTGTACCATGGCCACGCCCTGCTCGGCGAGGACCACAACGCCCGTGGCGTCAGGTCCGCGATGCCGCTGCCTGCCACTCTGGCGATAGGCCAGTTCACGCAATGTGTGCTTGCTGCCGTGAATGCATCTGGCTTCGATGGCTTTGCCATCCCTTGAGAATATGCCAAAAATACCGCACATTATTCGAAATTCTTATTCCCTCTTTCTATTGATCAGATGTATATATGATATAGTTTTCGTTATGTTTTGTCTACAGTTAAAGTTTGCAATGAAGTTGCTTTCCAAGTTCCACATTTCAAACTTAAAGTGCTTCACTTGACATTAACTTCCAAGATCACATCATTTTTGGATTATATAGTAAAAACATAAATATTATTTTGTTCTTTGATTATTCAGATTATTCAGTTGTTATTTTGGTATGCGTCCTTGATGTCAGCTACTTGCAACATTGTTGTCTCAATGCGGCCGCTTGCCAAGTTCAATGCGGGGCAGTTCAAAGCGGAGACGTCTGTGCACCTGACAAACGCAGACAGAGAGTTGAGTTGGGGGCGGGAGTGGGCTAAGGCAACATCTCGAGATGGGACCACCCAGTGCGATTTGGCTTTTTGCAAAACAAACAAAACGTCAGTCAGTCAAAACGAAGCAAGCAAAAATCGCAATCGTTGCGGCCAAAAATGCTGCAGTTGCATTTTGAATAATTGAATCT
Source organism: Drosophila percnosoma (assembly GCA_035043855.1). Lineage (NCBI taxonomy): Eukaryota > Metazoa > Arthropoda > Insecta > Diptera > Drosophilidae > Drosophila > Drosophila percnosoma. The sequence continues at coordinate 92,617 of JAWNMQ010000474.1, forward strand.
TGGCGGTTGTGTTGCAGTGGCAGAAATAGCCGTGTTTATATTGGCAGCACTTGAAACAGACCAGACCACCCACCGGGTGGTGCACCTCCTCCTCCTCCTCCAGCTGCTGCTGCTGCTGCTCCCTTAAAAGGCCAAATTAATTACAATTAAAAGTTTTGCTGGCCCACCTTGGCCAATAAAATTGAAATTTATGTGCCACACATGAGCGAGGAGAGCTGCCTCGCTGCCTCGCTTCAGTTGAGTGTCGAGCTGAAGTTGCTTTATTAATTGGCTGCGGTCGTCTCTGCTTGGGTCTTAAAGAAATTTGTCTTGCTCTCTCGCTGGAGTGGACCACAAGCCACGAGACACCTCCCCCGGGCAGGCAGTTTGGGCAACGCCTGATTCATTTAACTACTTAAGCTATTATCCAGCAGCTGGAAAAAGGGTTGCTACTGCTACTGCTGATAAATTTACAGTTTTTCATGCCCAAAAAAATGTAACTGTTGTTGTTGTTGTTGTACTTCACCTAAGTGTTGCTCACTGATAAGCCCAAGGCTCGTTGCTTGTGGCACACATGTGCTAAGGCGGCTCCCTGCTTGGAAACCACATAATAATTCTCGAGAACAATGTAAACGTCAATTGTGCATGGCCAATGTGTGTGTGTGTGTGTGTGTGTGTGTGTGCGTATGTGTGTGTGTGTGTGGCTGTGTTTAGGATTTTGTGGGCCATGTGGGTAGTTTCTTCTGGCCATACGCCACGGAAGACATTGCCCACATCTCGGCAGATGTAAATGTCAGGCGACAAAAGGCAAGGACGACACAGACGTATACACTCAGAAAAAAATCTAAAGCAATTTGTGTTCATTTGAGCTTATTTGAAATGCATTGCTGAATAATTGAAAGCATTTCCAAGACAACAAAAAATTAATTTTTATTTCGAAACCTTTTTTGGCATTTCTAAAAATTATTTCTAGGAACTAGGACGAGCAGGACGAGTACACTCAGAGAAAATAGGATTTCTTAATTAATTTTCGATTTTCTTAAGTACAGTGTATTTTTTCTGAGTGTACCGAAACGGGGAAGAGGCGGACAATGGCACATGCCACACGTCAACGTCGAGAAATTTAAATTAAAAACCTTTTTGCATGAAATGCTTTTTCTGTTGTTGTTGTTGTTGCTGCTACTATTGTTGCAGCATGTTGCAAGTGCCACATGCAGTGGGCGTCTTCATCCACACAAACGTAAGTGAGCAACGGAAATACATACGGGTTACTCAGACAAAAGATAAACCCATGTTGAACAATAGAAATAATAATTTTATCAGCTTCTTGCGTTTTTTTCTGTGTAGGTATGACTCAGCAAAGCGCCTCCATGTGGGAGGAGCTAGTGATCATCATTATTATTATTATTTTTAATATTATTAATATTATTTTTATTATTATTACTATTATTTTAAACTGAGTGCAAGTAAAAGTCGAGAGCGCTTCCACGTCGCAGACATTGGTTGGAATTCAGCAAAATTAATCTTAAAATTGAACTTGCTTTCAACTGAGGGGTGAATAACACAGATATATATATATATATATATATATATATATATATATATTTTGTGATTTTTTTGGTGATTTTTTTGTTGCTTTTTTCGTGTTTTTTGCCAGTTGTTGACTCGAATGTTGATAAACAAATGTTTTATGTGAAATTCATGCAAGATGCGATAAGTTAGAGAGCAAGCGAGAGAGCAAGAGGAAGAGGAAGAGAGGGAGAAGTTGAGCAAGATATGGTGACTGAGTTCATATATATATATATATATATATATATATATATATGTATATACATCTGCACTTGTGTTGCTTTTTATCAGCAGCTGAGCATTCCATTCGCATTCGGTGAACTGCGTAAGTCTGCTGTGAGCCTGATGCCTATAAAAGTAAGTCAGCTTGACATTTTCTACAGCTAAATTATTTGGCTTGTTTTAGCTGTTTTTTTTCTCTTCGTTTTGCGTTTTTTTTTTCACATATGCTGGTGGCGCCAATTAATTTGTGTGCTTAATTCAGCTAATTATTCCAAGCAATAAAATTCTCAATAGATGCGTAGATTGTGCGTTGCAAGGGGTGGGGCAGGGGTGGTGGGGGTGGTTGGTGCTGCTCGAGCATCGACACCTAAGCACGAAATACACAAGACAATTGGTTGGAGTTGTGCACGTGCCAGACAAGGACAGGGCCACGTTCAGCGACACTTTTAATTCAATTCGCAAAGGTTCCTTGGCACTGCTCCGGTTATCCTCTGCGACTTGGGCGATTTCTGTTTTTCTTTTCAGTTGTTTTTTATTTTTATCTAATGCATACCCTGCCAGAGGGTATTATTGCTGAGTGTTGAAGTGTGTGACGTCTCTGATGCCATAAGAAGGCGCTGTTGTAGCTATGTTTGTGAAGCTGGCAGTCAGCTTGGGAATATTTGTATTTGGTTTTTGACTAAAATTGTCATATCAACTATCAGTCGATCAATCTTATTTATTTTTTATCACTTAACCAAACTTGCTAATAAACTAGTTCTTTTAATGGGTCTTCAATACAACAATATCAGACCCTCCCTATCCACTTGATAGACAGACTTTGAAAGTTTATTTAAGATCGGCTAAGAAATGTTCATTTGGAACAAACCAATATCAGCAAACAAATGATTTCAATTTATGTACATGTATATTCTGCAACTTATTTCAGGGCATCAGCTAGTCGAGCGCTCGCGACTACAGCTTTCTGGCTTGTGTATTTTTTTGTGTGCTTAAGTTAACAGTGCGCATAAAGATAGAAATAAAAAGCGAGGCGACATTTAAATTCAAATTGTGGAAGACGCTGACGAAGCTGGCGGCGCCACACGTCGGATTAATTTTATGTGCGCCAAGCAGGACCAAGGACCACGAGCAGGACTTGCACCATCTTCGTCCGCAGTTCAATTAGAGTTAGCTGGCTGGCTGATGGAGGGTGGGGGAGGGGGTAGTTGGGGGTGGCGGGGGCAAGGCTATTGCCATTGGCTGTGTGAGCAGCCATGCAATTGTTAAAATCGAATTAAGCCACGGTGTCGCATACTTTTGATCTCCTTGACGCTGCCACAGCCAATGAAATGTTGCAAATGCCCCCCCTTTCCAGGTCCCCCCGGTCTTGGTCTCCGTCGGAGTCTGCCAATGTCCTTATATTGTCCTTGCCAGAGGTATTTCCTTCCCCATCGACTTCAGCTCCGGCTGCGATTGCGATTTCGGTTTCAATTTCAGCTGCTTGGCGCAAATGAAATTAAATGAAGATTAGTCGTGTGCTCCGCTCCCAGATTATTCCGAGAAATAAAAATCTTGACGATACCGTTGATTCGACTGAGTGTATCCACAACACCCACTGGCCTCCGAGTGTACTCATTATTTTTTGCTTCTCGTTTCGTTGCGTATCGTCTGCAGCGGCTTTTGCTTTTATTTCATTTGACTTTTTATGGCGCTTGAGGTGATTTCAGTCCCCATTAGGGCTAAACAAAGAAAAACAAAAACAGAAAAAACAAACAGAAAATCAGAAAAGTGGGCGTGGCTGGCAGTTTGACATAAGCATTGCGACAAATCTGCTCAAATCACAAGCTACATTTGCTCCGCAAATGATGGCCAGCTTCTGCCTTTGCTTCTGACAACGACTTTTCAATTGCTCGTTTTCCGACTGCTCTTCTTATCAGTCGAAATAATTACAGTCCTAGCCATTATCTTGAGCAACAACGATTCAAAAATATAAATATATAATATATCTAAATTTGATATTACACTTTTAGATATTATACCTTATCATAAACAAATATTTGCAGTATTTTGTCTTCAGTATGGAATTACGACAGTACAAAACTTAACAGAAAATTTTAAAAATATTTGAAAAGTCCCTCTGAAATAATACTCCATTTTCAAATAAAGATATTGAGTTGTTAGTCTTTGGTCAGCATATCATATCGGTCTTGAGGGAGTAACATATTTAATTTGATTTAAGTCCATAATTGGAAAGACATAATCCAAAGTATTTTGTTGCTTATGGAAAATTATTGAGAGGGTTTCGATCCAGCATTAGATCCAGTTTCGATAAAGAATCCGTAAGACAGTAATCGTAGTCCCTTAGGGAGTTGCACAATAAAGACATTTTCATCATCTGCATAAGGCAACATACAATTTTCTCATGTTTCAACACTAATTTGTTCCTTGACTTGTTAAAGAAACCAAATAAAAAATTGAAAATCCAATATTTCCAATATATATAGCAAGTATAGGAAAAACGCAGAAACAAATCAAATCAGACCAAAATACGTTGAGCTTAAGTAGTTAGGGATAAAGAAGGGGAAAACAGACATAAAATAAGGCAAAGACAAGCAATTTTTTGAGCCCGTGAGATTACCACAGTGAAGCACGCTCAAAGGACTCGCTCTGCTTAATCCTTCAAGAAATCATAAGCTCGGAAGACTTTTCCAATACACAATTAAAGCAAGACTCAGAAAATTATACAATTTTAGTTGAAGTGTAAGTTTCCCTGATGTTAGTCAGTATTTTTCAATATAAGAATCTATGGCAAATTCGTGCGCCTGTTGGCGAGCAGCAGTCCAACCGGATAGTAGTTCCTCGGTTCCAGTTTATCCGCTTGGACGCCCATCAGCGCCGATCCGGTTGTTAAAGTGGAGTTCAGATTGCTAAAGCCACAGAGGTGCCTCAGTCGATAGCGTGTTGCCGCAGTGGGATTGTTGTAATCGAGCAGATGGCGACGACACTTTGAGTTGCCCGCAATGTGCACCAGACCCTTCAACTTGTAGGCAATGGTGGCATTCATCGCAAAGCCCGTAAGTGAAAGATGTTGGCCAATGGGATTGATGCCCAAAGGCGGCAGGCAAATGGGTCAAATGTGATCCGCAAAAGTCACAGTCAGAGTCAACTTGAAGATGCTAATTCGGGATGTATGATGATCTTGTCGATCTGCATCAACTGAGGTTTCGAATTGCAACGCCGGGCATCGCAATCCGGTTGTGTGAAGGCATTCCTCGGATTCCAATCGCCCAGGAACACATAGCGAACGGGAGTCTTCTCCAACTGCCAGATGCTGGTTGGAGGTTGAGGACGGCCAGGCAGTTGTAGGCAATGCTACGATTGGCTAATTAAATTCAAGTAATTATAGTTATTATACTTGAATATTCACTTTTTCTAGACATACTCTCATATCCCACCCTGCCCATCCAGGGATGTTCCCGGATATCCGTGATATGCGTGAATTTCTCATGCAGCTACTCGTCGAATGTGCCGCATTCTTGAAAGTCACAAGGCACTGCAACAAATTTATATATATATATATATTGTATATATATATGTATATAACTGGTATTATTCTGCTAGCTTACCCTCTGCCCAGACCCGGGGAATGAGCAGCAGCAGCAGCCAGCGCAGCTCCAAATCCATTCCTTAGCATTCGCAGCCAGCAACTGATGAGATCATTTTTGGTGGCTCGCTGATTGCTCGCATTTGACGTTATCACTTTGGAATTTCTTATCAGTGAGAGACACATTTCGAAATGCCTAGGAAAACCTTGGAAAGCATTTATTTATTTATTTTTTCTTTACTTTTTGTATTTTCTTGTGTCCGCTGACATTAAATAAATAATTAAAAAAAACTTTTAATCAGTTTCAATTCGAAGAACTGAGTTCAACTCCTTTTTCTGCTCATACTTAATATGCATATAGGTTATATACATATATATATATATATGTATATATAATCCCAACTTGGAATCAGTTCAAGTACTTAAACTTCAGATCGAACCCTTTTCAGGCCCGTCGGCTGCTTCATCACGTGTTCAATTAAAAATGAACTTGCAATTAATTGCTAACCAATTTGCTTTCATCACAACGCACAAAACTGCCGGACACACTTGCCCGTAACCGTAGTCGGAGTCGGAGTCCTCCGGATTTGGTGGCTTGATGACCAGCAGCCGTTGGTGTTGACATTTTGTGCATATTAATTGAAGACGCGGCGAACTGAACTCGGAGTCGTCGGCTGTGTTTTCCTTTGGGCCACCCTTGGCTTCATTTGCGGTAAGTTCATTAAGTAATAAAACATAAATTTCATTTTTTATCATTTTTTTTCATTTTTTATCATTTTTTTTTTCTTTTTTTCATATTTGGAATCTTTTTTTCATTTTTTTCTCACTTTTTTGTTGTATTTTTTATTTGCTGCTGTTCATTTTTTCGCTCTCCGGCACCCCATCAGCGTCATCATCAGCAAGTTCTTGGTAATTTTTTTAATGCTTTGCATTTTTCTTTAATGAATTAATTCTGTTTTGGTTTTGGTTTTGGTTTCGGTTTTTTGTTGATTCACCGTTCAGTGGACTTTGATAAAGGCGCAAAGTCGCTGGCGATAAAAAGGCCAACTGGGAGCCTGGAGTGGGAAATGTTCAAAAATGTTTGCCTTTAATTTATGCGAAATGTATTACGCCAAAAAACAAAAGAACATAATCATTAGTCGCGAGAGAGCTCTACGTGGAGATACCCTGTAAATTGAATGTATGATTTCTTAGACAACTTTTGTGGTTCTTCACCCATCTTGACTTGATTTCATATAACTAGAAGAAATATTGTAAAATATTTACAATAAAAGAGAGTAATAGTCGGGAGACTAGGATATATATATATACTAGGATATACCCTGTGATTAGGCAGGTGCTGTAAAAAGAAAATCCGATTTTCCAAACCCATCTTGATTATTATTATTAATTTTTCCCGCTGCGTCTTTCGAATTTTGGCTTTTACTACAATCGTTAATCGATTTTTATCGATACACCCTAAGCCAGGCAGTTATCGGTAGCGAAATCGACTTGTTAGCTTGTTATTTTCTAACTGGGTTTTTCTTTATTTACTAGCTGCATACGCACAACTTGCCATTTTGCATGGGATCAAGGGGTATTTGAGGAGAGCGGCAAGGAAAATGGAAAACGTGTTATCATCAACGTTGACTGACCGACTGACTGACCGACTGACTGACTGTTAATTAATGTGCGCTTGCCGCCAAACTTTTCTATCAATATATTTGTTGGTCGGAAAAACTTGTTTGGAAAAAAAAACATGTTTTGCATGCTGAAAACGATTTTCTTGTGTCTCAGATACTTATTTTTCCGCATTTAATTGCCTCCTTGGGGCATGATAAAAATGTTGCATCAAATTGCGGCAGCTTCTATGGAGTCGCAAGTGTTGTTAAAGCGTGTCGGGGGTTGGGGTTGGGGTTTTGAAATGTTGTCACTTTTTAGTCAAATTTGTTAGAAATGTTGTTGTCGTTGTTGTTGTCGTTGTTGTTGTCGTTGTTGTTGTCGTTGTTGTTGTCGTTGTTGTTGTCGTTGTCGTTGTTGTCCGCCTGTTGACATATGTGCCAGCAAATGAGCCGTGCAATTGCCGTCGCTGTATATATATATATATATATGAATGCTATAGTCGATGCATTCAAGATTGAAGTGCATTCATTCAGCTCACTTCTCGAGGAGGGCATCGTCTCAAATTTCTCGACGTGCGCACAGCTTGTGACTGACAACTATTCGTTTGTCTTTCTTGCCCCGTCTCTGACTCTGCAACAGACTCTGACTCTGACGCTGACTCTGATTCTGACTCTGCCAAGCATAAGCGTGTCGAGATACGTGCCTTCTGGTGCACCAGGGACACACTGCTTACACTCGTCAACAAATTGTGATTTCGAAAAGGTATGTGGACAAGCAAACATTTGACTTATATTCAAGTCAAGTTTATATATATATATACATATATGTATGTATGTATATATAGGCGTCGTGTGTTGCCGTTTCCAAGCAGAAGATCTGACCTCACAATTGGTGTTAATCAGTTCTGTGTTTATTTTTGGCTACTTATCAAAATCAGTGCTTCAATTTGCTGGCTTACTCATGAATGCCGCAATCTAAATAATAAGTTTATTTTGCTCAGTGTATGTTTTATATACGCGCTTATTATTATCTATCATTTCAATTCAAGCTCAAACATATAAGTCATTCTTGGAGATTACACGATGATGATAACTAGATTTGGTTATAGGTACATATATACATAAGATCAGACTTATCTCTTGGTTTACCCTCCCTTTTGCACAGTGTATTATCTGGCAAAGAGTTCACGCTGTCAACAAACAAAGGCTCCCATGTCTGACTGCTAATGAATACAAAGTTGTTGCTGTGGCAATTAGATCGAGTTACCTAGACCGAGTGTGGCATGAACTGCTTTAGTTGCTGCCACTTATCAGAGAGCATGCGAGAGCAGCGGCTCAAAGTCGAGTCTCTTATCTGCACTCAAAAAAAAAAATCACTCTGAATTGTAGAAAATATATTTTCTGAATAATAAGCTGAGTTATCAGATTCAGAATTAAGTTCGATTTTTTTGCGAGTGTCGGCCTCGGCACAGCACACACAGCGAGAGTCGCTTATCGGTTTCACCTCTGACCCGTGAGTGATAAGGCACAGCAGGCAGGCAAGCCAGTCCGTCAGTCTGTCAGTCAGTCAGGCATTCGACTTGTGAAACATCGCATTCGGTTTTCAACACTCAACGCGCCATGTTGCAATTGGGTTCGCTGTCGCTGCTGCTGCTGCTGCTCCTGGCTGCGTACAGCCAGGCCGAAGTGGTTCCACACCTGACGTGCCCCGACAGCGTGGATGCGTGCAGCATCGCTGAGGTGCGCGTGGATCCCTGCCCCCAGGCGGAAACAAATGCGCCATGCCGTTTGCGGCGTCGTCGTCCATCCCGGATAAGTTTTGACTTTACGCCCAAATTCGATGCGGAGCATTTGGTGTCCTCGCTGGGCTGGGTAAAGAGTGAAACGGAGGAGTTGCCGCTGCTCACCCTGGAGCGTGACTCGTGCAAGAACACCCAGTGTCCGGTTAGGGCCAACGTGCAACAGACTTACGCAATTGAAGTGCCCATCGATGCCAAGTTCCCCACGAACACCTACACCATTCGCTGGGCCCTCAAGGATGAAGTGAGTGGCAAGCGTTGCTGCTTCACCACTGCCATCAAGGTTGTGCGCTAAAATACAATAATAAAAAAGAAGAAGAAGAAAATGATGCAATTCCTCGTCTATTTTTTAATTATTTTTTGAGATTTGTCTCTTATTTGCCCGATGGCACTCCGGGGTGCACAAATACTCATCGCCATTGCCATCAACCTGCGAGGCTAATTAAACGGCCTACGGCCTGCGCCGCGTTTAAGTCAACAGGGAGTAAAAAACTTTGATTGAACTTTTGGGTGCCATAAAAAGCATGTCCCAACCCCAACCCCCTCCCACTCCGCCAGCATTGAATCTGTGTCTCGGCTACTTATCAGCGTCGTCAAACAATTAAAAATTGAGCACTTAAGTTGTGGTCATAAAATCATTTGTTTTTCCTTTTATTGTTTTTCTTCCATTTTTTTCTCTGTGGTTGCCGGAAAATTCAAATAACAATATTTTCAAATCACTTTTTTTTTGCTTCCTCCATTTCTTGCCCCATTTTTTTGTTGTTTACCTAAACGAAAAATGTTTACGCTTACGAGCAATTGTACACTCGACAAAAAATTGGCTGTTCATTTGGGAGATTTGCCATGGGTTCCTCAGCAAGATATCAGCCAAACTCCACTATATCAGACGAGAGTACAAACTTGATTTCCCGAATCCAGAATGAACTCTTTTGCTCAAAAACCGGGTTTTTTTCCTGAGTGTAGTCATCAGTGGATGATAAGCACAGCATTTTTGTCAGCCCCAAACCCAAACGCCATTCAATTGAGTAAATAATAACAAAAAACTGAAAATTGAGAAATTGTGGAACATGATCTCTGAAAGCAAGTTTGTATTTGACAATTTATGGGACATGCAATTGGATGCCGGATTTGGTTTAGTCGAGAGCGCTGTTCTCGCCATACTTGTGGCCCAGCATGTAGGGCGTCTTGGTCAAGTGGGACATGATGTGGCATTTGACAGCCTCAAAGCAGGCTGTGGCATCCACATAGACCACCTCGCGACGATGACTCAGATAACAATTCAAGTCGGGTTCACTTTTGCGAAATTGTCGCATCTGCCGATCCAGATAGGTGACATTATCCTGCGGAGTTGGCCGATAGTTGCGCATTAGCAGCCGCATCCTGGCCATCTGCTCGTTGATCTGCAAAGAAAGATCAAGCGATTTGGGGGCACAGTGAAGCCCTCGAATAGCTCACGTGCCTCACAGCGATTGTTGGGATAATTGTACAGAATCCAGCCACGATGCAGTGCATCCTCTTTGAGCAGACGCTGCTGGATAATATTCCCAATTGCCTCCGAGCGCAAATAGACACAATCCGACGCAATGCCCTGTTGGAGCAGCTTGGCATTGGCATTCTGCTCGTGTCCATTGATGTGATGATAGCCGAGCACATCCGCATCCAAGATGAGCAGATTCCAACGCTGGGCCAGCACATGGGCGAGTGAACGACGACCCGATCCGGGTCTGCCATGCAACACAATGCGATGAAAGAAACTCTTGGGCAGCTGAAAGAAGTCACCGGCGACTCCTCGATGAAATGCATCCAAGGACTTCATATAGACATCCTGTGCAATCGGGCGTATATTCTCCCCCAGCCAGCGACGAATATCCTGCACCTGCTGCAGTGTTATCTCAGCCAGGATGCGACTCATGATCTCCATCAACTTGTGCTTCTCAATGTAGAATGTGTAGGATGCACTGAACTCCACAAGCATGTCCTTGTCGATTTCGGTGAGACAGGACATGATTCCAATATGGTTTCACCTTGATATCTGCTGGTTTTCTGAAGAACTTTGAGTATTTTCTTGGCTAAAAAGTTGTATAATTTTCAATCGTATTTTTTATGGGAACTAATTTGTGTGCTACACTGAAAACAACGGATTTGAAGTTAAACTCAAAGCGCTCTCTTTGAGCTTGAGCTGTTTATATTCTGAGTCAAGAATCAGAGAGATAATTCTATGCTTGAAGTAAGGCAGAGGTAGCTTTTATGAACCTAGTCGGGAATCGGTTAATATGTACCTATCAAACAGATGGTGGAGTGCTTTAGCTATAAGCATTATTTACTTCAATCTGTTCATGTTGCTTAGATACCTCAAAAATATAAACATTAATAGAATAAGAGATTTGTGAACAATTTTCTTTAATTACTTTAAGCCAAATTGTTTGGAATGCTGCTCAGGTCTTAATTCAAGCTAAATATGTACTTCTTTTGAGGCTATATATCAGGGATGAAGAAAGACTGATGCGAAAACGGAGCTGAGTTGAAACACCAGGACTCCGACAAGCCAGAAGTCTCCTAGGTGGCTATAATGATCGATTTCCCTAAAGCTATAGTCTGGAAACATGAACTGGTCTTTGTCCGCGTCGGACAAAGTAAAAATTTGAGTACTACGTTCGTAAGAGGCTATGAGATTGATAACATCTGAACTCTATGTTGCACATTCTGGAATAAACTAACTAAATCCAAGAATATATTTTTGAAGGGGTCTAGAATATTTATTCTTGAATTAAGTATGATTTCTGTTGGAGTGCACTTAAAGCTTTGTTTGCGATATTGCTGATGCTCGCTGTGATTATCTCTGTCATTAGATGACTCATTCTGACAAAGTGTTCATGATTGAATCTGGGATATATCTATAATATATTCTGGAGCTAAGAGTGATTATTTTGCAGATGTGCAGATCTTTGATTGCATTTTGCTTAAGATACTGCTGCTGATCATCCCTCATTCAATGACGCACTCTAAGATATTGAATTTGAATTATATTCTGGATCTTATATAGATAATATTCTTGATCTTAGTAGAAGTTATTTCAAATTGGTTTTTATTGTCTGCTGTTTGCAGTTTTGTTTGCATTTGTTTTGAGATATCGCAGTGATTATCTCAGTCATTATGTGACCATAATGGCCATTTGGGCAACAACTGTCGAGTCGTCGAGTGGCTGCCACATTCATTGCACATATTAATTACATCCGTTACAAATATTAGAAAATGGTGCGCACTTCCGGCCAACAGAGACAGAGAGAGCCAAAGCCAAAGCCAAGACGCTGGTTCTGCTGGCTATAATGGCGATAATGGCTAATGTCTTGCCAGGCGTTGTAAATTGGCATCATGTAAGTCCTTGCCTGCCATACAAGTTTGCTGACAATATTTTGCTGCGAATTATGACAGCTCTTTTGTCTGAGCGCGCACATTAACAATTTAAAAAGTTGTCTTGGCCTCGCTTTGCACTGCTCTTGGCCATAAAAGATGGGAGGCAGCGATGGAGGGGGGGAAAGGGATGTTTGGTGACGCTGCTAACGGCCTGCAAAGTGTTGCCAAATGGCAGCCATACTTTATTTTGTCTTATGAGACATGCCAGGGCATCTTCTGCTCTTGCTCTTGGCATCCTTTTCCCCAACCCCATCCTCCTCATCGTCCTGGCTAAGCAAAAATGCAAGCAGACTCTCAAGTTGCATAGTCATGTTACCAAAGTTGTTCTTGTTGTTGTTGTTGTTGTGCTGCTCATTTGTTTAGAGTGGGTGGCGGCTAATAAAAACTGGAATTCTATGAGAAATTGTTTCCTGTTGCTCATATTGGCCATATTGTTATGCCAAGTATGCTGTTAATATCTTCCACATACACATCATATTGCTTACTGCATTTGCCTTTCGATTTAGCCGAGCAGCAGCAGCAGCTGCTTGCAACTTGCTGCAACTTTAAGGCAGTCCAAAAGGGGCAACAACAACATTTTAATTACATAAGGCGCGAAAAATATGCATATGAATATGAAGGCTTTTGGCTTGTTTTTTTTTAGCTGTTTTGGCTGTTTGCACAAAGCGCAACTTTTTAATTAAAGCCAAAGTCAAAGCGGAGGCAAAAGCAAGAGCGAAAATGGCGACAGCCATTTGCCGACAGCTTCCCAGTTCTCAATTTTGTCACATTTCTGCTGAGTTGTGCTTAATTACATTTCAGCATCACATATCCGCATGCAACGTATCCTCTTTGAATCAACCACAAAACTAACCAAGTACAACATGGATTGCAGCTGCGGAAAGTAGTCAGCCCTAAGATATCCTCCAATTGTACAGTTGTCCCTAATGACACACCTGTACATATGTATATATATGTATATAAGTTTAGTTTTGGTATTTGAATTCTCACTTGGAGAACTTTTCATTATTTTTCTATTTGCGAATACTACTGTTACGGAAGTAGTCGAATACCTCTCGTGGTTTCTACTCAACCACAAAACTAAATAAATAAAATATGTTTTTTTTACTAAAAGTGAGTAGTAAAGGTAGTAAAGAACTACTAAAGACGCGACCAGATCTATAAAAAGGGCGTCGCAGATACGCAGGTCAGTCAGTCAGAGGCAGGCAGTCCGTCAAAAAGTGAGAAACAAGTACGAAACTCGCTGTAGGGCAAGAGTAGGTCTGAGAATAGGAGCGAAGTCAGTCAGAGAAGGTGTGATCGCCACCTAGGTGGTACATGGAACCATAATACCATAATAATAATTAAACCGAATAAAACCTTTAGTTAATATATATACATAAATATATGAAGGATACATGTGATTAATTATCGCAGCCCAATCAAATATCAATTTGTTGCTCGAACCCATAGCTCGACTGAAAACGAACTAAAAAGGTTCGTTACAATAGTATTATCACCTATTAAAACTCTTCAGCAGAGGCCTCAAGTCACAAATACCCTTGATTAAAGTTTAGTCGTCACAAGTTCAAGTTTATTTATTCTTAATTGATCATTTCATTATTATATCTTATTTAATTTATTATTATGATTGGGGAAAAAGTTAGCACTGCGACCGATAAGGTCTATTATGCCCCCTTACTGAGCCTACAGGTCTTCCATCAACGTCAGTTACTGCACGAATGCTATGATCTTTGTTGGGTTGAGGGTTTCTATGTCCTTTGGCCTCATGATATGCTGCCCTAGGATGCTGTATCTTTTCCTGGCTAAGGCGATGCATTCTGCTAGGATGTGCATTGAGGATTCCTCCTCGCTTCTACTATAAATACCTAATTTGGTTAGGTGACTTCTCAGTCTACAGTGTCCCGCCAATAGACTTGTGAGTATTCTGAGTCTATTCTTCCCCATGGATATTACTTGCTTAAATCGCTTTTGATTATAGCCACCTAAAAGACTTCTGGCTTGTCGGAGTCCTGGTGTCTCTGCCCAGCTCTGCTTTCGCCTCTGCCTTTCTTCATCCCTGATTTGCAACCGTTTTGTGTGTCTTCCTACGCCACAATACGGTTCAGGGCCTATCATGGGTCTCTCTGCACCCATTCTTGCTTGCCATATTTAGGAGTCCACTACACTATAAAATGACAGATGACTAAAGATGACTAAAAGTAATCGAGTTAAGTTACTTTGGGTTATCTGCAGTTGGAGCAGGAAGTAAAAATTCCAAAATATGAAATTAGTGATTCATTTTATGTTATATTCGTATGAATATGTTGTTATACATTTTTCTGAATGACAATAATAAATTACTTTAAGACTTTAAATTAAATTCACAGATGACTTATGTCTAACATTAAGTAAAATTAAAATTACTTAACTAATTTTAATATAATTAAATATTAATCATATCCAAAGTATTGAGTAGTTAATGAGTACTTAACTTGATCTCTCACAACTGCTGTTACATACATATGCGCAGCTTTGGCATACCTTTTAGTCGGCAAACTGGCAACAGGGTATGCGAAAAAAGAAACCCAAAAACAAATGTGTGGCACAAGCCGCGCCGCTGCCGCCGTTTGACGCAGTTTCGCTTATCAGAGAACATTTCGTATTAAAAAAAAGAAAATGAGAATGAAAAAAATGTTGAAGCGGTTTTCTATCCAACAGAGGCGCTGATTGAATGAAGCCGCTGCGAAACGGGCACACGCAAAGGGTAACGCAGCGGGGCGGAGAGCGGGGCTGGGCTTGCGGCAGTTGGAAGGGGCTGCTTCACATAGAAGTCGCACAGAACGAGGCGGCTGATAAGGCGTAGAAAAAAGTGACCGGCAGTGCTTGGCACTCATCAGCTCAGCTGAAGTCAACTCAGCTCAGCTCAGCCCGAGTAGCTCCAACTATGTCTGCTCTGCTCGGCTTGTAGATTGCTGCGCACTTGAGCGTTTTTTTCATCTTGCCGCACGTTGCAGCAGAAAGAAAGAAGGAATGTGAAAAAGTAGAGATAGCTGCGGCTCGCCGTTGATTGTGTACACTCGGAGTTCAAACTTAAAATTTCATTCGCTTGCTCATATTTGCATAGTCCCAATAGTAGTCACAATTTGATCATTTCTTGAGAAGTATCTCAACAAAATCATATCTGTTTCGATCGTGCTTCGTTTTAGCCGCTTCAAAAGTGAGTTCACCTGGTTAACCCAGTCAAAAACTATGCAATATTACAAGCCACTTTAGAAGTTGGCCACATTATACTATCCCAATCGCCATTGATTACTACTGCTACTCAATCTGTACCACTATCGCTACTATAAAGTATTTATAGTTCACCCACAACATTCTGCGGTAGATTGCTGATGATAATACCTTCCTGATCCAGATTATAGGATCTGTGCAACGCGGAACTAGCTGTCATTGTATGGCGTCTCTTCAAAGTCCAAACACTGGCTATATTTCCAAATCTTGAGGTTATCTTTGAGGTTTCTGAAAAAATCTATAACTTTTTATAACTTTATGCCTTCTTTTCCGTCTTCTTGGGGAGTAGAACTGCCTGGATGTTGGGTAAAACACCAACCTGGGCAATGGTAACGCCCGAAAGCAGTTTATTTAACTCTTCATCGTTGCGGATGGCCAATTGCAGATGGCGAGGGATAATCCTAGTTTTCTTGTTACCACGCGCAGCATTGCCAGCCAACTCCAAGAGTTCAGCGGCCAAGTATTCCATAAAGGCAGCCAAGTACACAGGAGCACCGGCACCAACACGCTCGGCGTAGTTGCCCTTGCGGAGAAGACGGTGAGTACGACCGACGGGAAACTGAAGACCATTTTGCTCTCAAAATGATGATTCCTCTGGAAAGTACACCTATTTTAATGTCGGTTAATTCGGTGTTGCACACTGCACAGCATAATTTGAATACTCGTCGGCAAGTAGAGGGAAAGAGGCAGGGAAAGAAAAGAGGAAAAGCTTTATCGCTGCATTGTTGCAAAGTCAGCGGCCTTTTGAGTCAGCGTGGCGGCAGTTGCATCTGCGAGCATCGGTTATCTGGCCCGGCGGCTTGCCTTGTTGCCACACACTTCCTCCGGAAACTGTGTGCAACGTGCAACATCGCGTATTCTCTGCTCGGGCGTCTTTTCCATCCATATCGACTGCACTTTATCGGCCTGCATAATGATGTCGCTTGTGTGTGTGTGTGTGTGTGTGTGTGATGAGTGTGTGGCGGCTAACCGCAAAACACTTGACAATTAAAAATCGTTTTGCCACACACACACACACAGACACAATTGCTAGTCAATGTCAACAATTATTTCCCCAGTGTACCCCAATCGACAACCATGCCACACATCAACAAGCCGGCAACGTTCACAGTTCACACCGTCGATATTCGCACCAGCAACAAGGACTTTTTATCCTTTGACAATTTGCCATTGGCTGCCAATATTTTTTCAGTCAATTTTTGTAAATTTTCCTCTTTTTTTTGCATTTTCCATCTGCGGCACGTGAGGCATTGTCCTGCGTGTGTCGCTGGCTGCCTTCAATTATGCAACAATTGAAAAATTACGACGTGTGCAACATTTTTTTTTGCGATTTGTTGCCCGTTGCGAAGGGTTGCCTTAGCTGAGCTGCTGCCCCCTCTCTAACAAAAAAAAAATGGCAAATGACAACAGGTTTTAAATTTGTCACCACAACAAACAGTGGCAGAAACAATACGTGCCACAACAACAACAACAAAGTTAATGTTGCTCATGACAAACGCCAAATGAAGCACAAATTTAATTACGCAATTTTATTGGATTAACAGCAAACCTGACTGCGGCAGCCACAGTGGCTGCTACATGGCGCATAAAAACAAATTTAAATAAGCCAACACATAAACACACACACACACACACACAAACACACATGTACACTCAGCGAAAAGCACTACAGACTTCATTCGAGGTTGTTCATGATAGTACAACTGAACTCAGTTTGAGTACGTTAAGTTTCTGGGTTAATATTTTTCTCTGTGTGTATGCACACACACAGACACATGTGTGTGTGTGTGGCAAGCTGTCCAGTGTCCAACCCCCGAAAGAATTTAGCATCTTTACGGCTTCTAGTCGCGTAGGTGAGCCGTAAATTTGCGCGCCATTGTTGTTGTTCCAGTTGTTGTTGTTGTTGTTGTTGACGCCAATGTCGTGTGTCCTGGCCACATGGACACAGGGGCCAGGTTGTGTGTGGCGCTGGGGATTGGGGGGATTGGGGATCGGGTGGTTGTGTTGTGCACGCCGTTATCTTCCTTTTTGGCCTTTCACTTATGCAAAAACGGAACATTTGAAAAATATGTTGGCTGGATAAACAGAAATGGCAACAAAGTGCAGCTGATGCCAGTCTACGGCCAAGCGCCCCTCTCCCCGCTCCCCTCTCTTCACTATCCATTTGCAGTGACATTTTAATGAGTATGCAACGTGCAGCATGCAAGTTTGTCCAGACGTGGCAAAGCCTTGTTAAATTCATTAGTAAAACGTTGCACCTCAACGGGCAAGGGGCATGAGTTGAGTGCCACACGTTTGGCATCATGTTGCCGCACACGAAATTAAAATCCCATACCCCTCACACACACACACACACACCCACACACACACGCGTCACTCCCCCATTAGAATCTGTGGCACAACATGACATGATACCGATACTAAACTGACACTTTGACATGGACTTAACCCTAAAAACGCTCTGTTGGCTTTATTGGTGTCGGTTGCCGCCGTGTTTACTCCCAAAAAAGGAGGGTGGCGCCACTTGTGGCACTGTCAGCACCGCCAACACACTCGCTCTCCCCCACTCTCTCTCTCTCCCCCTGGGGGGCAACAAGGTATATCCACTTGATTTTTGCACTAATTTACGTGGATTAAGCGCTTTGGCTGAGGCCGTGACCTGGGTGGTATTACGTTTAAATACCTTTTAATTGACAATTTGTGTTCAAGCCGCATTCGATGCTTGATTTTTGTTTAATTATATATGTATATATATATATGTATATATGTGTGTGTGTGTGTATATACCTAACTGGCTGAACATGTGCGCTTAATGTTTGCTCATTCATTAGTTGCGGCAAACATGCGAGTTAGTTAAACAGCTGCCATTAATTGACTCTAGTTGGCCATGTTGTGATACTTAAAGCCTAAATAGTTGGCGGTTTTTTCTGGTGTATTATTGACTGGCATTTGAGGCGGTTCTCAGTGGAGCTTACCTGGTTGAATGGACTCAGTCGAGTCAATAATAATGTAATCTGATTCTTCACTTTTTCAATAATCAATAATGATAGTCTATGCATTGGAAGATCCCCTAGTTCATTGACTAAATCTATATATATATATTTTGTATTGCCAGTATTGTCTTAGCCTTTGCTGTGTTTGATGTTGATGTGTTTTTGCTGTGCTGTCTCCAGCTTGTGCTTGTTATTCAAATTTTAATTCGTACATTTAATTTAATTAATATAAAACATAAATTTGCTTTAATTTTCTTTAATTTTTCTGTGAATGCTTTGCTAATTTTGCTAGAAATCACAAAAATTGTTATTCTTGTAAACATAAAGTGCGCGGATAACGGTTAACTTAGCTGTGTTTGTTTTTTTTTCGAGTGCGCTTGCGCCTCTCGCTCTCACTGTTTCACATTGCATGCTAGATCGCTTCGCATTGTTGTTGTTATAGCGGTTTTTAGGTGCGCTTTATTACTCTCGCTCTCTATACTGTCGTGTGCACTCACAACGCTTTATGACTCTCTCGCTCTCTCTACTTTCGTGTGCTCTCATAACTGTGTTTGTACTTTGTTATTTTCTCTGTGCTGTGCCGAATCTTTGTATAGTTTTCTCTTCTTTTCGGGCATATCAATTTCTAAATTCAGTATGTCTGCGTGCTACCTAAACAGCTGCAAGTGCCAGGCTGACCCAAAGGCTGATTTCGTCTGTTGTTGGTTGTGTGCTAACGTAGTGCACGTTAAATGTGCTGGTTTCACGCAACGGATAAAGGATACAAATTCTTGTTCATACATATGCGGAGACAATGATACCCCTTTTAAGATTTCCACCAGACACTGACACTGAACAACTTTCGGTCAGATATATATAATATATGCATATAAGTTAACCATAAGCTACCCACTTAAGCCACTGCTGGATTTCGCTGATGCAGCACACTCGCGAGCAGCTTACTCAGATGTCAGCGGTACTTGGACCATATTCCGAAATACGCTGATGCAACATTTGTGAAGAGCAGCGTTGAGCGACACTTTGGTGCCTAACATCCGCTGGGTAACTTGAGCGCCTGCGCGGGTTGCTTAGGTTTCACTTTTCGGGATCAGCCGAGAAGCTACGAGGTTTCTTGATAATAATTTTGTACTTAGTTCTAATCGTACTAGCGAAGAGGACAGATGCCCTTCGAATAATAAAGGACAAAATTGGCAAACTCACTTTTGTTCGATTCAATCGGAACATTATTAACTAAATAAATAAAGGTATAATATTGCTAAATATAACAACGCATTAATTGAAATGTTCATTTTCAATTCACTTCCCTCTCCTTTGTGTTTCTATATGTCTCTCTCTCTCTCTTTCTCTCTCTCCCTTTCCCTCTCCCTCTGCTGATAATGAGTAATTTGAGGCATAGACACACAACACACTCGCACACACACTTCCACGACAATGGAGCAGTTAATCCAAAGCTTTTGCGTTAAGTGATTCCATTTCCAATTTTGAAAACGCAAAGTGAAAAATAACCAAACAAAATAATATTTAATTTATCGATAACTGAATCGGTTTGAATTATTTATAGATTAGAATCGATTACCAATAGGAAAACAAAGCACATTTTGTATAAGCCTTCACATAATATTCGTCGTATTAATATTGAATTTGAACTTATGCTAAATTGCGCTCCATTCCGGTCAGATATCGATACATTACGAACATCGCTACTGACTCGATTAATTGCTCACAATAGTATCGGCGCAATTCCAATAGCTTCGACAGCTTCTTGTTTGCTTATGCGAAATAAATTTGCATTTTATTAAAGATTTCACCAACCAAATAAAATGTCATCTGTAAATGGACACCAAGAAGAGAGACGCAGTGGAGACCCGACAGCGTCCACATCGATGAATATGGCGGCGAACAAGCTGGAGTCTTTGTCTTTGTCGAAGGATTCCAGTGTTGGCAGCCATGCAGAGGCCTTATTGAAGCGAATGCAACAATTTGTGGAAGAGAAGCAGCTGTGCGATGTGGTTCTCGTCGCTGGCATTGATGGCAAACGGGTGTCCGCTCATCGCTTGGTGCTCGCAGCTTCGAGTGAGTATTTTTCGGCAATGTTTACCGGACAGATGCGTGAGAGCAAGGAGCACGAGGTGACCCTTGGCGACGTGCGTGGCGATGCGTTGCAGCTGCTCGTCCAGCACTGTTACACCGGAAGCATTGAGCTGCACGAGGACACTGTCGAGACGCTGCTGGCCACCGCCAACCTGATGCAGCTGATCCATGTGGTGACGGCATGCTGCAATTTTCTCGCCCGCCAGCTGCACCCATCCAATTGTTTGGGATTCATATTCTTGGCGGAGAAGCTGAGCTGCACAGAGCTGCTGCGAGTGGCGCAGGAGTACATCTGCCAGCACTTTATGGAGGTGTGCCACAATGAAGAGTTCTTTCAGCTAAACGCCAATCAGCTGGGCAAGCTGCTGTCTAGCGATGAGCTCAATGTGCCAACCGAGCAGGATGTCTTCCACTCGATGATGTCGTGGGTGCGCCACGATGCGCCAACTCGTGAGCAGCACATACCCGAGCTGCTCGCCAAGGTGCGTCTGCCACTGTTGGATCCATCCTTCATAGTGGCTCACGTGGAGAAGGTGTGCAGCGCCAGCAACGAATGCCAGCAACTGCTGTTGGAGACCTTCAAGTGGCATTCACTGACCCCCGAGTGCCGTTCGCTCATTGCTGCCACCGAACGAACCAAGCCCCGCAAATCCACTGCTGTCCATTTGCTGGTTATGGGTGGAAGAGATAATGCCGGCAGGGTCACCCCCATTGAGAGCTACTGTCCGCGGCTAAACAAGTGGACGACTTGGGAGCAGACGATTGATGGGCGTGAGGACTTTGGCGCCGCTGTCTTGCAGAACAAACTAATTTTGGTAGGCGGAACTGTTAATGGGAGAGCATCGCGCACTGTGGAGAGCCTCGACCTAAACACGATGGCCTGCGTGCCACTCAATCCAATGCGAACGGCTCGTAAGTGCCCAGGCGTTGCAATGCTGGATGGACACCTCTATGCTGTCGGCGGAGAGTCTGATGACCAGGGGCTGAACACGGTTGAACGCTATGATCCCATTACGCGCACCTGGAGCTATGTGTCGCCGATGTCCATGATGCGTGATGGCCTTGGTGTTGCGGTGTTGGGCAACCGCCTCTATGCCATTGGCGGATGGGGGCGAAGCGCAGTCGAAAGCTTTGATCCGGAAACAAACAAATGGAGTCATCGGGCGCCAATGAGCCACAATAAAGGTAGCGTTAGTGTCGCTGTTGCAAATGGATACATCTATGCCTTGGGTAGCGAGAAATACGAAACCAATCATCGCACAGAAACCGTGGAACGTTATGATCCAGCTACTGACACGTGGACACTGATTTTCTCTGTTCCCGTGGTACGCAATGGGACCGTTTGTGCTCTGCTTGGAGATCGTTTGATTGCCGTTGGCGGACGGGATGGGAATCGTGCACTCAACAATGTCGAGGAGTATGATCCGGTGTGCGATGCCTGGAATGAACTGGCGCCAATTTCGATCCCTCGTTACGACGCCCGCGTCATTAGCACACCGAACATAACACCACCAGCAGCCAAGGATGGATCCAAACCGTCTTAAGCGTTCTACAAATATGTTATTTACAAAACTATCCTAATAATAACATAATCTTAATGATATAATAATAATATAATAATCACAGTAATAATAATAATAAATGACATGCTTCTAGGAGAAGCTTCAAAATGTAAATGAAATTTCCGATCAGATTAGCTTTAAGTGGAGCCTTCATAATAAAGTAGGACCCCAACAAAAGTTATAGAATAACGGATACCCTGCACTGAGCCTTAATATATTATTATGTGTAGCTGGGTTAGGTTAGATCGTTGCTGACACACATAGGACACGCCAGATCCGTTGCATAACCTTGTGGGATCTGACTTCATTTCTGTGGCACTCGTGTGAGTGGGTGAGCTTAGCTCAGGTGGTTTTCTAGCCATGTCTGGTCGGTCATATGGTGTCTATGACAGACTCGGTAGAAAGTGGCTTCCCAAGGTGGCGAAGTCATTATAAGGCTGGATGGATACCCACTGGCCATTGCGGAGCAGTTTATTCAACATTGATTGGAATAACCTTAGACCTCTTTGGGCAATTCAGTGATTATCTTAAAGCTAGTACTAGTACTGGTAGAGTGTTCCAGGAGACTGATGGATACCTGAATAAGAAGGAAGGGCACACAGTAGTCTGTTTTTGTGGGTATTCTTGCATTCCCAATTGCACTAAATGCATGGCCTTCCTTCTGAGTGTCCCAGACTAAGGATTCCCTCAGTCTTATGGCTGTAAGTGTTGCATTGTCTTTCCACACATGGAATACCTATAATGGCGTCTGGCGTCCCCGCTTCAAGGAATGCCCGGATAAGGAAATAAACAATGTGCCACCAGCGCAGTGGACTCAACCAAACTTTATTGTAGACTGTTGGTTAACAGACTCAAACATGTGTGTGGGTGCACAGATGGCTAACATCATTTCCAACTGTATACTTTGCATATGTATATATTATTTTATACATTGTATTTGTTGCATTACAATGGATGACTTAATTGCGCTTCATGAGTCCTTCGTTGATGGCTGAAACTATAAGTTCGATTCCGATCTGATATCGATACTTTGCGAATATTGCTGCTATCTTCGCACACCATGCACCATGCTCGTATAAGGCTGGGTTTATATATCTATATACTATATATATATATATATACATATATATATATATATATATATATTTATATCCGAATCACCCGTAGCCAATTTGCGTAATTTTATGAAAAGACAACGGTCTTCAACATCGGACTACTATATCATATATTTATGTGATTGCTTCGGTCATTTGGGTTTTCTGTTAGTAATTTTGCTACTAATCATAAAACTGTTATTCTTGTATACATAAAAAGCGCCGTTACGAGCTTGTGTTTTGTTTTTGTTTTTCTTTTATTTTCGAGTGCGCTTGCGCCTCTCGCTCTCTTTGTCTCTCGTTGCATACTTGATCGCTTCGCATTGTTGTTGTTATAGCGGTTTTTGTGTGCGCTTTATTACTCTCGCTCTCTCTACTTTCGTGTGCTCTCATAACTGTGTTTGCACGTGTTGTTGTTGTTGTTGTAGAGGCTCAAAGTTTCGTATATTTTCGTAAATATTCTTACAGCGCCAAAGCTTGTTGTTGTTGTATCTACTTCATCTCTTGTGCGCTGTTCGTATTCTTGATTTCTCTGTGCTGTGCCAAATCTTTGTATAGTTTTCTCTTCTTTTCGGGCATATCAATTTCTAAATTCAGTATGTCTGCGTGCTACCTAAAAAGCTGCAAGTGCCAGGCTGACCCAAAGGCCGATTTCGTCTGTTGTTGTTTGTGTGATAACGTGATAAAGTGTCATCTATGGGAATGTTGATTGAAAAATTTAAATTTACTTTTGAAAGAGAAATTTCCTCTTTTAATATAAGTGTTTCTGCGAAAGTATTTGGCACAATTTGCTGTGCTAATATCTGGCCGAAGGGCTTAGTAATAAAAGAGTATACAAATAATAAACGCTGCACCAAAAAACTAAAATCCTCTCCTTCTCTAGTATACCATAATGTTAGAAGTCTTAAGACTAAGCTTTCTAAACTATATATACATACATTGACAGTCTTTCTTTTGATTTTTACATGCTGACACTTTATTTATTTTCAAAGGTGTTCAATTTGTATTACCCTTCTGCCATCATCAAGAACTCGATTATATAGATCCGATAATGAAGACTGAGTTGTTCGTTGACTAACTTAACTTATAACTTTTGCATGAAAATGAAATAAAAATCTTATTCAGAATTTATTTATTCCCTGAAGTATTCATTTATATATATTTATTCTGATTGTTATATGGAAAATACTTTAAAAATAAAAACAATATGTTTTAAATTGTATATCAAATATTTTATATTTTTTCATATATTAATTTATATTTTAAATCCAATGCCACAATTTGCTTACCACTAGCCCAAGTTTTCAACTGGAATTAACTGAAGCAAACGAAAGTTTCCTTTTAAAGTTTTTTACATGTTTCTCTTAGTTTTTTCTTTTTCTCTTATTTTTTTCTTTTTCTCTTATTTTTTCCTTCTCTTATTTTTTTCTTTTCTCTTTTTTGCGCAGTTAGTTTAGCAGCGAGATCTTCAGCAGTAGTTGCAGGTAAGTTTTTCAATTCATTTGTATGCCGCAAGTTGCAAGTTGCAAAACTTTTTAATTTGCGCTAACAATCGTATCGAATCGAATCAGGGCCCTCCATCAGTGACCAGCACTTCCTCTGCACGGACAACCTCAGCAAGCTGGCAAGTCAACCGCACACACACCAACACACACACACACACACCAACACACACACACACCAACACACACACACCCAGACTTTCAACAATTGTGAAGTAGATGTAGATGAAAAAATGTTTTGCAAAAAATGTGCTTAAATCAGCGTGTTCTTTGTATACTCTTCACGAGGGTAGTTTACTTTTGCAGTTAAGTTTGTAATTAGCAGGAGACAACGTCAGCTGCATATATATCTACTTGAAGAGCATGTTTAACTGGGAAGATATAGCCTAATCCCACTATTCACTTAGCTGTCCAACTATGTGGTTTATCTCTGATAGATTGAACTAGAAGTCTATACATATTTTGATCAATCTACCTATATATATATATGGCAGTCATTATCCGATATCCGGGAATAATCGTTCAGATATTTCAAATGTATAAATTTGGAATGGATCAGTTGGAATATCACCAGAGTATTTAATTATCAGCTTGCCTAATTCATTTATTCTTTCCTGTTTTTTTGACATTGCCCAACACTTGCTAAGTTTCTGGCTGTGGGTAACGCTTAAGTCGCCACACGGTGGTGCAACCGACAGCGAAGTCGCCGCCAAAAGTCGCCGTCGTCTAATTGAACCCCAACAGATATTTTCAATTAGCAGCAAAACATTTGTGCGCTAAAAAACTTTTATTAAATTTTTATTTTCTGCCTTTTTTTCTGTACATTTTTTTTGTTTTTTTTTGTTGTGTTTTACGCCACCTTGAGCCAAATTCCTGCGGGGCGAACACGTCTGGACACTGGCGGCCAATAAAAAAGGCACCTTAGTGCTCAAAACTTTGGCCAAAAGCGCGCAAAAAACTTTTAATGGCATTAAAAAGATTGTCAAGCCAACTTTGCAGAGTCGCAAAGTGAATACTCTGAAGTATCGAAAAATATTATATATGTTTGATTTGGTTACAACACGTTTAACAGTTAGATAAATAAAATCAATGGTATTATCTTAGTAAGGGAAAATTGCCAAATATCAGAATCGGCTTAAGGTTTTTCAGATATGCCCATGAGTTGCCGGTAACTACTTCATTTTCCTCAGATCGAATAAAGTATATTTTCTTAGTATTTGAAAATTGAGGAAAATTGAGGAAAATTGAGAAAAATTGAGAAAAATTCAAAAGATTTGGTTAAAAAAAACGTATTTTTGGCAGATCGATTAAGGATTATCCACATTGCCAGGCTTTATCAGCTGGCTTAACATAACCTACGATCCACAGCCTCTCTCTTTGCAATGCAACCTGCTCTCAGCGCACTCAGCGCTGTTAGCAGCCTCCACACAGCGCACTTAGCGCTGTTAACAGCCTCCACACAGCGCACTTAGCGCTGTTAGCAGCCTCCACACAGCGCCCTCAGCGCTGTTAGCAGCCTCCACACAGCGCACTCAGCGCTGTTATCTCTAACATAACTGCTAATATGTTAACATTCAAAAGTCTGTAATCTCTGTAACCACAGCCAACGCAGCAAGTTGAGCAAATATTTTCGAAGTGAAATAAACATATATAGTGAATAATATAATATTATAATAAAATAAAAAGACAGAAGTCTAGGAAAAAGACGCCCCCCACATTTTCACACATTAACTTGGCATCCACAACAATTTATAAATAATTAACTTTCAGATGCACAAAAGATTTGCTGACAAAAATTTTAATTTTTTGCAGATTGATCAACTAAAAAATCGTAGTAAAAATATTTAAGAATATTTATTTATTTATTTAATATTAATATTTCAATATTTATTTATTTTAACTTGTATATAATAGTAAAAATATTTCAAATTTGGCTTCTGATATTGCTCTTGCACACTTGACTCGTTTTAAATATTTTAATATTATATCAAGAGGACTTCAAATGTTTCGTCTACTCATCTGACAAACTCCGTGACAAAATTATAATACCTTCAAAAAGCGCTTCGAAAAAACGCAGCAAGACGCTTAAAGTTTTCTTGTCTTGCTTTGAGCGTCTCGCTCGAAGGCCACCTTTTGATTATCGCAGACTTGGCTATTTAAACGCCAGCCAAAGACTGGCCAAAAAGTGACAGCGATTTAAGCAGCATTTTGTGGCATGAATGTGCACGCATAGATCATATTCAATATTTTTATGGGCTGCGTAAATTTAATTGATAAAAGTGTCGCAATCGTTTTGGGGCGCTTTTGGTTTGCGGACTCAAAATGCAAATGGGCCGAAAAGCATGGCGAGGCAGCCGGACCAGCAATGGCAACAAAATGCGGCCAAATCTACTACTTGAGATAAGCGTCGAGTTCAAACAAACTAATTCAAAGTGCGTGCGTGTGCCACAGACTGCCCCATGTGGCAGCATCCACTGTCCATTGTCCAGAGTCCAGTGTCCAGTGTCAACTGTAACTGTGTGCTGTGTGCCACAAAGCATGCAACACAAATCAGCGCATAATGGCGTCCATGGCTGTGTTTGCATGTTGCACAACTTTGCTGTGCCACTGGACTCACAATTCTGCAGCCCGTTGCCAGCCACGACGCATTTCAATAATTCTAATTAATTTATTAACGTTTATCAGCAACAATAAATTTGGCGAGTGAGACGGCAAATGAGACTGCAACTGGACACGGTCTGTGGCATTAGAGAAATGAGAATGGAGCATGTGGATTGGAGAGGGGCAGAACTGAGTGCGGAGAACTCTTTACCGTGTACACATACATATGTATCTCTACGTCACTCGCTCTTGGCTTATCCTGTGTAGGCATAAAAACCTTTTATTGTTGTTCTTAGCAGCGTCCACAAGCTCAGTCTCTAAATCTTCATCTCCATCGCCATCTCCATTGCCATCTCCATCTCCATCGCCATCGCCATCTGTATTTGGAATGGCTTGCCAAGATGCGCATTGGACGATAAGTTTCTTCGAGCTCATTCACAGCCATAAATGAAATGAGAAACTTAGACGAAGCCAAAGCAAACACACACACACACACACATGTATGTATGTATATGTATATGTATATATATGTATATATATACCTCGTAAATAAGCAGGCGTTGATTTTAAAACGAGCCCATTGATAAGACGCAGAGCAGAACTAAAACTCTGCTAAAAATCGCTGAGGTAGCAGAATAAAAAAAACACTAAACACAAGTAACAATATAAAAAGTGGGTGGACAAGAGTGCTCGACTCGCAGATACCCTGTAAGCTGACAGTTTTTAGAGCCTGCTTGAATGCTGGAGTTTACATTTAAGCAGAATGATGAATTCATTGAATGCCAAATCAATTTTCCAATACTCCAAGCAACTGCTGAGACATCGTTTTGAATGAGGCTTGTTTTGAGATTCTGGAATATTATTGGAAATCTAAAAAATTCGAAATCTATTTATTATTATTATAATTGGGGATAGTTAGCACTGCGACCTATGAGGTGTATTGTGCCCCCTTACTGAGCCCACAGCTCTTCCATCAATCCCAACTCCTGCACGAATGCCAGGATCTTTGTTGGGTTGAGGGTTTCTATGTCCTTGGGCCTAATGATATGCTGCCCTCGGATGTTGCATCTTTTCCTGGTTAAGGCATTAATCTGAAAAACATTTGATTCTGCATTCCAAAATTCAAATTGCAGTTTTTCACATTCCAGGAAATATGATAAATGAATGATTACTTCATTCAGCGCTCGTGGCATGCCACATTTCGACTGCTTGCAGGGTATAACAAATGAGTGGAAAAGACAACTTGGCGGCTTTTTTATTGTGCACATGAAATGAAATCTTTTTTTGCCTTTCTGTCTTAGCCAAACTGAAAGTGTTAGAATTTATTGACGCATTTAGATCAAAACTAAAAATTGTTAGCTGAGTCGACAACTCTGCTCGCAAACCCCTGCAGCAGTTGCCCTGTGCGTGTGTGGGTGTGTGTGTATACAAAAATCCCTTAACTTATGCGGCAAGCAACCACTGACACGCCCACACAGCCCACAGCTCACCATTTAGCCAGAGGCTACTCAAAGGAGGGCAAGAAATCGCAGCGTGGGCAAACAAAACGAATTTGAACGTGGACTCGTGGACCCCTGGACTCGTGGACTCTAGCTGTAGAGATACCTTTAATGCATTTTGCTTATATTGAAAAGCACTTAAAATTGCGAAAATATGAAAATCATAAAAACATTGGGGGTTTGAGGGTGCGTAAGTTCTTGCCACGCTCGCCCTGCTCGTCTGGCTGCACTCAGCGAAATATTCACCCCGAAGTTCAGAAAAATTATAATGACTCTGAAAATTAGAAACAATTTTTGGTTTTTGAAAATTTTACTTTTTAATATACCAAATATAAATCTTAACAAGAAATGGCCTTTTACCAATTTCAAAAATTTCTGAAAACTGAGCAGAAGAAGATGGAAAGTAATGCAAAATAGTTCAAATCAAGGGTTATTTTAAACTAATAAAGATATGTCAAGAAAATTATGTTATAAATAAACTAAAATTTAGAAAAAGACATTGATTTTTGAAGTTTTTGAATTTCTCATTATGCTTTTCGATTTTCTTAATTTCAAATTGATTTTTTTGCTGAGTGTGTCTGCTTATTTTATTATTATGATTTTACAGGGAATTATCTCATTTGAGTGGAGTTTGCCGTCTGCCATTCTGGCTATCCAACCTCTACCCCTGTCCGTGCCCCTGCCACTGTCCGTGCCCCTGCCCCTTCAACGACCATCCGCTGTGTGTAATGTGTGCGTAATAACATAATATCCTTAAGATATTTTAATATTGCCTGCCGCTGCATATTGAACTGCGGCAAGCTCTTCACAGCGCTCCCCACCCCCCCTGCTCATTCACTTCCAATCTTCCATCGTCATCGACATCCTCCTCATCCTCATCCGCATCCGCATCCTGGCTGGCCGCATTTCAACATATTTGACTTTGCTTGGCTGTTTTGCTTTGTTTGCCTGTTTATTCTCCGTGCCTGCCTCTGCCTCTGCCACCGCCTCTGCCGATGATGATGATGATGCTGCCACTGCCTGCTTACCCCTCGTTTCCCACTCCCTTTTAACAATACCTTTGTGCATCGTAAAATAATTGCCGCGGGGCATGTAATCTTCTGCTGGATGGCTTGCAATTTGCCTTGCCTCGCTACAAGCTGCTCTCTGTGGCACCAAAAAAAAAATAAAAAAAATATTGTCTAGATCCTAAAAGCCCTGCTAAGCAGCGGATGTATGCAGAGTGCAAATATCTGCACATGTTTCAATGTGTGTATATGTATGTGCACTGGATTTGTAGGAAATGAAGACATCTTCTCATCTTATCCAAGTCAAGGTGTGCTTCAACATATTTCTCGATCGGAAATAAAACTTTGCTTTACAAATTGTGCTCAGCTTTGAAGAAGTTTGATAATCGTAAATTATAATGCCACATTTAAAAGTTATATCTTAAAAAATGGTATATCTAAAATTGCATTTCCAAGCTTAAGATCCGTACTTATCTGCCAGTTAAATCATGAAGTTCCCTAACTGAAGTGGGGATTGAACTCACATCCTTAAGTAGTTAACTCTCTGACAGTATTGTCCTCAATGCACACTACTTTTGATTGATGATATACAGTGAGAGACAGCTCAATTCGACCAGTGTCAAAGAAAAAGAGTAATTGCCTGCCATAAGCTAATTATTCATTATTTTTCAAAAATTCCAAAGACCGATGGTAGGTACATGCATTAACCACCAATGTGAATGTATGACCCTAATAAACTGAGGTTTCCCCACCTGCACCCAGGTGTCCACAATGTGCCTGGTCCAAATAAGTTGCAGGCAATTACTTTTTCTCTTTGACACTGGTCGACTTGAGCTGTCTCTCACTGTATGTTTCACTTTTCTACTGGGTCGTCTTAAGCTTGCTATGTCTGGTGAACCTATTAGAATCTTTGCAAGCTTTATATCGTCTACTGACTGCGATCTGCACAATCAAAATCAATCAGTCAAAAAATGCTTTTCTTCACATATTCCTTGAGGAACTCTGTCTTCCTTTAACTATATTTTCATTGGAAACATATCTCCGGGCAAGCCTTGATCGTGCTTAACTATAGTAAATTTTGTCTTATATACATAGTCAGAGATTTACCCATCTATTCTTTTAGTTTTTATTTAAATTTGTGGGCTTGCTGCCTGAATTTTCCCCAAACCCCTTACCGAAAACGAAACTTCAGTTGTAATTCAAAGGTAGTCGCCCAAAAGCCTTTAGTCTGTACGTTAGTCAGCCATCGTTTAATAGTCAATGCCTCATTCTGTGGCATCTTATCATAATGACAATCATATTGAAACTCATTTCACTAAGCACCTATAAAAAATGATTTCGACATGTGAGCAATAGATGGAATTCGGCGACTCTCTCTCCAACTTGTCACAACAAGTAGTACTTATGCGTATTTGGAGCCCATATCAATGATGGGTGCTCTCCTCCCTTGTTCTTGTACTTAATAAGTCGCTCAACTCTTGGTTTGGTCTCACAACATATGCGGCGGCAGTAATTTCCATGTCGAGCTCATAAATAAAATGGCTCGTTCGGGCTGGTTCGCTCGGGGTATCGTTCAGCTGAGTTAGTCAAAGAGTCTGTGTGTGATGCGGTGACATTATTAAGAAGTGGATACGGACTCTTTACGCCGTACATAGTCTCAGGCACTCGAGTTATTGACAAGTTTATGTGCTTAATCCTTCCATAAAGCGCACCATTAAAATGCCAACAAAAGGTACTTTATATGAAAATTTTCGGTTCGCTCTGCCACTTTTATCGCCAGCGTCGCCATCGTCGCCATCGCCGTTCATATTTCAATAAACTCCACCGAAATTTGAATGCCACTCGTAAGACAATCGTCAATATGAAACGCGTATCGCCTGGGCTGGCATATGAGGCATGAGGCCTGAGGTATGGGGTATGAGGCCTGAGGCATGGGACATGAGGCAGTTGAGCCAGTTCAAAGCAGCTGCCCCCTATCTAGGAAGCGGAATAGTTTTTCGAGTGCTCGGGCATTTTTATTGCTCTCCGCTTACAAAATATTGAAAAAAAAATTATGAGAACTAGCCTAGCTAGCCAGTGAGCAAGTCTTCGCTGAGCAGTGCTGGACTTCAAAATACCCTAAGATCATTTATTAATGCGTATATCTTGAGAGTGGAGCAGATTGAAAGTGGAGCAGATTCGTCTTTAAGAAGTTCACTCAAATAGTTCAAACTTTCATAAGGGTTCCTTCCGTTACAGTTATTCTCATAAACAAAGATTTTTCATATATTTTAATCAGTGATAACAATAATTCCATATTATATTAGAGACTCTGAACAACATTCAAGAACTTTCTTATGGATGCCTTTTATTTCCTTTAGGTTTTCTTTACTTTATTTCTAATTTACTCAGTGACAACTTTAATTTCATATTCAGTGGTAGGCATTTTCTATCCAGTGTTTGACATTTTTGAAGTTTACTTCTGTCTAGTCTTCCTATTTATCATATCTATGTTTTATATGCCATATCCACTTAGTTTTTAGAACCCTGAGTTATGCTTTTCAGTTGAGTTGCGCTTAGGGTACAAAGTGAGGAGCGAGTCGGCGGCGAGTCGAGCTGCTATTTAGAGCAAAACTCACGAATTTGTAATAAAAATGTTTGGCACTGCCAAAAACGTGTGGCAAGGGAAGCCGTCGCGCGCCCCTTCCACAAAATGAGACACGCATTAATTTGGACATTTCTTTTCCTCTTTTTTTTTGATAGGTTGGCTTCACTTTGCCATGTGGCTTGAATTTAATTCTCTACATGTGTTGGAGTTTGTGCCCCAAAAAGCTGAGTTTAGCCGGGGCAAGTCTGTCGCAAGACTGTCTTGCGGCCATATTTAAGCGATTTCACATCTCTTAATGATTTTGACAGCTGAATGATGTTTCATTTGTTGCGTCAAGTCTTTCAATTTGGGGTGTGTGGCATGTTTTGTTTAATTTTTACACAGTTTGCGTCAAGTGGCAGTCTTTAGTTAATGCCAGTCAAAAGCGGCAGCCGCAGGCAGATGTGGTTGTTGCCTCACTCTCTTCCCATCAAGTGCTGCGCAATTTGTTACTCATTTTACGGAGAAAACGGGGAGAAAGAGTACAACATGGCTTATATACTCTGACAGACCCAAGTCCACTTCTTAACTAGGTCTCACAAACGGATGTGGTTAAATCTTAGACTCTTAATGCTGATCAAGAATATATATATATACATAGAGGAGAGAGAGAGAGAGAGAGACACACATGTACTCTCTAGTTCCAGGTTGTTCCAAATGGCTTCCAGGATTAATTGGGCTGCTCTCTGCTGACAAATAACAAAGGCTTCATTAATGGCAACCTGAGGTGGCAGGCAGCTTGCTGCTGCTGCATGTCAAATGCTGATGGACAGTGCTTTTAATTTTAATACTAATACATCATAATGCGTCACAGGCTGGGGGCAAAGTCAACACCCCCCAGCCAGACCACGCCACACTGTTGCAAGGTGGTGCCGGTGGTGCGTCCGTGCGTGTGTGTGATAAGTCTGACGTTGAGCAAAAACACACGTACAAAATTTCACAACAGTTGTGTCCAGACTCCTTTTTAGTGCAACTCCCCTCGCACAGACTGGTGCGAAAATCAAGCCAGCGGTGGTGGTGGTGGTGGTGGTGGCGGTGGTTGCAAACGTCAAGGTGAAAGCCGCTTAAGGTACGCACGAGGCATGCCACACACACCACCCTGCTGCCCTGCTGCCGCCCTCTTCATTGTTATGGAGTTGAGCTCAACATGTGCGCGATTGGATTAAGTGGCAAACGGGCAGCGATTCAAGGACAATCAACTGCACAGCATGAATAAGGATTTGGATTGTGAATCTCGATGTGGATGTGGATGTGGATGTGGACGTCACCTTCTGTCCAATTTGAAGTTAGACCGCGTAACAGGCAGCCCATTAAGGTGACCGTTTCATTTGCAACATTTACAAAATTGAGGGTTAAATGCGCGTCTTTAGACATCTGCTGCAATTCCATACATTTTGTGAAAATAGTTGCCAATTGCCTGCTTTTATGGCTTACTCGACAAAAGTGTTAATTGACAAACGGCCAAATGAGTTTCGAATGCAGTCAAGCGAGCAACGCTTACGGGCCATGTGATGTATAACTCAAAAGCCCTGCCCTAATCTCGCCTCTGCACTTGGAGAAATAATACTCAAAATTTGTATTAGTGATTGATGTGAACTAGAATTTGATCTATAGAGTTTACTGTGCTTGGCATGCTCTGTTGAGAAACCATTATCTATTACCAAAAATCTTAAATTGATGTATTATTATTATTATTATAATTGGGGATAGCCAGCACTGCGACCTATAAGGTCCATTGTGCCCCCTTACTGAAACTACAGCTCTTCCATCAATCCCAACTGCTGCACGAATGCCAGGATCTTTGTTGGGTTGAGGGTTTCTATGTCCTTGGGCCTCATGATATGCTGCCCCAGGATGCTGCATCTTTTCCTGGTTAAGGCGACGCATTCTGCTAGGACGTGCATTGAGGATTCCTCCTCGTGTCCGCAGAACCTGCATATGTTGCTGCTGTAAATACCTAATTTGGTTAGGTGACTTCTCAGTCTAGTGGATGTACTTAGAACAGTTAGCTGATGAGTACTCAAATACAAAGTTTGTATTTAATGGTAAGTAAACCAGCTAACACAATATTTAGAAAATGTATTTTGATTTGCTGTTCATCAATGCTCAGCGCAAGTAACATTTGAAAAGCGTTTAAAGCTGTTCTCAATCCAATTCAAAATTTAATCAAATCAATCAAAAATGATTTTTTGGTGTAGAAAACTTTTTTGTATTGGCGAGAAACCCCACTAATATGATTTTTATAACACTTATTTGAAGGTGTGTTCAGTTCCGACTTAACTGAAGTTATTATTAAAGTAATCATAATTTGTGGAAAATATTTATGTAAGTAAATTGGAATGCTAGAAACAGAGCCAAGGCAATTGAATGATTTAAACTCAATTCAATCAGTTTGCAGTCTATTTGCGTTCAGTGTACTATTTACAAGCGTATGCTAATGTCTGAATCCGGCAAGCAGCTGGTATTTTGCCGAGCAACAGGACTCCTCGGGGGCAGCTGCTTAGCAGAGGCAGCAGCAACAACGATGAGGATGAGGATGATGATGCCGCCCACGTGCGTGGCATGCAAGGAATTTCCAATCAATTTTAATTGGCACGCCATCAATAAGAGGCAGACAGAGATAGCAATATATATATATAGAGAGAGCAGAGCGACGGCTGTGATTTCTGAGATATTTGGAGAGTCTTGCGAGATTTCCATGCTAGTTGCGACTTGTGTCGCATGGCCAAACGAGAAATTCCCAAAATATTTGTGCATAATTTTAATTAGAGCATTTTTCCTATTTTGCGCAATTTATCTTTGCCGCTGTGCCACTCGATAAGTATTTATATTTTCGAAAAATGCTTAGCTGTGTGTGTGTGTGTGTGTGTGTACATGTGTGTGTGTGTGGCAAACGCTTCAAGTGTCAAAGTGGCATGCCACTTTTAACTGGCAATGAGTGTCAGCTCATTGCAATAAATTATTTTAAATGAGCATATCGACGATGTGGGTGCCCCTGCCCCGAATCCGTGTGCCCCTCGCGACTACCCCCACCTCTGCACATGTGTCTGCCTCCGCACAGCATTTCAGGCATTTTTATGTGCGTCGCCCTTTGACATTTGTCTAAGTTCTCTGTAGGTATTTATTTGAATTTCTCTGTGCCTTCAACTTCAGCGCAAAGCAGATAAATCTTTTGCCCGAGCCAATCACAAACTTGCTGGCCAGCTCCTCTCAGTCAAATCTCGCTGCGCACAACAAACTCATTTAAGTTCTGGCTCAACAACAACAACAACGATAACAACAACAACAACATTAGCTAATGCAGCAGTCAAGATAGGTAAAAAGGATAACACACACAGGGAGGAGAAAGCACTCCAAAAATTGTCGCTAAGGGATTCGTAGCGCCAACTTTTGCCCAAAATGTTGTTGGCTTAATTGCCAAGTGTCCTTGGCCAAAAGTGCAAAAGGGAGCCTTAATTGCTGAACGTACCACATCCCTTTCCCCCTGCCCGGCCGGGCAACGGTCAGTTGTTGGCGACCAGTTTCGTAGGCCAAGCTCAAATGTTTAATTGCCATTTAGTCCTTTTTAATGGACTCGACTGTACCGACTCCGGCCAGCGCACAGTAGTAGTAGTACACTTAGAGAAACATATGCACATATTTATGGTGTCAAGGCAAGGACCGCTTTTTGCGAATTTCATTTCCGCCTATCTAGAAATGATGTGGAAAAACCGCATAATTTTTCTTGTTTTCAGTTTTCGGAGCTATTATTTTTCCGAGTGCAGTAGTAGTGATAGTCCCGTGCTGTGCCGTTCATTAATGTCCACGTCTAGATTTGCGCTCACCTCCTTGTGTGCGTGTGTGTGTGTGTGTCCTGTATGTGCTGTGTGTCCTGTCGATACATTATCTCTCCAGCAGCTCGTCGTTGTAAGATAAACTTGCAAATGCTAGCATTTTAATAGCCAACAAGCAAGCAACCAACAGACAGACAGACAGACAGACGGACAGAGGGACAGACGGACAGAGCGACCACTGGAGACGCAGCATTTTTGACTTAATATCCCTGTGCCACAAAAACCGTTATCTCTCCAATCGTCCTGTGCGCTGTGTGTGTCCTGTGTGTGAGTCTGTGTGCGTCCTGTGTGTGTCCTGTGTGTGTCCTGTGTGTGTTGTGTGTGTGTCCTGTGTGTGTCCTGTGTTGTGTGCTGCTCCGTCTGCTCGTTTGTGTTGCATAAATTGTGGCAGAATTGCTTGTTGCTCTTGCTGATAAGACGATGTCGATAGCATGACAATTAGCCACAACTATATTTAAAATATGTACTACTCCTGTCTGGGGCTGCTTTAATTGTTTCTTGGGGTTTGTTGAAAGCGCAAATACAATTTGATTGCTGATAGCTGCAATTGACCTCCAGCAACTAAATATACATCTCTGCAAGCAAATGTGTACACTGTGAGCAAAACTTGCTTAACTTACTTTTGATATCATTGGCAGGACTAAGAATTGACCTGTTCCCTTACTCCTCTAAACTCCTCCTGGCAAATTTCAATTATGATTTAGATTCCACAACTTTACACATCAGTTGTCTATATGCTCTGTTGGTATTATGCTTTTAAGATGCGTATTTTTGACAGTCGTATAAATATAGATGTGTTTTCCACAACTTTAAAGCATGTGTTAACAATGGCCAACTGACATGAGAACATTGAAATAACATTATGCACAACTAAACAAACAAGTCAAACAATGCTTCCTCTTCCTCGATTCTACTACACTGACTACAGAGTATCTCATAGTCGCTTTTACCTATCTAAGCATACAAGTCGATCAACTCTTTGCTGCCTTTTGATACTTTGTGTGTGGCCACGCCCACAAAGATGCTCGGCTAGCCCTTTCCAGCTGCTGCGATTGCACTTACATTTAATGAAAAAAAAGAAGGCGATTTATGATTAAATTACGCCCAACCTGCTGATGGCCCCCTGCTTATGGACATGACTGGCGCTTGACATAAACATAAAGTTGGCGCCTTTTGTGATGGCAGCGGCCAAAGTAGAATGTATCCTGGCCGACGGCTAAGCAACACAAACAACAGCAACAACAACAGCAACAACAACAAAAAACACCTTTAATATTTTCATTATGAAGTCATTCAGCGCGATTATGAACGCGTGACCCCCGAGGCGATGCACAGCGTCCAAAGTGAAAGAAAACCTCCTCCCCGCTACCCGCACCCGCAGACCCAACCCCTAATGAAGGACAACACTTCAACTTGGCTGCTGAAGCTGAGGCAGCTAAGGAAGCTGGCGATGTGAAGGTAAATTACAATTTTGTTTATAAGTGGCCTGGTCGCCGGCTCGCCCTGGAGGGTCCTCGTGGTCCAGGACTGCTGCGTCCAAGTGCAGCTGTACCCAATAATCATAATAATTGCGCCATGGGCGTCAACGTCGTCAACTTTGCCAGACGCCCAGCCACTGGCCAACTCCTGCCCAACTCCTGCCCAGCTCCTGCCCAGCTCCTGCCAACAACAATTGCTTCCAAAGTGCGTGTGACACATTAACGAACACGGGCACAAAAAAAAGGAAGAAAAGCGCGGAAAAGTGCTAAAGGAAAAGGCAAATAAAATGGGCGCGGTGGGGGCTAAACTTCAAAAGAAATAAAAAAAAAATAATACGTTTGAAAGGAGCACAAAAAAAGAAGAAGAAAAAAGTACTTTAATGCCGTGAATTTTACGCGGGATTTCTGTAAAGTGCAGCCGGAGCGGGCGGAGGCGATTTCCTCTGCGGTTGGTGTCCAAGTAAATTGAAAATGTTCGTGCGTAAATTGACTCTGCGAGTGGAGGCGATATGGGCATAGGCAAATCGAATGCCGAGTGCTGTCGGCCAGTTTCAGTCTTTGAGTCCTGTGTGCACCTCATGTCCTTTTTATATTCCTATTTTCTTTTTTGGGGTGTGCCGGCCACTTTTTCAAATTGAATTTTTGGTTGGAGTGCGCAGGCAGCAAATTAAAAAGAAATTAAGCCAATTTGGCCAGGATGGCGGATGCGCGGCTCAATTTCAGCGCCAAGTGCCTTGTTGTGGCTCGTAAATCTTGGGCACATAAATACCAGGAGCGAGGCGCAGCCAGGAAGAAGTCCTTGCCGGGGTCACGTCGCGCTTGGCTTGGCTTTGACTCTGGCAACATCTTCATTTCGGCGTGAAATTCTTTAATCTCATTCAATTCAATTAGTTCGAGTTGACTAGTTAATGCCGCGAATGTCCTTCCTTGGCCAGCTGCCTGCTTAGGTGTGTGCCTATCCCCTATCCCCTTTCACCAATCGCCTATCGCCTGGCCGTGTCCCTATCAGTGTTCTGGCTTTGTGGCTCTTATTGACGCTCTTTTTGTCACTGCGCATTAACTTTTGCAAATTTATGGCCCAGTTAAGAGCGGAAGCTCTTCCTGCCCAGCCGCCGAATTTGTTTGAGATTACATCTAGGAATAATTAAGAGATAACCAGAAACAGATTCGCTTTTACGTAACCACAGAAACCATTTAAATGGATCAGTTCAATATACTCTATATATATATTATTATTATGATTGGGGATAGCCAGCAGTGCGACCTATAAGGTCTCTTGTGCCCCCTTACTGCGCCTACTGCTCTTCCATCAATCCCAACTCCTGCACGAATGCTAGAATCTTTGTTGGGTTGAGAGTTTCTATGGGCTTGGGCCTCATGATATGCTGCCCTAGCATGCTGCATCTATTCCTGGTTAAGGCGACGCATTCTCTTAGGATGTGCGTCGAGGATTCCTCCTCGTATCCGCAAAACCTGCATACACTGCTGCTATATCCAAACATCTACATCTATGACTCTAGCATGTTGGACAACTCCAAAACTGATTCTTATATCTGTAAATATTCAATATATAACAAACGCTGACTTACCACTCAAAATAAGAGTGTCGAACTTGGACAGACATATTCAGTCAAGTTTATTTTTGTGTGCAAGGGAATATAGTCAACAGTGTAGTCCGGGTATGTCTGAAGAGCATTATATATAGTATCCGAATGAGCTGGTTTCGATCAGTTGTTGATTAAGTAATTTTCGCTAAGCTAATGAATGATGTTGTGTGTGTGGTATTTATAATGGTTTCTCTGCCTGGTTGCTGCCACCTGGTTGTGCCTCATCGTTTGGTGGTGGAGCCGATTGTTGATTCGTGCGCGGTTTGGCATTCCCAAAAATGCTCGCCGACTGCTTCGTCTCGGCCAGGGCATTAATCGGTTCAGCCACCGATCTGGGTTGGAGCACTATTTTTGGCCGATCCTCATCGTCTAGACTGGCAGTGCTCGTCGCCGGCGGCGACTGTGTCTGTATATCATTGGGATTATAGTGCCAACGACGATTTCGAGTGCGATTCTGTCCGAAATTCGAAAAGTGTCCATTGTCATTGCTGACGCTGCGCTGACGTTGGCCTCCATCACTTCGGAAGTTGTTGTTGTGATTGTTGTTGTTGTTGTTGTTGCGATTGTTGTAACTGTATTGGGAGAGATGAGTGCATATTAGAGACACTCATGAGTGCACTCGCGAATACTCACCGATTATTGTAGTTGCCCCTGGAGTAGTTTGGAAAACTGCGATTGCTCTGGAAACTGGTGGATGATTTGCGTGGAAACACATTTTGACGGGGACTGCCCAAACTATTCCCGCCCAGCGAGCCATAATCGCTGCTATTGCTGCCATCGTTGCCATCATTGTTGAAGCGAGCTCGCCCAAATCCGCCTCGCTGCCCCCTGCCGCCGCGACCCCCGCGATAGCCACCTTGTCCAGGACCGCGCTCCTGGCGATCCTGGCGAAAAGTGGAACTGTTCGAGGAGCGACCCGGACTATCGTCGCGTCGATAATTACGTCGTTGATTATTGTGGTTGTCCGAGGCAGATCTGCCACCACCCCTACCACCTCCTCGACCCTGTCCACCAGCTGAAACACCCTGTCGCCGATGATCTGCAATATCGATGCGCAACGGCGCCGATAAGTTATCGAGCTTAATACGTCCATTGTGGGCAAGAGCTCGCTTCAGTTGATCGAGTGTGGTGAATTCCACATAGCCATAACCCTTGAACTCATCCGTTTCACGATCCTTGATTAGGCGCACGTTCTTCACCTCGAAATCCTCGAATATCTTCATTACATCGCCCTGGACGAGCCCCTTGGGCAGATTGCCCACAAACGCGATAAAGGGTGGATCGCTGGGCACATCGCAGTGACTATCGCGGAAATCTCGATTACGATTGTGGAAATGGCGATATTCTTGGGCATCGCCAGCGCGATTATAACGACCACGATTATTGTTGTTGTTACTCCTGTGGTTGTTGTTGTTGCCCCTGTTGTCACTGGACTTGGACCAGTCCGCCATATTCCGCGCGGCGCTCCACTTTTTGTGGCCGAGTTTTGTTTTTCAAGTCTGGAGCTCGTTGTTCCAGACCGGTCTACGAGAGACGTCTGACATTGGACCCATAACTTACTATACATATATATACACCTGACATTACGATTTTCTGTTTCAGCCATGTATATTTTTAAATTGAATTTCCTCTCCAAATTCCGCACAAAATGGGGCAAGCTGACGGATAGTCTTTGCCGTGGCTTTATGCACAAGTTTTGCTGAGCAGCCAAAGGTAAGTCCGCAAAATGATAAATGTTTTGGCGACAGATTACGCAGAACTTCCTCTCCTCCGCTCCTCCTCGTTTCTCCATAAGAAATAACATGTGTAAGCAGCCATGGAGTAAATGGCTCCATCTCCATCTCCATCTGCAGATTCAGTTTCAGTTTCAGTTCCACATTTAGCTGCAGCTTCAGCCTCGCTTCAGCTTGTTTGTGTTGTGGATAATAAAGACAAGGACAACAGCAACTGCGACTTTGACGACGACTACATGAAAAAGTCAACTGCAAATAGTGAGACCAAGCAACAACAACAACAACAACTGCTGCTGCTGCAACATGGGGCAGGCAACAAGAACAACTACCGCGTTTTGTTTGCGCAACGAAACTCATGACTCATTTTTGTACATTTGTCAAAATTTTTGCCATACATCATTTTAAACAGTGCGCGAATTCGTAGAGGCCAGAAGGGGGGTGGCAGGGGTGCAGCAGGCAACAGGGGGGGCGGAGTCGGAGTCGTTGTGGGTACAGCAGTTGCAAGACAGTGACCAAAAATTGCGCCGAAACGAAACTAAGACTAAAATAGTATGAAATAACTTTGAAATGTCTATCAGAAACAAAAATAAAAAAATGAAAACTGAATGGAAAAAAATGAAAGTTAAGACTCATAAAATAATAAGTTATTAATAATAAATAAATAATATAACAAAATTCAAAATTAAATCAGATTATTTTCAGTGGAATGCTCTAAAACTGATCCTAAGTAGCTCAATGTCACCGAACCTAGCCGTGCGTGTTGCAAAAGTATGCCAATCAAATTGATTTACCTATGCAACCCAGGTGCAAGCAAAGACCTGCAGCCAACTACTAAGAATAGTTCTGCAAGTAGAAAACTTATCTCTAAATGTGTTCGACTTGTCTAAAGTTGGCAGAGTTGATATAGTTTTTACCTTTTACAGAACTTGGTTGCAGTGTGCTGGATTTTGAGTTTTGGGCTTGGGAGGCGGCGCACGCCAACGCATGCCGAGAGATAAATCGCTGGCAACACGGAATTAAAAACTGATGTAGCGATTAATTTATCACTCACTGGCAACGCAGAGGCGCAACAACAAG
Source organism: Drosophila percnosoma (assembly GCA_035043855.1). Classification (NCBI taxonomy): domain Eukaryota; kingdom Metazoa; phylum Arthropoda; class Insecta; order Diptera; family Drosophilidae; genus Drosophila; species Drosophila percnosoma. Next base: position 134,760 of record JAWNMQ010000474.1, read on the forward strand.
TTGCAAGAAGAGTTGCCAGCAACTGGCAATATTTAACTAGCAACTTGCAACTGTATGTGTGTGTGTGTGTGTGTGTGTGTGTGTGTGGCAGCAGCAACAGTAGCTGAACTTCGAACCGATGTGGACAGTAAATAAATTACGAGCAACAAATAAACGCGCTCGGCTGCATCGATGGCGAGGCAAAGAAAATCGAGAAATCGAGAGATGTAGGCAAACAAAGACAAGAAAACGGAACCGGAAACGCTTTCAGCTGTCGAATTTGTATGAGCTGGCTGACTGTCCCCGTCGTCCTTGCTGTCCCGCTGCTCCTTGTTGCTTCCTTCTTGTGCCCTGCCAAATGCCATGTTCATCCTGTCTTAGCTCGAGACCAAAGCTTTGCCCGACGCTGCTTCTCACTACACTCACACAAAAAGTTTTTCTTGTTTTCAGAAATAATATCAAAATATAAGAAAATCTTTTTCTTAAAATTAGAATAAGTCCAAGTCGGAAATGCCTAAAATGTGGTCCTATTTTGTAATAGTGTAAAATATTTCTAAGGAGGTGACTTACTAAAATGAAGTTTGATTGTTTTTTTCTCAGTGTTTTCCTGCTGCTCGTTGCTGCTTTCTGTCAATTGGTAAGTGTTCAATCATTTGATTGTTGCAGCAGTGCAACATGTACGGACAGCCAAAAGAACCGAAACACCGAAAAGGATTTATGGTCATCGATCAGAATTAATGAAGATTTTGTTTTAGTGTGCTGACAAAGCGAACTCCAGCCCCCTCACTACTCCAGTCCCTCCTCTCTAGGGTGGGTTGTGGGCAGGTTCAAATAGAGCATTTGTTGCTAATCGCTTTCTGCCAGCCTTGAAGCACTAACCTTAACTGCCCGAGTATTACACTACATTAGCGAAATTAAATTGATTTTTCTCTAGTTGTATTGCGCTTGCAACCCCGTGTGGCACAGCAGTTTAGCTCGCATATCACCACCTTTTAACTCTTGTTAAGTCAGCCAGGCTTTCTCCCCCCCCATCTCCCCCATCTCTCGCTGTCTCTTTCGTGTGCCAGTTTCATTTTGCTCATCATAATGCTGCCTTTGGCTTGATTTATGCTGCATCGCCCGCAAGTATGCAGCGTAAATATTTTTATGACCCAATAAATGAACCCAGCAACCCCCTCCAAACTGCACTTGTAACTCAACAAGGTCTCACATATATATATATATATATATAAGTATATATGTATATGTAGACCAGGAGCAGCGGGCCCACACTAATCATATTAAATGAAATTCATACGTCGCCGCATTTATGCGACTTACTCGTGATGCGAGGGTTGCTAAAACATTTCATACAACACACAATAGTTGTTGTTGTTGTTGTTGTTGTCGTTGTTGTCGTTGTTGTCGCTTAAACTAATTGAGTGTTACAAATTTTATGCGCAAAATCTTTAAGCTAAATTGAAATTTGTTTTGTTTGGCTTTGTGGCCCGGTTGTACTCGCTGTTGTTGCCACATTTCTCACATATGATGCGGGTTGTATATGAACCCATTCAATGTTATGTGCACATTTTTCGTTCTGCTTTTCCCTAAGTGCGTTGAACAATTTTCAAAACTGAGGTATGTTTATCACTTAACAAAAGAAAACAAATGAAAATTGCCTACAAAACTTTTTGCGAGTCTTTTGGCATCGTTTGCTTTGAGGCAAAATGCAAACATTTTAAATCAGTTTTTTCTTAGAGTTCTGAGAGTAATGATAGTGCGTCGAGCACATTTCAGCAGACGACTCCATTTATTTATTGAAGCTGATTTGAAAATTATTCAAAAGAAGTCTATTCTTTAGCTTGATTTGCTGCAAAATGTTGAACGGTTGAATATTTCCCGCGAGTGGAGAATTTCGGCAGGCCTTGCAACATTTCGTTAGCATTTTTGTCTTATTTTTCAAAACTGTGATTGAGTACAAACAACTGCGAATACTATTAGTAATACTACCACCATTACAATGTTCACTTCTCACAACTGAACAACATTCCACTACTATACTACTACACGGCAACAGAATTTTTGGCGCCCTACGCGGGGCTAGGACTTGTGTGGCCATGCGTCTCTGCCATTATGGAAATGACTCTTTTCAAAGGCGCGAATCAAAATAATTAATAATTAATTTAAAAAATTATTAGACTTAAACTCAAAATAATAATGAATAATAATAATAATAATAAGAATTAAATGTAAATAAATAATTAAAGTTAAGCAACAATTATTTTTGGCCTACTCTTGAAGCTGCCAATCAAAATCAGCCACTTTAATTCGGTTGGCTACTATTAGTAAATGTGAGTCAAATGTTTTGCTATTATTTTATGCTATTCGGAAGCTAAGTAAAACCCTTTATTATAATATATATAGTCGACGATGCATCATCACGTCTTGGGTTGGGGTTGGGAAACCTTGAACATCTGTATCTCATTGAGTTGCAGTAAGTCGGCTAAGTAGGACAATCAATTACTGCCCACAATTGCATTACATGTGCCACGAGTTGCACAAAGTGTACCCGAAACTATATAAAAACCGAGCTGGCAAAGAAATGAGCTGTGTAAATGCTGCTGCTGCTGCTGCCGCTTCCGATGCTGCCCCGCGACTGTCTCTCTGCTTGTGGCATGTGGAAAATAAATTGCCAAACAAATATCAACATGACAAATTGATAAATTCATGTTATTATTTCACTGATGCCTGCTTAGGCAGACGAGTGTGTCTGCGAGTGTGCGAGTGTGTGTGTGTGTGTGTGCGAGTGTGTTTCGTATTTCGTATTTAGTTTTGTCCGCTTTCACACATTAACCAAATGAAAATTCGGTGTTGACGCATTTGTTTTACTCATTTCTCGCCTCCGACGCCGTCGGCTGCCTGCTGCCTGCTGCTGTTGCTGTTGCGACAAATGAGCCACAGGCTGTGGCACAGCTGAAGCGACTACTTACAGCTACAACTACTACGAGGCAAGCAGCAACTACAACAACAACAACAACAACAGCAGCAGCAGCAATCACAGAACGATAGATAGATGGATAGAAATGGGGAAATGGTAATGGAAATGGAAACATTGAGCACGTTGCGGCATTTGTCAACTGCATGTACATATGCATTTCTATATCTAACTCTACTATAGGTACACTCAGAGAAAAACTGCCCTGAAACTTATAAAATGGACAAGACCAGCGCTGCTTATAGTAATTTTGCTTTGCATTAAGAGTTCCCATTTAATGCCTGCCCTACACAGTATTTGACTTGAAATATTTGTTTTACATAGTTCACATTTCTTCAATTGTTTTTTTCAGTGTACACAGTGTAGCCGTTCCATATGGCTCAGTGTGCAGTCATTATTCCTCTACTGTTGGAATTTTAATGATGCGCGAAATGTTAATTTTTCATCTCGATCGCCGCAATGTGGGGTGTGGGGCGTGAGGCGTAGGGCGTTTGCTGTGTTGTGGGCGTGGCCATGCCACTTAATGAGCCCAGCGACAACAACGGGGCCTGAGTCAGTTTGACTGTCTTTTGTTGGCTTTTAATTAACGTTGATCACCTCAATTGAAGCACGTCGCATGTGAGTCCCGCTCGCTGTGTGTGACACTGAGTGTGTGCGAGTGTGTGCCCATGCCTGTGTGTGTGCGAGTGTGTGTGTGCGAGTGTGTGCCTGTGTGTGTTTCACCAATTAAGGAGCAGAGCAGTTGGCATTAAATGTGGGCACTTTCAACAGACAACAGACTCCTCCGTTGCTGTTGCTGCTGGTGCATTATGCCTCAACTTGGCCATCTACGCGTAATTCCTATTAATTGAATGGGTAGAGAGAGAGAGGTAGTCGGAGAGGGAGTGAGAGGGGGACAGGGAGTAGTATTTGCTCAGATATTAAGTTACAGGCGAGGTAACATTCGTCAGGCATGTATATTTGTGTACACATGTGGCTCACCCTGAGTCGCGTGTTTAATAATCATAATAATAATTACTTCTTGGGAATATGCCTGCAGAACTGATGCCCAAGTCATGGTCTAATTAAAATCAATTGACTTAATTGAAAGCATAAAGGGAACACACACAAAACCAAGGCAAGACTTCTACTTCTACATGAAGGTAGCAATTTGATCTTGAGCACATAATTTATGGGCAGCTCCCAGAATGCTGGGCAATGAAAGGGGCAACCCACATTGCACCCTTTGGCCAAAAACAATGCCATAAATCAGCATCGGACTGAAGTACAAGTTGTGTCTCTTTAAATTGGCATAAATCTAGAGTTGGAATTGCCACAACTATATCTCTATATACATATATCTGTATGACATTGTTAATTTTCCAAAAAATATCGCGACAGCTTTTCGCTTGGTCGGCTTCTGGTTACTGGCTTCTGGCTTTTGGCAATTGGTAATTGGCCGGGGGCCCTTAACAAGTGCCATATTTTATTGGGCTGCCACTCGAACCCGCTGATATATGGCCAGAGAAATGATAAATCTCAGAGACTAGTTTAATTTGGCCATCACCAATCCACAATCCACAATGCATTCGAGCCGCGCCGAGCCGAGCCGAGACAGTCGCCAACAATATTTGGATTGTTTTGGGGATCTTATCGCCAACAAAGTCGCTGCTGCAATTCCACATATCCACAAATCATCCAACACAAATTGTTGTTTCGACTTGTATGCAATTTTTCTGGCCAGATTCTGCATGGAGCGTGGGCCACAAACATTTTGCCAGCCATCATAAATTATGTAAATTGGCCCAAAATGCGTTTCACTTGGCGACGCAATTATCAAAGCCATGCCAAAATAAATACTACCACGCATATCGAGGCTGGCAATAAATGAAAGTTCAGATAAGTAATATATATATATATATATATATATATATACATGCCTATATCTAATTATCAAATTTGTATCTTTGTAATTGTAGCTGCAAAGATCAAGGATTGCATCGAAGCACAATGGTTCAACAAGAGTATATTTTTCTTAGCACTTTTACCTTAAAATCAAATAATATATATATATATATATATATATATATATATATGGGGGTATTTAAAACCAGAGATGTCTCTTAGCTCCTTGTTCTGCATGACTTGCATTTGATTAATCCACGATTTTGCTGCTGTGCCCCAAAATGGAATCCCATATGTCCATGTGGGCACGATGATGCTCCTGTACACCAGCAGCTTGTTGCTCAAGCTGAGTTTGCTGAGTGACTTCAGCAACCGGTTGAGTTTCTCCCTTTTGGATCTACACGCTGCCACGTAAGTTTCCTGTTCAGATACATACCCAGGTAGCGAACATGATCGTGTTGTTGAGCCGGACAGTTGGACAGTTACCACTCCTGAGCGCACACGTACAGTGCTGAGACTTGTTCTCATTGACGCAGATGTTCCACCGGTTGGCCCAGGAACTAAAACCATCCAAGAACCTTTGCGTAACCGCTGCGGCTCTCCAAGCATTGGAGAAGTTAGCAAGGAACACAGTGTCATCTGCGAATGTGGCAAGCATCGTGTTTCTGGCTACCGGAATCGGCCAGTCCGCGGTGTACAGTGTGTACAAGGCAGGTCCAATGACACTACCCTGCGGTACACCCCTCCGATGCGCGGATGTTTGATCGCTCGCCCCTAACTTTAATCACAAAAGAAGGGCCAAGCAGGTAAGACCTGAGCAGTAATTACTGCGCCGATGGTAGTAGGGACTTAAGCTTAAAAAGCAGGCCATCATGCCATTCGCGGTCAAACGCTTGCTGGATATCCAGAAGGACAGCAGAGCAGTACTGCTTATTTTCCAAGGCCTCGAGGACATGCTGTACTACTTGGTGAACTTGCTCTGGTGTATTCAAAATTGTGGATCTGATGCACTTACTTGTATATTCTCCACATCCAAGAGATCTGGTGCAGGTGGGACATCTAATTGTCCTTGGGGGTAAATGGATTATTGTTCAATTACATTTAAAAATATATTTCACTTGTCCACAGAGGATCTTCTGTTGGTAAATATTGATATTTATTTAAATGCGTCCAAGTCGATGGGACTTGCAAAACCAATACTCGCTCGACACTGTACTACTTCGTCTCAGAGAGGGCGTCGGCAAAAGCTCGGCTTGGTATGCGAAGAACCCAAGCATAACCTTAGGCATAATAGTAAATGAAGTCTAGTAAGTTAGACAAGAGCACTGCACACATCTAAATTGTTTCTATAATTAAGGTTAATCTAAAATAGTTTTTTCCTTCAAGTTGAATATCGTATCATAAAACTATTAAATAGAGAGTTCCCCCTTGGCAAGGGTACAAATATTCATTATGATTACAATATAATTAAAACCAGATAAATCCATGACTAAGATATATGTAAGAAAACACTTTCGAGTATATATTACAATAATTTAATTCCGTATTCATTTTATATTATATTTTCCACTTCCAAATATCTACCAGTTAATTGGTGACTTGAATTTCAATTTAATCGTTTAGTTTTTGAAAACATTTTTGATATTTGTGAACTGATTTTAGTTCAGACTGAATATATAACCACCTTCAGAAATATTGCGAAATATATAATGCATAACTTGTTTGTTTATGCGAAATATGTTCAGTTGACACAGCAAAAAGAGCAAACAAACTACAGCCAACTAGGAGCAAACAATTAAACAAAAGAAATTTCGTTTTTTATTCAGTTGTGCAAAAAATTCTGCAAACAGTTGTGCAAAAATCCACATAGATTATTCGTGCAGAAAATACAAGGTTAAACAAGGTTAAACAATTCAAGCAAATGATTGACACAGCTGCGATAGTTGGGTAAACTAAGCCCAGATTGAAATTGGTATAAATAGCTCTCGGTCTCCACACAGAGATCAGCATTCAGAAGAATTCCACAAACATCGCAATGAGAATCGCAACGTTGATCCTAAGCTGTGTCGTCTTAGCCATTTGCTTGGTAAAGTCCACCGAAGGGACGTCGCCCACGACACCCACAAAATTGTAGCGCGCAGACCAAAGTGATTCTTTACCTGGTTTATATGACACGCCATTTGACACTACTTCAAACTCCACGACTGGCGGCGCACCGTTCCTCACTAAATTTACACGTATGAGAAATGTGAAAAATTCTAAATTAAATCTGCAACAAAATTTGCCCAATTGCCATGCGCAAGACAGCACACCAATTCAAGAATCTTTTCTTTGTCGCAAATCCAAACTCCAAAATGAGTTAGGAACTATGGTAACTTTGTTGGAGTTGTCAGTTTTGAACGAAATGGATTCACTCAAATGGATATTTTTGTGGATTGCCTTTGCCATTGCCATAATCTTAACAAATGGAAATAAATCGTTGGAGGAAAGTCACTCGACATCAGTCTAGGGAATGGTGAAGCTGCTCCTGCTGGAGGCCACTTCTTATTTATTTATGTACAAATTATTTTGAATTTTTTTATTTATTTTGAATATACCACCTTTTAAAAATATTACGAAATATATAATGCTTAGCTTGTTTGTTTGTTTATGCGAAATGTGTTTATTTCCAATTTCCAAGGTGTTCAGTTGACACAGAAAAAACAGCAATTGACATGGATTATTCGTGCAGAAATTATAGTTAAAGTAGGACGGGTAAACAATTCAAGCAAATGATTAACACAGCTGCGATAGTTGGGTAAACAGAACCCAAATTGGAATTGGTATAAATAGCTCTCGGTCTCCACACAGAGATCAGTGTTCAGAAGAATTCCACAAACATCGCAATGAGAATCGCAACGTTGATCCTAAGCTGTGCCACCTTAGCCATTTGCTTGGTAAACTCCACCGAAGTGCAGCCGCGCACAACCAGAACCACAACCAGAACGAGAACCAGAACCACAACCACAAATACAACCCCACCCACATGCCCACCCCCAACCTCACCCACATCCCCACCCTTAACCCCACCCACAATCCCACCCACACCCCCACCCTCAATCAAACCCACATCCCCACCCCCAACCTCAACCGCATCCCCACCCACGCCCCCACCCTCAACCGCACCACCAACCTCACCCACACCCCCACCCACACCCCCACCCACACCCCCACCCACACCCCCACCCACACCCACATTCACATCCACATCCACAACCCCATCCCAACCCCCAGGCCTAGCCACAGCCCCATCCTTTCACTCAAAATCAAACTACACGACTGGCTCCACGACTGGCGGCGCACCGTTCCTCACTAAATTTACACGCATGAGAAATGTGAAAAATTCTCAATTAAATCTGCAATAAAAATTGCCCAATTCTTATGCGCAATACAGCACATCAATTCAAGAGTCTTTTCTTTTTCTCAAATCCACACTCTAAAATAAGTTAGGAACAATAGCAACATTGTTGGAATGGAAATAAAACGTTGGAGGAAAGTCACTCGACATCAGTCTCGGGAATGGTGAAGCTGCTCCTGCTGGAGGCCAAACTCATTGAGAACCTCAACGGCTATGCGGATAAGCTGGAGAGAAAGTTGAATTCACTGAAAAGGTAAGTTCCAAAGTCTAACTTGATTTATGTGAAACTAAAGCTATTATTTTTCTCAGTGTTGTTCCACGATTGCAAGCGGAAGGTGTTCATTGAGGAGCCCGTGGGTTGGTCGCACATCTTCAATCTCGCCCAGCACAAATCAGAGCTGCCGAGTCCGACTGATCTGAAGGAGGCTTGTGAGGCAATTCAACGCCTGATCGATGTGTACAATCTGATGATTGGGGACGTGGTCAAGGGATTGCTCAACGGAAAGCAGTACGAGTGAGTTATATTTGTGTAGCACTCCTCAGAATAACCCATCGGAATGCCATCTGCAGATCAAGTCTTAATGCAATGGACACTTATAGGATTGGCCAATTCCTGCATCAACAAGGCAAACCGCATCTGGCCAGGCAATGGTTCGCCGAGACTGGCAAATGGCTCATTTCCAATCAGACAACTCCGACTCTGATGGGATCTGAGCCTGAGAGATTGGTGTACTTCATGGCCAGTGCATTTGCTGAAAATAGTGAGTAAATTCCGCTTGAATTCGTGCAGACTCAGTTGTTATCTGTGTTTCAGAGTATTATTCCACAGCTATGCCAATTTTGGGTCATGCTCTGATAATGGGAAACAAATCAGAGAAAACCCAAGTATTCAGTTTGAGAACTTACGTCCAGAATATGATCAGGAATGAGCCCAAATGGAAACCTGTTGCCAAAGAGAGTATTACATCTTATTCTCGAGGTTGTCGAGGTCACTTTGTGCCACAATTAAACCTGCACTGCGAATATGAAATGAAGACTTCGCCATTTCTACGACTGGCACCCCTCAAAATGGAAATTGTTCTGCTTAATCCATTTGTAGTTGTGTTCCATGATGCATTGTCTCCCCAGGAAATCGATGAACTCCAAGATCTTGCCCGACCACTGTTGAAGCGTACCACTGTCCATGTGGATGGCAAATATGTTCCGAGCAGAGTGCGAACCTCGAAGGGCGCCTGGCTGGAAAGGGATCTCAACAGTCTCACATCGCGCATCGAGAGACGAGTTGTGGACATGACTGAGCTAAGCATGCAGGACTCTGAGGCATTCAACACTATGAACCATGGTATACTACTGACTTTTCTCAGTGTCTCTAATGCAGCATAATCCTGTTGTAAGTTGAACAAACCAGCTTAGCTATATCTACAGAAAATCGACTAATTTGCTTATAATTGCCGAGTGTCTTCAGCTCAGATCGCTGAAGTGCCTCGTTAGACGACAATGGCTTTTTTTTGAATAGGTAAGCCATAAAATGTTGGAATTAGTCAACTTGGGTTTGTTAACGCCGAGCAGCCATAAGTAACAAAATCCTCATCTAAACACACTTGATAAGTATTTGAACACATTGCAACTGCAACTCGAAGGCAAACAGACACAAATCATTCAACGGAGAGGCAAGCAAACAAATAAACAGACGCAGAATTTAAACTCATTTAGCTTAGCATAATAAGCGACCCTTGGCGGGGGCTGGGGCGGGGAGCTGCTGCTAGGTGCAGGAGTAGGCTACCCCAACAAACATATATGTACACTCAGAGAAAAAATCGCTTCAAAATGAAATTCGACCTGGAAATTAGTAAATGGAAAGGAAAAAACTCTGGTTGTTGGAAATATACTCTCTGAATAATGTTGTGGCTTATCCTTGGCGGCATATGAATGGAGATTTTTTTTTAGTGTATATATAACGGCTGGCTGTCGCTCAACGCAGCTGATGTTGCTGATGAGGATGATGATGATGTCACCTTATGCCACAGCCGAGTGTCACACATACAGACACAGATACAGCTACACTTGCAGAGGGGTGCAAAGAGGGGCGCCGGGAGGGGGACAGAGAGAGAGAAGTGGGGGAGGGGCTGTTGCATAGTAAACACGACCATAAAAACCATTAACATCTGGTGTTATTAACTCTTAAAGCGGCGAGTCCAAGTCCATTGGCTTCTTCTAAACAGCTCGCAGACAGTCCAATCCCATTGGTGGAGCAGCTGCCTCGTCCCTCCAACCCCAGCACCGTCTGCCCGATCCCCTGTTTTTGGGGTAAACTCATTCACACGGCAGTCAGTGCAACAAAAATGGGGTATATCGAAATCGGAGTCGGAATCGGAGTCGAGAGTCGCGTCGTCAGCTTCTTTGTCGCCAGCGTCGCTTTTTCAAAATTTATGAGTTTCGCTTGAAAAGTATTTTATTGCGTTTATAATTGTGTGTGTGTGTGTGTGCCGCATGGGAAATGAATGGGGCAGCACTCTTTGTGTGCTAGCAACAACCAACAACCGCCCACTTCACTCTGTAAATGTTGCACATAAACTCTTTAACACTTTGCCTCTCGTTGCAATTAAAAAAAAAAAACAAAAATCAACTTATTGGTGGAAAGTGTTGCTGCGACATTGTATCTGTATCTGTAGCTGTGTGTATCTGCGGTGCACATTAGGCAACAAGAACACACACCACTCATTGGCGGTGCTGCTCCACTTTGCCCCGTTTGGGGGCACCACCGCATCATTTGTTTGCGTAACTTTATTAGACTCTTGAATTGCGTGTTTAGTTTTTGAACAATTTATGCTCGCCTGCCTGGGAATATTTGTACTTTATTTTTTTCTGTGTGTGGCCATGTGTGGATGAGATACAGCTACGGATACAGATGCAGATACAGCTATAGGTACAGCTACAGATACAGATTCAGCTATAGATACAGCTGCAGATACAGCTACAGATACAGATACAGATACACCTATAGATACAGCTACAGATAACGATGCAGATACAGATACAGATACGGCTATAGATACAGATACAGCTACACCTATAGATACAGCTACAGATAACGATACAGATACAGATACAGATACAGCTATAGATACAGCTACAGATACAGATACAGTTGCAGCTACAGATACAGATACAGATACAGCTATATATACAGGTACAGATGCACCTATAGATGCAGCTACAGATAACGATACAGATACAGATACAGATACAGATACAGATACAGATACAGATACAGATACAGATACAGATACAGATACAGATACAGATACAGATACAGATACAGATACAGATACAGATACAGATACAGATACAGATACAGATACAGATACAGATACAGATACAGATACAGATACAGATACAGATACAGATACAGATACAGATACAGATACAGATACAGATACAGATACAGATACAGATACAGATACAGATACAGCCAGAGTTACTGATACGTTTGCAGAGCTGATCTCAGAGAAGTGTGTGCGTCGGAGCCAAGACTGACCTCAACTGGGCCAAGACGAGCCAAGGCATTGACTCTTGGCTCCAACTCGACTGGCTCAAGTTGCCTTCTTTGATTAATAACCAAAGTAAAATTGAAAAATTTTTCCGTACAAAACACACAAAAATTAAAACGTACAAATTGCAAGTTATTTGTTTGTCCAAGTTGGGGCCGCGGGAGGAGTTGGGTGTGCTGCGAAAAGGTACAGACTTTTCCCTTGCTCAAGACACTGCCTTCTGCAGGGTGAGCAGTGGGAGCAAAAGTAAGGAAAAAAATTCATTTTCCACGTAATTACGCTGCTGTGATTAGTAAAATTAAACTTTTCTTTTGCATTTCCCTTTTGCAGCGCGTGAGTTTTCCTTTTCAGCTTTTTTTCACATTTGCCATTTGATTTTTAGTCTGGCGTTTTCCATTTTTTCTCAGTTTCACTTGGCGCTACGTTTTTCATGGGAAAACTAGAAAAATGCTAGCCGGAAAACGCGTAACGGCCAATTACAAGGATTGATTGTGTATGAAAATGTTTTTTTTTTCTTTCTGGGAAAAGTTTGCCTCTAAAAAGTTCTAGAACTCATTTTTTCGTATTCGGATTTGCTCAATGCATAAGGTGTCTAATTTTTCATGGCAGACAAAGATTGACGGCACTCGCAATGGGGCACAATCAAAAATTTTAAATACAAAAAAGAAAAATGAAAGAGCAAGAGGAAGAGGAAGAGAAAATGGTTTTTGCTGCAGACACTTTAACACTTGAATAAATATTTGTGCGGCAGTGGCATAAACCAAAAAAAGAAGAAGAGATTTTATAATGCCACAAAATCCAAACTAATTACTCAAGTCCTTGCTCGACGACGCTCGGACGGACGGACGGACTCGCGCATCATTTCACTTGATATCCTGTCACAGGATGCGTGGCAAGGCCCAATTGCAGACAGAAGGACAGACAAACGGACAGTTGGACAGATGGACAGACAGACAGACAACATCATCATCATATCAGAGCCACTCAGCAGCAAAGTAAATGTTTTGAGAATAATTCCGTGTTATTCTTATGCCTCGCAGAAGGACTTCTCGCAGCACGCAGAAAGTGTCAGCGGCGCGTGTGACAAAAATTAATATTAATTTGCTGTGTCAATGCATCCGTCATCCGTAGCCCAACTGTCGCTCCACCCAACCACCCAAGCACAAGAAGTGGTTATTTTTCACAGCGCTCATTATCATCTGAGCAAGTCTTTAAAAACGGGGTAAAAATTGCTTGGGTTTTTTTGTGTCAAATATTCAAATAGCGCACACATTTTTGGGGTTTGGCTTTTTTTTGGCGTGCAACAAGCATTTCGCAGCCTTGGGTGGTGCAGGTGGTGCTGTCAGCGCCGGCTGCTCAAACACTCTCCAGCGTAAAGGCAACTGGCTTGCAAAGTAGACAGTGTTTCTCAGAGTGTAGGTAGCTGCTCTGGTCACACGGCCGGCACACGTTGCCTGAAATCAATGCGCTGTTTTTCCCATTTTCCTGCATGTGGAGTGGTGCGAGGGGAGGGGAGGGGGTTGGTAATGTGACAATTTACGGTTTGCTTTCGCTCATCAGCACTCGCCTGAAGAGCGAGCTGTTTAATTTGGTGGCTCAGTGGTCGACACGTGCCGCAAAACGTGTGCAAGGTGCAAGGTCCACCCCCTGGGGGGGCAGGCGACTATCGCTGTTTACATTTATTTGTTGTTAGTTGTTTAATTTAATTAATGCTCAAATATGCACTCATCATGCCCAGGCAGAGAGCGTGAGAACTCGGCTACAGATCGTTCAATTGGCAGATCTCCTGCAGCTGCTGAGGATGCTACTCTTCTTTGGGGGGTGTTTTGCTTATTTTACGTTTAACAAATGGTAAATGTATTTATTGTAATGGTAAGCGTATTTATTGTAATGTTAAGTGTATTTATTGTAATGTATATGTATTTATTGTTATATATAAAATGTTGTTTAATGCCAACAACTTCGTCACTAGAGAAATGAGAACTGGAAAGCAGAAAAAATATTCATTTCTTCGCTGAACAAGCTTGAGCTAATCTCGAGCAAGGCAACAGCTGCCGTTAAGTACTTAGTAGATCGACTGATTTTAGTTCTGAAAATACTTAAATTTAATTTAATTTAATTTAATTGGTTTCCATTTTGTAATTTTCTAAGCAAAATCTGCATTTCATATCAGATTTGAATACATTTTTCATGTTATATATTAATTGAAAGTCAAAATTTCTACATTTGTGACTCTTCTAGCAAACTAAAATCGATTTGTATCGATATGCACAAAACGGGTACAGTTATCGATAAAATGGTATATGCTTTATCTGCATATTGTAAAACAAAACTCAGATTGGCTTGTTCAGACAGAAAGGCAGACGAACAATGCCAAACCGTTTCTTACGAAAGCTGTTACTATTTGATGTGATGTCAGAGGTTATTAAAAGTCCCTTTCGAAGAGTACTTATATTATTCAAATCCGATTATATATCCTTAAGCACTTCCGTCTAATATTGAATGGATTCTTCTATATATGTTTTTCTCTGTCGTGACAGATCGTGTTAATACTCGCTCAGATACCACTTGAGGCGATGTGATTTTGTTTTTGCCTATTGGTGTAACCTGTTACCATATGCTGGGCCGTTCTTTTGAAATTATCCGCAGACAGCTGCCAAGTTTCATGTGCAAATGAAATGGAAATGGAAATGTGAAGGAAAACTCTTCGCTTGCTTTTCCGACTGCGACTGCGACTGGCACCTTTCAGTGTGTTTCTAAATATTTTGATTAGTTCTTGTAAATTGTTTGCATTGCTCATAGACGGGGGAATCTACGGAGTAGAGGCAGACAGCTCTGAAGACTGAGGAGAGGAAGAGAGAGCGGGAGAGAAGTCTACACACAGAAAGAAAATTGTAGCAATTCGACATGTATTTGGGCGCATAGTGCAAGACTTTCCAATTTTTAGACATTTGTTTTTCATTTTTTATTAATTGTTATTAGTTATTTCTATAAACAAGAAAATCTTTCCAGTTTTTCTGAGTGTAGCGACAGAGACTTGGTCTGTGTTTGTTTAGTCTCACTTAATTTGTAATTTCGCTACGGCCTGTCTGTCTGTGCCGTGGCAACATTTGGTACATGTTGCATTTGGTGACAAACTCAAGACACATTCAAGCAACACAGGCACACACACACACACACCCACACGCGCACATACATGTGTGTGTGTGTGTATTGTGTGGCAATGTGGCTACAAGTTGTTTGGCACACAGCTCAATCAAGCGTTTAGCTAACTGTTAACTTGGAACAATAGTTGAATGTCTAGCTATATATGTGTATATGCATATATAATACATATATAAACACACATACATGGACATTTTTGCCATGTGTGAGTGCGCTTAAATTACATTTGACATTTACGAGTGTATAATAAAAATTTTTACAATGGCCGACGCCAGTTTACTTGACAAATACTTAACAACAAAAGCACTTGAATAGAGCAATCTGAAACTTAGGCAAGGGGTATCGAGTTGAGGGGGGAGGGGGGCGAGGTAATGGATAATGGCCATCAAGTGCAGATCGCTCGTAAAACACAATTTTACAGTTGGCACATTCAACTCTGGCCGTGCCTCATCGCCTGCCTGGACACAAGATAGATTTTTCTCTCACTGCTCGCGCAGCTCGGTTGCATTTTTAATTAATTGACTGTAGTTTTTATGGCTTCATTAATTACGCAGCTGAGGTCTACGCTTTTGGTCCTTGACGTCATGCCACACACACACACACACGCACACACATGCCACATGTAGCAAGCCCTGCTGAATTATGCATCATCGATAAATGTGTTTGGAGCCGTAAATATCAATAATAAAAGTGCGCTCTCAAATCTCAAAAGGAGATGGAGTGCATTAAAAATTTATTAGAATTTGCCTGTGACGCGTGTCCATACTACACACACACACACACACTCGCACACACACTCCTACAGTGCGACTTATGTATGTCATAAAATAATAATCTTTATGATGGCAAAAAATGTTAATACAATATTGCCGCAGCGAGTCGCGCATCATCAATATCTGCGTCTAACCTATCAGTCAGTCAGTCAGTCGGAGATTCCGTGATTCATAAATTCATTTTAATTGCTGCAGTGATTTTCTACGTTTTTAGTACCACGGACTCAAGTCGCGGACTCAGACCCGTGTCCGCCTCTCAGCTGGAGCGATAAATGCGCTGCAAGTGCCCGTTAAAAATGTTGTTCATTAATATTCAACTATTTACTGGCAGCGATTAACTTCATGCTCAGCTCGACCCATGTTGCACAAACCACAAAATCATCGTCTAATCAATTCCACGAATATGCGTCAGGCACTTTAGTGTGTTTACTTTCGCTTAAATGCCATATCTTCCATACTGTTTCCGCGGAATCCCACTTGCGATTGTCAACATCAGCAAAAGCACATATCAAATTCCACGCTTATCGAATTCCATTCGAATGAAACTCTTTTGGAGGGTTTTAGTATTATTATTACATCACAGAATACTATATAGTCTTGCGAAAGGTGAGTGACGTAGCACTTAAGTTCGATATCTTGCATCTGATGACAACGGGATAATGATGATATGCAACTGATGAGATTACATTGATGTCCATCTCTCAGCAGGACTAATACTGAAGGTAGTATAAACATTATGTCTAGTTCTTAGATATATTTAATGTAGCCCTAGGTGAAGGTAAACTCAACTATTTGACCAACATACTTTCAAAATTTTTAAACATATTCAAACAAATTTCTTAAATCATTTTCCAAAAGATACGCGAGCACTTTTCACATTACATTAAACTGAATATTTGGGAAAAAAATGCAATTCCACTATAAGAAAGTTAGATTAAAACGGGAAAAGGAGATATTTCGAACTGAGAACTTGAACTTATAGGCTCTGAGATCCGCGAACAGACGGACATGGGTGGATCGACTCGAGTGTTGATTCTGATCGAGAATATATACAGTGAGAGACAGCTCAAGTCAAAGAAAACAAGTAATTGCCTGCCATAAGCTAATTATTCATTATTTTTCAAAAATTCCAAAGACCGATGGTAGGCACATGTATTAACTACCAATGTGAATGTGTGACCCTAATAAACTGAGGTTTCCCCACCTGCACCCAGGTGTCCACAATGTGTCTGGTCCAAGTAAGTTGCAGGCAATTATTTTTTTTCTTTGATACTGGTCGACTTGAGCTGCCTCTCACTGGTGATGCTCTATATAGATCCCGATGACATTAATATTCTAATAAAAGTAAAGTACTTATGTAAGAAACTTATCGAAGCATTATTGACAATAATTATTAACAATTAACTGATTATCGAAGAAGGGCTCTTTCTGTGAGGCAACTAGCAAACAGAGGCAGGTTCAATAAGGGAAAAGTTCTTGCTTGAAATTATTTTAAATATTTTATTTTATTTTTAATTTATGTATTTTTTCTTCATGTATTTGAAATATATAACAAAATTGATTTAGTTAGCCCCGCCCACTATCAAATGGCCAAAACTGCGCACACTTTTGGGCCAAGTAGATCATGGTGAATGCGTGCAGCGTTGCATAGCTGAGCATTTGTTCGTTTGGTTGCACATAGTATGTATATGTATAGATGCTTATGTAAGTGGCTGCATTGGTGCACTGGCCGTGTTGTGTTGTGTTTTGACCATGCCTCATTTGGATTCATGTGGCAATTTATTTAACGATCCATCGTAAAGGCCAGGCAGCAGCAGCAGCAGCACCTCTGCGGCTCTTTCAGCCTTTTGCAGTGTTTTATTTGCTTTCCGATTTGTTGGCGATGCTTTTTTTTTGGTGCGTCTTATTTCGAAATATGCAACGAATGGGGGCAGGCAGCGTGCGTTGTTTACAATTTTTAAGTGAATTTTTCATATTTTAATGTTTTGTGGCTACATTGTTGTCGCCCAATCCCCCAGACACGGAGAGTGTGAGAGTGCGAGAGAGAGAGAGAGATACGGTCTGTGTGTGGAGGTCGACGGCGGTCATAATTTCCGGCGTGGAATTCGTGGAAGTTGCCGCGATGCATAAAAATTTCGCTTACATCTCTTTGCCCGATGGACAGTCCGAGAGGAAACCCGAGTGGGGGGGGGGGGGGGGAACTGATCGTAAAGTTGTTCGTTTTATAGGTGGAAAAGCGGCGCACAAAGGTGTTTTCCTTAGCAGCAAAATGTCAAAGCAAAACGAATGCCAATACATACTAAAAATGGTTGTTTCTTTGATGAGGCAGCCGTCGAACAACAACAACAACAACAACTGTAAACAAACATTCCGTCAGATCGGGTTTATATATAGGCTATATAGTTGTACATACTCACAAACTGGTGGAGGAATGGCGCACATCATTCGCGTTGAGCTTGAAATTGTAGCCGCTGTTTGTGCAAAAAGTTTCGACTAATTAGCCAAACGGCTGCCTCCACTTTTGAGCATATATCTATATATATTTATATACTGTAGATATCCACATATGCAGGGATTCGACGCCAGACGATTAGACGTTGTGCGTGCTGCGTTGCCCATTAAAAATTATTGAAATTGAATTTGAAAATAAACTGAAAAATGCTTTTTGGGGGCCGCCGTCTTGTTGGGCCTGCTGCGGACTTTTTCGGTCTTAATACTCTGTAGCCAAACTGTAGCAGAGTATTCAGATAGGATAGAGAATTGAAATTTGCGAGATATACACACAGAAAAATAAAGCAAACAAAAACGATAGCAAAAAACTAAAAAATTAAATTGTTTTTTTTCTATTTTTAAACTGTAGCTGAAGCCAGCAAAAAAAAAACATATTTGAACTATGAAAAGAGGTCACCAAACAAAAAACCATTATAAATATATATTTATTGTAATATATACTTCTATAAACAAAAGATCTGAATTGTATTTTGAAACATATAAAAATACCTTTAAAATTTTCCATATTTTTTTTTTGGTTAAATGCATATTGAAACATATTTTTGGTAAATGTTTTCTGAATAGCCGCAAAATGCAAATTGATTAACCAAATTTCAGGATGATTGCCATATCTTGAAGGTTATACCTTTTCAGATGAAGTAGAAAGGAATTGGCTAATTGATAATGCTTCAATCGGGTCAGTGTATTGTGGAGTCGTTTACTTCCGACTCCAACAGGCTCACTTGATTTTTTTGGTTTTTTTCTGATTTGGTTTTTGGATGTTGGTGGAAAAGTGTGGCACACGGCGCGCTTGATTTGTGCTAGCCATGAGTGTAGAGTGGGTGATTCGTAGGGGTGGGGAAGGGGGTTTGGGGCAGGTTGTTGGAAGGCATATCGCCTTCGATTAAATGTACCGGCTGCATTTTCACGTATTCCCAGGAAATGTGTGTGCGTTCGATTCGAAATTAGTTGCTCGCGCTGAGAAAATCTTAATTTATTAGCCGCCTCGAGAGCATTTCGAACGGTGTTGCGTATTTTTAAGTGAAATGGATTGAAATGAAATGATTTTTCATTTCATTTCATTTATTTTATTTTTTGTTTCCCGCTGATGGCGGTGGCGACGGCAAGACGCCAAGCGGACAGACCAGCGGACAGACAGACTCATGGCCTGGCCCCAAAAATGCCGACGAAAATTTGTTGGCCACAAAATTCGTACCTAGCCAAATGCAAAGCATTTCGCCATTCCGCCCATTAAGTGGTTGCACCTTTTCGCCAACACACAGGGTGTTCCCCGGCAAGACAATGCCCCTGCGGCAAGTGCTGCACATGCACCCGGTTTTGTGGTGGCAACCATTTTTGTGGGCCGAGTTGGCGTCTATTTTCGAGCAAATGCCGAAGTAGGTTGACGCCACCTAGGTATTCACATTTCACAAAGGTTGCGATACGAGATTCATCGCGGAGTTTCGCACCTAAGCGTTAACAAAAGCGGGACGTCTCTCTGTCAGCTGCCACAAGCGGTGGCAAGTGTGGCAACCGTGGCAACTGGCAGTGGCGTCAGTGTCTCGTGTACTGCAATTATGCAGACAACATGTCAACGCGAATTGTTCGCATTGTCGAGCCGACAACGGCAACGACGACGGCGACGGCAACGACGACAATTCGAATGCCCAACAGGCCATGCCACGGAGGTGGCAGTGGGGGGTTGCCTGGGGGGTAGGGGGAGGCAGAGAGACACAGCTGCGCCCGAGGTGCCAAAAAAAAGGGAAAAGTTTCAAGCGAAATCACATCGAGCCTGTGCCTCTAATGGTTAATAAATATGAAAATTTTATTGACTTTCGCAACCTGATACAACACACAAATCGAACCCTTCCCCCTACACTCAGAGAAAATCGATTCGTTTCGAACTCTTAAAATATTAATGGAAATTAAGTATATTTGTTCTCAATTCCAGAAAAATTCACATTGAAATTAAGAACTGGAAAAATGACTGAATGAATTGGGGGAGTTCAGCTTGGTGAATTTCGAAAAATGCAGGGCCATCTTTTTTCTGAGTGTAAGCTTGAAATTTAAAATGCATATACACGCACTTACACACACATAGGCACACACACACACATATACACATACACACGGGCAGACAAATACATCAAGATGCTCATCATGGAGTCTCACTTCTCACGTTTGACTAACAAGCTCCCAGGAGTGAAATAAAAGCGAAAGTGCAAAAGTATTTGGCTACGTGATGTGCAGCTCATGTGTGTGTGTGTGTGGCAAGCAGCTCAGTTATCCAGTTTGGCCCCTTTTGGGGCCAAAGTCTCTTTGGCAATATATATGGCTCACTTGAGTAGGTGATTCCACCAGCCAATTAAGTAGCCTGCCTGCCTCACTGCCTCGCTGCTTGCAACCAGCCAGCTGGTTATGCCTCTAATTGACGGACACTTTTTTGGTGCACTGCATAAAACACACAGAATGCGACTACTCAGCATTGGACTGAAAACAAGTAAGAAAGCGCTAGTCGAGAGAGCTCGAGTAGAAGCTGGGACAGCCTGGAGCCAGGTGTTAAATATATTGAAATGTTTCAAATACAGGCCTCCTTTATGTGGAAAATTTATCATTAAAAGATTCTTCACACAAGAAATTCATTATGTATATATTCATATTCATACTCATATTTTTGATTACGAACCAAAATCGAGTTAATTTTGACATGTCCGTCTGTCCATTTGTATCAACAAGCCGATCAAAAGCAACAGGCCTCAAATTTGGTGTGATACAACTTATTTGAGTTTATCGATAACTGCTGTCGCCTTGCGAATATCGATTCAAATCGATTTGCGATGTCATGCTACAATCTTAAAGTCAGAGGCCTTCCAATTGATTTATAATACAACCAGATCTATTAGTGATCAGCTATACACATTCTGTTGAGTTTTGATAAAGAAAACTAGCATCAGCAGACTCAGAGGGTTCCCTATGTTTGCCTTATTTTTTGTCTTACTCTTTATCTACCTCTCTCTCTCTCTATCTCTCTCTATTTCTATCTGCTGCTTTACTTTTTTACTTTCCATCCTTTTCCTAACAGTTTTCGGTATGTTTGGGGCTTACTTTATATCTCACATTTGTATATCCTCATTTTCATTTATGATTTACTTTGTTTCCTTTTGGCTTAACTTCATCAAAAAAAGGAAAGGAAAAGTAACAATATACCCGCATGGGCTGTTCTCTTTACAGGGTATTGGTGGAGTCGTGTGCAGCATTGTGAGCTCGTTTGGTTTGGAGTCATTTGGCCTATTGTCGCTGTCTGCGCGAAATGAATCAAAGACAGCCAGGAAAACTGAGAAGTAATTGCGAGTTGCAAATTCCATTGCACTAGCAACAGTGGCAGCAATCATCGGCTGAGGAGTGTCCGCATAAGACGAGGTGCCACATAGATAGTGCCACAACAGGGGGTGGCAAGGGGGTGGCAGTCTGGCCGTGTGTCAACACTTGCCAATTGTTCGTCTGCGTTCTTGGCCGTTGCTTCCACATAAAAGCCGCAAAATGAAATATGAACTACTTTAACGCCTACTTAATTTGTTTTGTTGTTCGTTTTTCGCCTCTGCTCGCTGGGTACAACTATAAATTGTAATTAATTTAGCGTTGAAAGTGAAAGTGTTAAGCGAGTTGAGTGTGGCACTGTGCGCGGGGCACTCTTCGCTAGAACAATGGCAGCAACAACGAGCGGGCATCAAGTGCAGCTGTGTCGCGTCGATTGTCTCGGCTCCTTCATTTGGTCAATTGGCCGTTGCCAATATTTTCATAAATTTTGTGCCCAACAGACAGTTTTGCTCGGTCGAGGTACGCAACGACCTAAATAAATAAAGATATATGTTTATGTGCAAAATATTAAAGACAAACAAAAGCAGCAAACGGCCACACAACCAACCCCCCGAAAATCCGAGCCCAAAGTCAACTATACACTCAGAAAAAGAAATGCACAAAATCTGCCTCATTTTGGCGACAAGGATACCTCTGCTGATTATTCAGCAAGTGTATTACTATACATATATATATATATATATATATATATATGTATGATCTCTCAAACTGGGGAATATATTTTGTAGTTTT
Organism: Drosophila percnosoma; assembly: GCA_035043855.1. Taxonomy (NCBI): domain Eukaryota; kingdom Metazoa; phylum Arthropoda; class Insecta; order Diptera; family Drosophilidae; genus Drosophila; species Drosophila percnosoma. The sequence continues at coordinate 157,083 of JAWNMQ010000474.1, forward strand.
CAGTAAGATTTGAAAGTTAGGCTTATTTTTGGCTGAGTGTACACATATACGCATATGTCGCCGGCTGACCAATTCATAAGTCTGCACTTAAGGCGGCAGCAGCTGAGGACACGGCAAAGGACAAGCACCGGACACAACCTGTGGCAAGGTTGCAGAGGCCGGCAGCTGCTGAGAGGCTGATGTAAGGTTAGGCTTGCCAACGTATATAAACTGCAGGCTCGCATATACATAAAAATCATAATAAAATGTATTTACCCCAGGATCAAATTATGAATCTGCTTATGGGCAGTGCGGGGTGTGGCAGGGGCAGGGGTGGGGAGGCAGCTAAAAGGTGTGCCCGTCCATCTCAAGTTATGAAAGCCGCAGGCTGCCTTCGAACCCAAACCCAAAACCGTAAAAAGGACAAACGCATATTTATGAAATGAACAAAACTATAAAGGACACCCACACACACACACACACACACACACACACACATGGCACACACACAAATACACAGACGGGGCACAATGTGACGACATTGATGTGGATTTGGTTTTCTGTGCACAATCAGCAAAAAGCGACCCCAAGGTGTTCCTTGGCAGCCGCCTGCTTCATCAAGGTGCTGCTGTCCTTAGGACGTGTCCCTTTTGTCCTTTTTGGGGGCAACTGAGTCTATTACAGCAACTACTACTTTATGGCATGTAGTTACACCTAGGCGCGCCTGCGGCGGCAACATATGGTCAGAAAGCAGCAGCATGCCAGTTGTGGCATCGACTTTATTCGTGCCATTCTCCCAAAGTTTATTTGTGCTTCACATTGTCAGCATCATCAACAGCCATCAACATTGTGCCCCGTCCGGGTGACAGCTGCCTGCCCCCACGGGGGTTTGTTTAAATATGTGCGTCACATACGCGCCACCAACTGGTCGTGGAAATTACCTTTGCCTGCCCCCGAATACCAAGCGGAAAAAAGAAAAACAAAGAGAGACGCAAATGAAAACCTTAAGAATTCCACCTCGTGGCGTGTTAAATTGCCAACCTTTTCAATCAGCTCACGTAGCGTTTTATTAGTCAATCAAAGGATGCTTTAGCCTGCATCTCATTAAGGACCTCGTTTCATATGACAAAATAAGGGAAAATTCATTCGAAATAAAGATATTTAAAATCGTATTTAAAATAAGCTGTGAAAGCAAATTGAATATAGAGGCATTGAAAATCGTATATATATAATATATATATTTACTTTTGATATGCTCTGTAGTCAAATTAAATACTTTAAGGCGTACATACATATATTTATTTATTATATTGTATATTTGAAATATGCTTCCCATCCAAATTGAGTCTAATACGCTCTATGTACAGTGGCTCACAGTTCAAGTCGACCAGTGTCAAAGAAACAAGTAATTGCCTGCCATAAGCTAATCATTCATTATTTTTCAAAAATTCCAAAGACAGATGGTAGGTACATGCATGTACCACCAAAATTAATATATGACCCCAATACACTGAGGTTTACCCATCTGCTAGGTAGAGTTATGTAAAAATGTTGCCTACTTTTAGGAGCTCGCTTCATTTGGATCAGTATAAATAAAATAATATATTTGGCGTATAAAAACTTAAATAAGGATGTTAATACTTATAGTATGATATCCTTTAGCCTTAACAACTTCCCTTAACCTTTTATTCACGGAAGATACCAACTTCATGGTAGCTTCTGGGCTGATTCTGCTCCATTCATCCCGCAGAGCATTTTTGAGGTCTTCTTTGCTGGATAAGCTCTGAATATTCCGTATTAAAGATATTAAGTTAAAATATGCTTTCAAGTCAAATTAAATATATTAAGTTATTTATATAAATATTTAAAGTCATTATGTTTTCCGTCAAAATTCATTATAATAAGCAATATCTATTCAAATTATATTTATTTTGCGGATACGATGAGGAATCCTGGACGCACATCCTAACAGAATGCGTCGCCTTAACCTGGAAAAGGTGCAGCATATCATGAAGCCCAAGGACATAGAAACCCTCAATCCAACTTCAACCTCAACTTGATGGAAGAGCTGTAGGCGCAGTAAGGGGGCACAATAGACCTTATAGGTCGCAGTGCTAACTTTTCCCCAATGTGATTTCATTCCAAACTGATTGCAATAAACTACGAATAAGGACATTCAGTATATAAATTGGATATCTTAAATATACTGCCAACTTGAGTGGATATAATAAGCAGATATTTAAAATCGAGTACATATATTAACAAATTGCTCTCAGAGCCAAAGTGCATTTAATAAGCCATCAAAGAAAACTCAAAGCATTTCAAATGCAATGCTTCAAATCATTTTGTGTTTTGTAATTTGGTGCAATAACTTTTGGCACAAAAAGCAAATCAAAATGCAATTTTCATATGAAAATGCATTTTGTTTTTATGCATGATGATTATCCAAACAGAGAGAGAGGGTGGGTGGGGGGGGGGGGGGGCAAGGGGGTTTTGGAAGTGGTGCACTTTGCATTAAAAATGCGCTCGCTAAAAGCTCAACAATTAGCAACAATTTCTGAAATGCAAAATGGCAAAAGGCGCAAAGCTAAAAGCAGAGAAAGAGAGACGGAGAGAGGGGGAGAGGGAGAGGGGGGGAAACAAATTAAAGCATCTTAAATGGAACTTATTAGATTTGTATACTTTTAATTTGCATTCATAACAGTAGCCCTTGCCCCGCAGCCCAATAGAATATAACCAAAGGCGGCGCCTCCTTTTTTTCCTCCAAGTTTGCGAGAGTTGAGGCAAAGTCGAAGACGGAGGCGAAGGCAATTTCGTGCCGAGTCGCAGGACAACAGTTGGCAGTTGTGTCCTGGGGGAGGCGGAGAGATAGTCCTTACGCAATTGAAACCCTTTTGCTTGTTGTTGCCACTGCAAGTGGCAGCGTGGACATGACGTATTTCTTGCCACCACTTGCCTGATTTAAATTTGTGCTTCTGCTCTCACAAAATTAATTTGTGCATATTTCTTGAGAAATACGAAGCTTCTGTCGCTGCTGGACATTTATTAAAAGGCAAAACGAGCTGTGGCAGCAACAAGCCAGGGAAACGGATATGGAAACCTTTTCCACAATCCTAGCAATAATAAAGCAAAGAAGACGAAGAACAAAAAATGATAGATAAAGGCGAACAATTTGAAGTGAAAAGAAATTTCATAAAACGAAAACAATTTGGCAAAATTAAAGAATAATAAGAAGCCGCCGCTGCCACTGCCACTGCCACTGCCACTGCCACTGTCAAAAAGATGGCCAAAATAAAAAACGAGACACAGATATGGACAAGAGCTGTGCACTTATGGATGGATATATTTACTGTTATAATTGCACGGCGTTCCCGAGGGGAGAAGGGCAGCAGGAAACGGAACACAACACACGTGCCACTTACAAGGCAGCTATGAAGATATCGATATATATATACACATATATATATATGTATGATAAGCTGAGAAGCGGGCCATAAATCCATTAGCAATAAATAGTTTGGATATGGCTGGAAAATAGATATAAAATTATTTATACGTTTCGCACGGCGCACGACAAGGCAGGAAAATTAGTGCGAATCGGGGAATGGGATTGCGATTGGGAATTGCCGTGGGATGGGGTATGGGAATGGGAATCGGAGAGTGGGTTTGGGCTTGGGTTTGGGCTTGGGTTGCGGGACTCGCGCTGTCAATTTGCGATGCGCGCGGCAAATGAACCAAAACAATGCGCAAATGCAGACTGCGCCAATCGAGCAACTGTATCGAATTACCAATCATTCAATACAATGCCGACTCGACTGTGTACCCCAACCCCCTCAATGGAGGAAAGTTGTGACATGGTCACGCGACCTTTGCCAGCAGACCAGGCCAGACCAGACCAGACCAGACCAGCCAACAACCCTCCCCTTGGCTGCCATAGTTCACGGTGTCAGATTTACCGATTTGCTGATTTACCGATTTCTGTAAGTTGGATTTGCACATTGCACACAATAATAATAACAACAACAACAACAAGAGCAACAACAACAACAGCAACACACTGAACAAAATGCATTCTGAGTATAATTTGGCCAAATTTTATTGCACACTTTATCCATCTGTAATGTGCTCAATCTCTTCAAAATCCCAATCTTTAGACTCCAAACTTCAATGTTTGTAAATTAGCAAATAATTTCTTGTTTTTTGCCAAAGAAGTCGTATAAAATTTAAACTTTTTATTTATTATTTATTATTAACAAAATATTAAATTAAAATATTAGGTGCATAACAACTGGCACAACAGATGAGCTGGGATCGGATATTTGTTGTTAAAAAAGCTAAAAGTTTATCGAACAGGACCGATTGTTCGTATGCCAGCTATAACAATATTGTCTGTATTTATTTTTGGTCTGGGTTATTCTGAGGAGTGCCACACAAATATAACTCACTCGTACTGCTTTCCGTTGAGCAATCCCTTGACCACGTCCCCAATCGTCAGATTGTACACATCGCTCAGGCGTTGGATTGCCTCACAAGCCTCCTTCAGATCAGTCGGACTCGGCAGCTCTGATTTGTGCTGGGCGAGATTGAAGATGTGCGACCAACCCACGGGCTCCTCAATGAACACCTTCCGCTTGCAATAGTGGAACAACACTGGGAAAAATAATAGCTTTAGTTTCATATAAATCAAGTTAGGCTTTGGAACTTACCTTTTCAGTGTATTCAACTTTCTCTCCAGCTCATCCGCATAGCCGTTGAGGTTCTCAATGAGGTTGGCCTCCAGCAGGAGCAGCTTCACCATTCACGAGACTGATGTCGAGTGACTTTCCTCCAACGACTTATTTCCATTTGTTAAGATTAACAAACTGTTCAAAACTGACAAGTCCAAAATATTGTTATAGTTCCTATCTAATCTTATAGTTTGGATTTGAGCTAAATAAAAGACTTTTGAATTGGTGTGCTGTATTGCGCATAAGAATTGGGCAAATTTTATTACAGATTTAATTTAGAATTTTTCAAATTTCTCATACGTGTAAATTTAATGAGGAACGGTGCGCCGCCAGTCGTGGAGCCAGTCGTGGAGTTTGAAGTTCTATCATATGGCGTGTAATATAAACCAGCTAAAGAAGCTCTTTGGCCAGCGAGCCGCGCGGTATCCGAGGTTAAGGTCGACACGGTTGTGGACGACGTGGTTGTGGGCGACGGGATTGTGGGCGACGGCCTTGTGGGCACCGGGAATGTGGTCCCTTCGGTGGACTTTACCAAGCAAATGGCTAAGACGGCACAGCTTAGGATCAACGTTGCGATTCTCATTGCGATGTTTGTGGAGTTCTTCTGAATGCTGATCTCCGTGTGGAGACCGAGAGCTATTTATACCAATTTCAATTTGGGGATTGTTTACCCAACTATCGCAGCTGTGTTAATCATTTGAATTGAATTTGAATTGTTTACTCTTCCAACTTAATCTATAATAAATTAACACGAGTAATCAATGTTGATTTTTGCACAACTGTTTTCAGATTTTGTTGCGCAATTGAATATACCCGAATAAAAAATGAAATTTCTTTTATTCTATTGTTTGCTCATAGTTGGCTGTAGTTAGTTTGCTCTTTTTCCTGTGTCAACTGAAGTTGGAAATAACCACATTTCGCATAAACAAACAAGTTATGCATTATATATTTCGTAATATTTGTAAAAGGTGGTTATTTATTCAGTTTGAGCTGAAAACAGTTCACAAATATCAAAAATATTTTCAAAAACTAAACGATTAAATTGAAATTCAAGTCACCAATTAAATGGTAGATATTTGGAAGTGGAAAATATAATATAAAATGATTGCGGAATTAAATTATTGTAATATATACTCGAAAGTGTCTTCTTATATATATCTTAGTCATGGATTTATCTGCTTTTAATTATATTGTAATTATAATGAATATTTGTACCCTTGCCAAAGGGGAACTCTCTATTTAATAGTTTTATGATACGATATTCAACTTGAAGGAAAAAACTATTTTAGATTAACCTTAATTATAGAAACAATTTAGATGTGTGCAGTGCTCTTGTCTAACTTACTAGACTTCATTTACCATTATGCCTAAGGTTATGCCTGGGTTTTTCGTATACCAAGCCGAGCTTTTGCCGACGCCCTCTGTGAGACGAAGTAGTACAGTGTCGAGCGAGTATTGGCTTGGCAAGTCCCATCGACTTGGACGCATTTAAATAAATATCAATATTGGCCACCAACAGAAGATCCTCTGTGGTCGAGTGCATCTTTCTTCCCCCTTTCGTCCCACCTACACAAGATCCCTTGGATGTGGAGAGTATACAACTAAGTGCATCAGATCCACAATTTTGGTCTTAACTTCATTCCTATTTTGGTCAGCAGAATGCTTCGATTTTAAAGTGTGTTAATATGCAGAAAAGCTGTGTAAAATTGAACGAGCAAAGCTCTCTTAAAGTTCGAAAGAGAGAGCTTTAATCGCACATACAACGAGCGGAAGCTTATTGCTCTCTTTAAAGATCTGCGCGATGAAGCTGAGCCAGCTTTTTCTATATGGTATTAGAAATGAAGGCACAATCTGTCAACAAATCAATAAATTAAAATGAATGATTAAATAAAGTGAATAAATAATTTAAAAAAAAGATTTATATTTAAGTACTCAAAAAAAAAAAATAATAAAATAATTTGTACATAAATAAATAAGAATCTAATAAATGAAATAAGAAAAATAATTAAATAAATGAATAATTTTGTGTTGCACTAATACTTCATACACAAGATTACAATCTTACAAGATTTTTTATTTCATTTTATAATCTTCTATGTTTAAAAAAAGAAATAATAAAATATGGGATTGCAAAATATTAAAATTTAAAACAGTTAAGACAAAATTGACTACTTTTTTCCGAAAATGAATAAGGAATTCGTATACACCAGAGCAAGTTTCCCGAGTAGTACAGCATGTCCTCGAGGCCTTAGAAAATAAGCAGTACAGCTCTGCTGTCTTCCTGGATATCCAGCAAGCGTTTGATCGCGTATGGCATGATGGCCTGCTTTTTAAGCTTAAGTCCCTACTACCATCGGCGCAGTATTTACTGCTCAGGTCTTATCCGCTTGGCCATTCTTTTATGGTTGCAGTTAGGGGCGAGCGAGCAAACATCCGCCGCATCGGAGCGAGTGTACCGCAGGGTAGTGTCCTTGGACCTGCCCTGTACACATTGTACACCACGGACTGGCCGATTCCGGTAGCCAGAAACACGCTGCTTGCCACATACGCAGATGACACTGTGTTCCTTGCATCTCCTTCAATGGGTTCCAAACTTCACGAGAAACTTACATTCCAGTATAAAATACTCTATCTAAGCATATATTCCAAGATTATATATAATCCGTCACTTTCGCTTTGGATACGATCCGTACTTGAAGCAGGCATATATTCCAGATTTGTCGATGTTGATTCTTCTGCCCACTCCATTTGAGAATATATTCTTCGGCTAAGATTTTTACCACCCCTTTCACTTCTACTACAATCTGTACTTAATGTAAGCATATATTCCTGATTTTTATTATTACTCTTGCTCCCTATAAGTGCTGGATCTGCCCAACCCTAGCTACCCCATTTCCATTCCCATCCCCAGCAGCATTTCTGGAAAATCACACATGCTGTTGATTTTAGAATTCATATTGAGCCATGAAAGCATTATGAGCGACTCTTACTATCACTTAGACAACAATTGAATTGAAAATGGCATCAAAGCGGCAGAGCCATGTTGACCAAATAGCCGACAATTTGGGTTAACTCTAAATTTCGCAAGCAACAAAATGGCCAAAAGAGCAAACGTGCAAGTTTTTAACAAAAAGAAGTACAAAATGCGTTGGGTGAGAAGAGATCGAGTGCGGAGGGGGGTTTGGCAAATTTAGCTGCCATAAAAGTCACTGGGGCGTAAAGGATGCGTATGAACTGGAGAGCAGGGAGGATGTTTTGTGGAGGGGGAGTTCGGAAAAACTACGCACTGGCTGCATAAACTAAAACTAAAGCCTCTTGGCTATGCCCAGGCACGTCTTAAATGTTCAAATTATGTAAAATAAAATGTGCGCCAAAAGGATAAACGACTAGGCTGACGTCAGCTCTGGCAGGCGACGTGGCTGACTGACAGCCAGGACAACGGACAGGCGAAACGGACAGGACAAGCGACAACGGCTTACTCAAACACTCGACAATCCTTGCAAGGTGCAAAAAATGCTGTTGACGCTTTTTATGCTCTCGGCTATTGACACACACAGACAAAAAAATCGAGCTGTACTTAAGAGCAACAATCTGATTATTAGAAAGTTTTTCCTGTTTTTAGAAATAAATTTTGGCTATCTGAAAACCAATTTCTAAAATTTAGAAATACTTCGAAAAGCACCCAGAAACGCAGAAAATACTCTTTCTGAATAATAAGGAGAGTTTCCCTTAGCGACCAAAATATAGTCGACTTTTTTTCTAAGTGTGGCAGAAAGTAGCAAAGCGTCCATTTGCATGATGTCCTCGTCCTGGCCTCGTCCTGGTGTCGTCCTGGCTAATAACCGTGAGTAAGCGAACAGGTGCCGAGCGCTGTCTCAATGCCGTCGGCGACCGTTGTGATCAATCTTGCTAAGCTTTTGTTTTCGCTGCCTTTTTTGTTTATGTGTACAAAAAGTGGGAAGTGGGCGGGGGCGGGGTGACGCCTTAGAAGTGCCATTGGCATCCACAGAGCATCCTGGGCAGACATTGAGACAGGCACAACAACAAAGGCGAATGGCGACTGTGTCTGACACTGGAAGTGGGTCCTTTTCGGCGTCTTGGTCTATGATTGATTAGCAATTAATTAGCTACACAAATAACTGTAATTATATGCCAGCGAGAACAATGTCAGGCCCTTGTGAGCTCTTGAGCTAGAGCTCGCTCTCTCGCACTCCCTCCCCCTTTGAACACCCAACTTACCAAATGACACTTTCTAATGTCCACAACGAGATGTGCAGGGGGCATATCATTCAAAGACTTTTTAGATGCCTCTTTATAGTTGATACCATTCGAAAATTGGACAATCCTTGAGAATAATATATATATATATAAATATTTAATATTTCAACCAAAGCCACATTAAATATAATGAAAAAAATAATAGCAAAACCGTAACAAGAAATGTTTTCTAAGGTGACTTGGTCAGACTTGTAGGTTTAAGCATCTTTTGATTACGATTTCAGAAGTGGAAGAAGTTAGTTAGTTAGAAAAATCTGTTAAAAAAAAATGAAGATAAGTTAACGACATCAAAGAGATAATCTTTGATTTACGATTTCTATAAGAAATGGTACCAATAGTTTCTTGCACTTCTTTCCAGTACTTTTCCCTTAAAATTTCAAAATATATATACAGTGAGAGACAGCTCAAGTCGACCAGTGCCAAAGAAAAAAAATTGCCTGCAACTTATTTGGACCAGGCACATTGTGGACACCTGGGTGCAGGTGGGGACATCTCAGTTTATTAGGGTCATACATGCACATTGGTGGTTAATACATTTACCTACCATCGGTTTTTGGAGTTTTTGAAAAATAATGAATAATTAGCTTATGGCAGGCAATTACTCTTCTTCTTTGACACTGGTCCATTTGAGCTGTCTCTAACTGTATATATGCATAAATCGACAGAGATTCCAAGACCATTACGATCTTTCCTAACTGACCTTATTTTAGAGTATATTCTCAAATTAAGTTTGGATTTGAGCTAAATAGAAGACTTTTGAATTGATGTGCTGTATTGCGTATGGCAATTGGGCAAATTGATTGCAGATTTTATTGAGAATTTTTCACATTTCTCTTACGTTCAAATTTAATGAGGAACGGTGCGCCGCCAGTCGTGGAGTTTGAAGTTGTGTTATAATATACATCATGTAAAGAATGACTTGAGCCAGAGCCATCGCTTGGAGAGGATGAGCTCCAAGAGGATGAGCCTGAGCCTGGGCCTGAGCTTGAGCTTGAGGACAGGACGGTGGATTTTTCCAAGCAAATGGCTAAGACGGCACAGCTTAGGATCAACGTTGCGATTCTCATTACGATGTTTGTGGAATTCTTCTGAACACTGACCTCTATGTGGAGACCGAGAGCTATTTATACCAATTCCGATTTGGGGTTTGTGTACCCAACTATCGCAGCTGTGTCAATCATTTGCTTGAATTGTTTAACCTTGTTTAACCTTGTATTTTCTGTATTTTCACAACTGAATATACCCGAATAAAAAACGAAATTTCTTTTGTTTAATTGTTTGCTCATAGTTGGCTGTAGTTTGTTTGCTCTTTTTGCAGTGTCAACTGAAATTGGAAATAAACACATTTCGCATAAATAAACAAGTTGGTTATTATATATTTCGTAATATTTTTAAAAGGTGGTTATATATTCAGCCTGAATTAAAAACAGTTCAGTTTAGCTGTGTGCAGTGCTCTTGTCTAACTTACTAGACTTCATTTACTGTTTTCGTATACCAAGCCGATCTTTGAGCTGTCTCTAACTGTATATATGCATATATCGACAGAGATTCCAAGACCATTACGATCTTTTACGCAAAAGGGGAATACCTATCAATGTGCAGAAATTAACATTAAATTAAAATTTGGTTAATGTCAATAAGAACACATATCGTAGTAGTTGCTGTTTTCGAAACTGTTTTGAAACTGTTTCTATTTAAAAAAATATTTGAACTTGTTTGTTTTACAATTCTGAGTTCAATCTCTTTTGGCAAACTGAAGTTTATCTGCTGATATATTTCCTCATTGTACTGCTTATATGTATGTGTCATTGAAATTTTTCCCTTTCAAAAATAAGTTAGTCTTGAAAATTACAAAAATCTTAAGTTAGACTTCAGATTTTATTAAAATCAGATCTACCAATTTAGCTTTATGTTTTTTGAACAATTTCCAATTTGTCTATGTGAGAATTAAAACCAGTTTTTAAACATGAATTGTAAGCATTAAGGAATACCTTGAAGGGTGTGGTTGTTGAGTATCGTACTTCTCATAATAATACTTCTTGAACCTCACGAATATGTCGACTTTTCTAGGGTATTTCAAGTTCCAGCTGAAAACACTTTATACTTTTTGCGCATTGCCATTGAAAATGATGTACTTGCGAAAATTGGTTGTTTCACTCATTGCTCCACCTTTTTTGTAGGTTTTGGTTATGGGTTGGGTGAGGGGTAAGTAAGGAACAGGAGGCAGGGGCAGCATCGTTAGCTAATTTGCATTTTGTTGTTGTCATTTAATGTGCTTATGAAACGAATTTGTTGTAACTGTGGCACTTGCGGCCTGCGACTACCATTGCTTTTTACGATGCGAGTGGCAATGGCAATGGCAGCCAATATATCCTAATGACACTTTATTGTCAGTCCAAGTATTCGTCACACTAAAGAACTCAAAAATAAAAAAGGAACTCGGGAAAGAATGCAAAGTGGGAGCTACGGGACCTTCGATTTGGTAGTCACCCCTAATTGCGAAGTAACCCCGAAATTCGCTCGCAAAAATTAGCCTTGGTTGGCTATAACTAATTTGCCTAAAGAGCGAGCTGAGTTAACTGTTTAAGGCCAAAACGGAGTACGCTGCTTTAAGCCAAGTCTTTGGCTGGCCAAGATGTTGCTTGTGCCTTGTCCTGTGACATTTCGACAGTTTTTGGCCGCCCAACAATGCATGTCTGTGCATGTCTGACCCTGTCAATAGTTTTTCGGCCCGACTCCATTTAGTGCATATGCAATATTTAATGCATGGAATACACTGTGAAAAAAATTGGACTGGAATCGCATTATGGATTTATAAACTAGGATATACAAATTTCGAAAATGACTTCCTTCAGAACACTAGAAACTTTTTTGCCTGTGTTATTCTTAGCTTGGATTTTCTCAAATTAAGTTCAACTTTTTTCTCTGAGTGCAGGGATCGCAAAAGTGCGTTCAAGTCCAAAAGTATTGTCAGCACTGTCAGCAGCAGTAGCAGGAGCAGCAGTGGAAAGAGAGGTCTCATGTGCCTGTGGCGGCATTGTTTCGAGTCTCCTTGCCGCACTGCCCCGCTCCTGCCTCCGCTCGTCCTTAACCCGAGCGAGTTGCATGTGCATTTGGCTGACGTTGAGTGCTTCGACAGACGACGTGTGCGAAAGGACAAAGTCGTTCTTCGTCCTGTCGTCTACGCAACTCTGGTTGCGTCTTTATGGCTGAAAGCTTTTGTCGCTGCCACTGCTGCTGCTGCTGCTGCTGCTTTTGCCGTGCCACTAAACATGTCTACTCTGACTCTGGCTGTCTCTCCGTCCCTTTGGCGCGACTCCAAAATATAACTTAAGTTTCTGGTCAAATGAATTTGGCAAAGGTATCCAATGAAGCCAAGCATACATTTGGGAGTCGGAATTTATGCAAAACGTTGACAGCGGAAATGTTGTGTGTGTGTGTGTGTTTTTTTGTCGCTTGTATTTATCTTTTTTGAGACCACATTGTGGCACATTAAGTGGCATTGCTTGGGGGGCACAAACTTTGACTTGTTTTTGCTTTGTCACCTGTTTTTCCGATTTGCTTTTTTCCATGCCGTGCAAAGTTTTCTTTTACGATCTTGTCAACATTTTGGCTTGAGTGCATTTTTACGCACATGCCTGCCCCGCTTCACCCCCCAACCCGCCACCCCTCCACCCCTGCCTGGCTGGGCCGTAAAATCGAAAAGTAATGCAATAAAATTCGCTTTCATTAAAAGCATTAAAATAGGTTTTTGACATGCCATAAAAATTGTTTTCACGTAAACGCAAAACACAAAAACTGCTGCTGCCACACTTTGCTCATGGCAAGTGGGTGGACTGGAGTGGATGAGAGGGGGGGCTGTGGCACAGTCTTGCCCAGAGTCTGGGGAGCTGCCATTGGCTGTTAGCATTCGCGTCTAAATGGGAATTTTATTGTTCTGGGATCTGTGGCAGACGCATTGCCATTAGCTCAAACACGGCGAAAGACGCTCACCTAACCGCCATAAAGTGTGTGTGTGTGTGTGTGCGTGTGTGTGCTGGTGTGTGTGGAATGCGATTTTCTTTCCTTAGGGAAAGCCACTCAGTTTTGGCAGCTATATTATCTATCTCATCATAAAGGCATGTGTGCCAGCTCAAAATAACTAAGGGAATTCGGAGCATTCTCAGCTGTGTGTGTGTTCCCCAAAACGGTCTGATTTGATATACGACTGGAATAATGAACTGGGCCAAACTGGGCTACGAGCACACCTTGCCATTCAAATACTGACGATAATGATTTTTGGATTAGCTAGGAGTGCAATAAAACTTAAGACTAACTGGCTGAGTTGAAAGTGCTCTTCATCTGGCAACAATTTGTACACTCAGAAACAAATTGGAATGAAATTTGGGAAACCAAAAACTCACTTTGTAACGAACCTTTTTAGTTCGTCCAGTTTTAGCTGGGCTAAAACTCATATACTTCAAATACTACTAATGGCTTTTTTCGACTTCACTAATTACTACGGTACAATTTTAACTGCCATATGGACATCCCTTTGATATCCATACGTTCCATGTACCAGCTAGGTGGCGATCAGACCTTCTCTGACTGACTTCGCTCCTTCGAAGCTCCGTGCTGGTGCATCGTCCTGTTACGATTTCACCGGTCGACGTATTGCCTCTGCTCGTCGCCTTTGCACTGCTCGACTTCCGTATTGGCGACGCCCCTTTTATAGGTCCGGTTGACGCATTATTAGGTCAGCGATCGCTCGCATATTGCGATCGTTGCCCTCAGCGGTTACTTCACTGCTGAGTTTGCTCTATTTGCTGGGAATTAGGTCAGCGGGCTCCTATTGCGATCGGTGGTATTAGGGGTTGCTGCACTCGATTGGAATTCGAATATCGGTCGTTCTGCTTATCATATTTTGGAATATGTGTGAGGTGCATTTGTTGCGAGGGGCGTATGCAGCGTATGTTAAAGTTGTTGCGAGGGGCGCATATAGCATATGTCGATATATATATGATTCCTCACAACTTTATTATTTCGAAAAACTCATTTTAATATTTCGAAAGTATAGCTATATTTATATATACTTTGAATTAAGGAAAGTCCATTCTCTAATTCAGGGCGATTTTCATTGATACTTTTTTGGAATTGATTTCCTTGTAACAGAATATATTTCTGAGAAGATGAATAAGAAAAGTATTCAAATTTTCAATAAGTACGAATAATTTTTTCCAGATTAATTTTATAGTTAATAGTTTTTAATTTTAGACCGATTTTTGTATTCTCAAGTCGATTTTTTTCTGATTTTAGTCATAATTTTGCGACAGCTTTAAGCATTTCGTAAATTAGTTATGAATTTGGCTAAGAGCGAGCTGTGAATGTGCCCATAAAGTACACAAAATGATGTGAAAGCACAAAAATACGCATTTTGTTGTCTGACAAGCAATTAAAAACAGATTTTATAGGTAGTCCCGGTCGGAATATTTCTTTGCTTGGCTAATATTACGCCGGACAATTGGCAAATAAACGCAAATGGCCGCCAAATTGGCAATTGACGGAGCAAAGTGATGCAAAATCGAACGTGCATTATATTTTCAGCGTTATTAACTTGAAATTACCAGAGGGCAGGAGAGAGGGAGAGAGGGGAAGAGGGGAAGCGAATTGCTGAACAAGCCGCAGAACGACATGTTATGAGGGGGGGGAGGAGACAGAGAGAGGCAGGCAAGGACAACCAATGAATGTGAAAAGGACAATGCCGAATTGGTCGTCACATCTTAATTGCTGCGACAGCTTGTGGCCAAAAATGCAGGCTTGTGTGGGTATCACATTTGTTGTTATACCCTGTAAAAATGGGCAAAACGGGTAGCCTAGAGATTGTGCAAGAAACAGACAGAAATCTACTTATACTAATAGAGAGAGTTCAAAGTTGAAGTAACAGCTAACGTATCCAACATCAATTGTATTGATTTGTTATCGATAAGTATCGATTTGTTCTCGATAAGTATCGATAAGTATCGATGAACCATCAAATCTCCGGGAATCTCCGGGAATTTTTCTCCTAAAGATTTTTCTGTTTCTTCTATCAATTTGATTCTGTTTAACTTTGTGAACTGCATTCAGTCGACAACAAAAGCTGTTTACAGGGTACAACGCAGTCTGGCTTGTCTCTGTGCTGCATCACTCTTACTTCTCGTTGGGCTTACGTTGAGTTATTTTCATGATGTAATAAATGAAATTAATTTTAATAATTGCAGCGATTTCCATTGGCGAATCGGCTCGTTCGCTCGCATTGACTCGTAAACAGCGCACAAATATGGCCAACATTTTTATTTAGGCCACTTATTTTATTTGGCAACAACACACTGATTGCGCCGACTCTATATATATTTATATATGTTTAATGATGACCATGAAAACTGCTTAATCGGAAGAATGAATATGAATATGAGCAAGTGTAGGAATATGTGAAAGCACAGCCCAGACTGGCTGCCACATAATAAATACGCTGGGCAAATGTGGAAAACTCCAACGAAATATCTCTGTGCAAATCCAAATGTATCTTTCGTATTTATTTTCCCTCATTTTCCTCATTTTCCCTTCTTTTCTCTTTTTTTGCACAAACAGCAGCATTTTTAATATAGCTGTCATTTTGGCAGCTCGAGAAGCTGGATTTTTATTGGCGACTATTTTTCGCATTTATAATATAGGGCCATATATTTTCATGAACACTAAATTATGGGAGTCGGCCAGCAGCTGAGTAGGCGCCTCTAACTGAAATTGATAAAAACAATTGCAAACATCTCTCGACATATATACATATTCATATATATACACACATTATTTATACGTACTCTCCTCCTCTCGTTGGAGTTTGCAAAATTTCAAAGTATGGAATTTCTAACCAAATTGTTGGGTTTCGTTGGCTACAGGAGATTCGCCGGCGCAACCCAGCCAAGGGATACTTGCAGCTATACCATCAGGCACAAGTATCCCAAACGATTGGTCACCTACGATGCCGAGGAGTTGGGCGAACAAAGACGAATACGCAGTGCAGATCTCCGCCAGAGTCGGTTGTGTGACACGCAAGCGATTCTCCGGGACAAGGAGGTGATAAGCAAATGCTGGCAAGTCTTTTATCCCCTCGACGACTTGACCAGGCAGCGTATGGCAAAGCTGGATAAATGCGGCAAGGCGCTGCACGAAGCGTCATTGGAACGGCTCGGCTCGAGGCGCACAGCGAGCGGCGACCACTGCTCCAATTGGGATGACCTCAAGCCGATGCAGAAATTCAGTTTCTTTTGGCAGGCGTTGACGGGCCACAAACTGCGTCCGACGCCCTACGGAAATTTCAAGCAGATCTTCAGCAGGCGATATCTGAAGAGTCGGCCAAAGGTCAGTGAGCGTCGTCTGCGTTGTCTGGTTCGTCGCGCCTGGCTCTGCTTGAGCAGGAGGGATCGCGTGCCATTTAACTTGCAGGCACTTCTCTACCATGTCAGCACCGGGGATGTGGATCCCTACGATCATTGTGCCGTGCGAGTGCTCTTGAATCGCTGGCGCTGATGACCCTCAGCGTTTGCTGGCCATTCGGCATTAAAGTGTTGTCTATGGAAAATTTTCCGATTTTTCTTTCTTTGTGTGTCTTTTCATTTTCCAGTTGCCCAAGACATATTCTCCGTTTATATGAAACAGATGCTGCTGGTCTGGTTCTGGCTCTGGTTCATATGGGTATACGTATGTGTTCTATTTTTGTGCAGACTTTCGGCAAAATTCGCATGTTCACTTTCAACTGTCTGTTGTGATGGCTGCGGTCCCTTCTTTGACTACCCCTCCTCAGCCACATCGCTCTCCTCACCCGTTTGATATATGCACTTGAAACCGAAATTGGGGAAACTGGGGAAATGTTACAAATCGAGGCGCCAAAATTATAATGGATCTCAACTCATTTCGCGCACTTTTCAAGGTCAGCATTGACATGGCATTGAGCATCATACACTTGAAGAAAAATTTGACAAAATTGTGAAAGCAAACAGAAAATTAAGAAAGAAAATGATGAATCAAAGCATTAACATTCAATCAACTTAGATCATGAATGAAACTTTCTGCATTTGAATAATGTTTTCACTTTGATATTTCGCTGAGTGTAATATTCATATATTCAAATATATGCACATACGTTTTGGATTATTACGTATTTATTAACAAATAGCTCAACACTTGGCGAGATCATTATTGACATGACATTGGGGCCTGAAGGACAACTCAATTAATTAGGTTCGATATGTTTGGGGGGGGGGGGAAGCTATCAACATGGGGCAATATGCGTTTCACAAATCCCGTCGGGGGCAATTCTGGTGGTCAATTGTGATGGCTCTCACTTGGCGGTTCAACCTTCGACTATTCAATTTGGCCATGCGCATAAATTAGCCATAAAAAGAACTCGGCACAGAAACAAGAACTATTTAAAATGTAATTCCGAGCCGCTTTTACGAGGGCAATGTTTAACTTTGGCCTGGACAATATAGGGAAAGAAATACAAATAAAAACAATAAATAAAATTGTAGCAAATCGAAGTTGGGCCTGGAAACCAGATCGGTCCGCGCAACATTATGCTAATGGAAATAATGGGCATGAGGGGTAGACACGGCTCGTCTGCGGCTGGTGTTGAGTTTTATTGAAAACGCCAGAGGGTGGGTGGGAGTGGTGCTGGTGGAGGTGGTTGGACTTTCCACGTTTATGGCCAGCGAATTGTCAATTGACAACTTTTGGCGAGTCGCACATAAAACGAATTCAAATGGAAAACTAAAAAATAAAAAATAAAATAAAAATGTCAACTTAAGTTTGGCGAATGTCATTTACCCTTGCCGAACGAAGTCCATTTGATTGCAAAAAATTAATATTATATTGATTTAATGGGGTTTAGGAATATATATACATATATAGCAGAGCGATGTTGTTTTTGAAAATGCAGGAGGAGTCTTAAGGCTAACAGTGGATTGGTTGGCTTATAGACTTATATAGCTGCTAAAACTGAATACATATATGATTATTGGACTCAGAGAGATCTTTTGCTATGCGTTACATACTCGCTCACAATATTATGGGACTCCCCGCAAGGGCAACCAGATGAAAATCGAAATGGAATAGAAATAGAAATCAGAAATGACTTTGATTCGCCACGTTTCCCCATCTGTGCAACTAAATCGAAGTCGTGTGTGTGTGTGTGTGTGTGTGTGTGAGTGCGACTTGAAATTTATTGTTGTAGATATTGAGTTTAATAGTATGGTGGGCCCAAGTCCAAAGTCTGTCCGGATTTGCGCATTTTTAAGCGGCGAAATCGAAAAACAATTGGCATTCGCCAAATTCGCATGGCTGCCACTCTCAGCCTCGGCGCTCAGATTTGAAGCGTCTGTGTCAAATGTAGCACTAAAACCCCTAACCCCCCGTCCGAAAAAAACCCCCCCAGCCAACCCTTCCAGCACTCAAACCCCTTTTTTGTGTTGTGTTGTCGCTTTTTTTTTATGGGCGAGTGTGTTGCGAAAAGATTTTGTTGTTTTGATATTCGGCAATTTTATTGCCTCGACCCAAGTTCGCACCTCAATTTGTCTTCGTAAATGTGAAAAATGTGGAAATTAGTTGGTGGTCCACAGCAGAATCCCACTCCCCGCCCTTCTCTCTCGTGCTCTGCTGCCACATTTCATCAATCACACGATGTGTCACACCTATCTGGGGGGCGTTTCGTATTCCTATTCGTATCAGTTGCAGCTACCAACAAACTGTGGCGAATTTCTAAAAAAAAATCCAACAAAATCGAGAAAGAAAGGAGTGCGACTCGTGCCACGCCCCCTTGAGTTGAGCAGAGTCTGCTGTTAATGGCGTGGCACACAGTGAGATTTGTGGCAAGCATATTCGCAGGCGTTTAGCCGAAACTCAAACAGAACATTTCACGATTTCAGAATCTTTATCGACGGGCCCAAAAGAAATGAAAAGAAAGCAGAGAAAGCAGAGAAAAAAGAGAAAGAAGCGAAAAAAGTTTGTGTCACTTTGGCCACTTTTATGCAAAGTCGCTAAGCAAACACATAACGTAAAAATCAATGGCCAAGTCAATGGATATTGATATGGATGAGGATGTGGCTGTGGATGAGCCACCCTGTAAATAGCGAACAGCTCTATCCTCTATCCTGGACACTGGACACTGGACACTGGGAGCTCTCTTTATTAACATAACAATAATTATGACTACGTTTTGGCTGTCCATTTGCCCAAAATGCTGAGATGTTGCGCAAACAACAAGAATTACAAATGGGATTCTGCAGCCATAAGCAAAACGCGCTCAATCACAATTGACATCCTGGCCAAGAGGAGGGGCGTGGGCCGGAGGGGAGGAGGATGACAATGGACGGCGGACGATGGACGACGGTCAGCGACCAACGGTCAGCAGTCGCCATCGACGCTATGCATCCGGTTGAATTGATTTCCAGCAACCAAATGGGATTCGTTTTTTTCCTATTTTATTTATTTTTTCTGTTATACTCTGTTCCCCAAGATCAACGGGGAGTTTAATGTGCGATAATATTGAAATTAGACTGTAAAATACTCGTTGCCAAGCAGTCTTTGCTCAATTATTTTAGTTAGTCTTAATTTAAATTATTATTATTAATTATTTTACTAATTAGAAAATATATAAATAAATTATTTTCTCTCCATATTTTAGCTGCAGCACAGAGCGACAGAGCATGCTGCAGTCGACTACTCTTGATTGCAATGCTCTCCTTCTTCTCTTCCTTCCTTCTTTTTATGTTATGTGTGTTTGCTGAGGGGTGCGGCACATGTAAATAGCGCAGAGTAACTGTAACTGTAACTGTGACTGTAACTGTAGCTGTAACTGTAATTGTAACTGTGTGAGCATCTTCCACGTAATTAACTTCAATTGAGTTTTTGGGGGCAAGCTGCCAGCGGGCTGTTTTTGGCTTGTTTGCAGCCGGACAAAAGGCGGCCTACAGCTCATTAGGACCACCGACAGAGAGAGATAGATAGAGAGACAGAGAGAGAGAGGGAGAGAGTTCACATAAATTGCATTTAAAAGGAGGCAAATTGACAGGCGTGGAGATTTAAGATGACAGTTTAGCTTCGCCAGCAAATCCAATTTCCGAGCGTCACTTTTAAGACTAGCGGCTTCAAGGCTGTGGTTGCACGTACGCGCACAACACTTTCAGCGCCCTCACACACACACACAGACACACACACACACTCATACACACACACTGGGAACACAGGAACAGGGGCAGGATCAGGATCAGGTCATGTCGCGGTCATAAATACAACAATGCCCGCTGGCAGGAGCAAAGTTTGAGCTGAGTGTCGCCAGCGCCATAAATTTGGGCGCGCAAAAACTCACGGATTTATGTTGCAAGTACATGCGGCAGGCAGCAGATAGCAAACAGCGAGCGGAATATAGAGTAGAGAGCGGGAGGGGCTGGAGAGTGCAGAGCGCTATGCTAGGCAAACGTAATCCACTTTAAAGTTTGTCGCCGCTTTCATTTGTGGCAGAATGAACACGAAACGCGGCCTCGGCCTCGCCAGTCATGTGATGCCAGCAGCTCCACATCCACAGCGGATATCCCTCAGCAACTGCCTCAGTTCGGCTTCTCAATATACACTGCTTACAAAAGTGGCAGGGTATATGGGCAACGCATATAGTCCATTCTTGATGTGCCACGCCCACTGGGGACTGGCATATTGATAACACTTTTATAGGCTTGATAAAACAAATTTCAGGGTCGAATCCCAAAAGAACCTATCCTCGACAGACAGCGAAGGACACCAAAATTGAAGTGTAGTTCCGGCTTGATCGGGCGGCTTCTTTGCAACTGTTTCCAGCTGCTAGTACACTGTTAACAGAGTATTATGCAGTCGGTTACATGCGGCTGGAAAGTGCTCACTCTTTCTTTGGCTTCCTTTTGTGGCTTGGCAGCCATATGCAGAGTCTGCCCGACACGACTTCTTATCCAATTTGCATTTAACGCATTTTTGGCCAATTTCACAGAACCAACAAATCTGTGTTTCTACTTCCTGCTCCTGGCCCCCTTCCCCTTCCCATTCGCCTTCCCCTCCACTTCCCCTTCTCCTCTTTCTGCTGCTGGTCTTACTTGCAAATCCCATTTAGCAGCTATTTGCATTTAATACTGATAACTGTCTGAGGAATTGAGATGCGCTCGGCTCGCTCGCTGAAAATTAATAAAAGTGCCCAGGCCAAAGAGCAGCTGCCAGTTAGCCAGCAACCAAACCGAACCAAACCGAACTGAACCGAACCGAACCGCATGTAAAAATGTTCAATAAACGTCCGGTCCAAGTGCTGGCAGGCAAAGCCACAAACGCCTTCAATATGCCTGCAAATCTCCCCCCAACCCCCCGTTCCTGCTGCTCTTAGTCAATTTGGCATTTTTAGCTGTTTCTAGCAGCAGCTGACTTTGACAGCCAGCCCATCCTGAGCCCCCCCGCTGGCCGTTAGTTAGTTAGTTTGCGGTTCGCTTCTCACTTTAGACAAAGCACCCTTCCGATGCACCAATTAAAAACGCAAAAATCTCGCCCGCACTATCTATCCATTCTCGCACCAACTATACACTCAGAAAAAAAAATTGAACTTATATTTCGAAAATCGCGGGCAGCTTAACTCCACTCTTTAGAAATATATTTCTGAACAATCAAATATATTTCTAAAAAAAAACAAACATTTTTTCTGAGTGTAGATATCGCCGTAGCAGATATGCCAACAATCCGGCAGATGATCACCCCCGCCAAAGAAATAAAAAACACTTTTGGAGCAGCTGCCCCGCCAAATGGGCCGTTTGCCTGAACGAATGGGCGGATGGCTGAATGGAGTGGGTAGGTGGGCGGGTGGGTAGGGGGTGGGCGTGACTTTTGACAGGGCCTAGGTATTAATTAGGTTGTTAATTTTGCATTTGGCGTGCGTCGTTCGCTATTCCCGTGAAAAATGCAGCGCCTGTAATGACGACACACGTGGTACGATGATAAATCTTGCGGCTTGTGCAACAGCAGCAAACACATGTCGCAGTTGCTCAGTGTCTGCATCTTGCCACTAGCCACCCCTCTCCAACGAGTCGGCACCTGTCTCAATTAAGCGTGCAAATTGCATCCATGTCAAATTTAAATGCCGCACTCTAGAAATATCATACCCCGGATTTTGAAGATCTAAAGGCGGTCGTCACGAGACGCAGCATTTGCATTAGGTTGCATGTGCCACACACATGCACATACATATTCATACACATACATATATATATATATATACATATATATACTCAGCAGAATATTTTTGTCGTCGTTTTCCATACTGATTGCATTTGTGCTTTGAACACTTCTCAGGTTGATCATTTGCCAAGCAGCTTGTTTTGCTTGTCACTTACCTTGGAATTTGGAAATTGAGTTTATGTCTACATGATCCTCTAAGATGTCTTGAGTTGAATATATACAGATGCCAAGAAGTTGATGTACTAGCGAGACCCAAGTCTAAAGTTATAACAGAAAAAGTAGAAGCAATTATGAACCGAAGCATCGAAAATTCATTGCACTTGTGATCGGAAGCTGATTATCTGACCAGTTATTAGTTTAAGACTTAATAAATTTCGCCGACATCAGTTTTGAAATATGTTTATATCACTTTATAGTTGTTGACCTAAAAAGAATTAGCAGTCGATAGGTATACTTGTACACCTTAGGCATAGATCAGACTGCTAAAATATTCAGAAGTTGTCAAAAGTGCGAAACTATGATTATTATTTGATTTATTTAGTAGACATGCTAGAAGTCTGAAAAGTTGTAGTTAATTTTTAATATATAGCTCTAACTGCTGAAATCCGTGGATCCTCACGATTGTGGTATAACGACGACGACTAAGTAATGTACAGTGAGAGACAGCTCAAGTCGACCAGTGCCAAAGAAAAAAAAATAATTGCCTGCAACTTATTTGGACCAGGCACATTGTGGACACCTGGGTGCAGGTGGGGAAACCTCAGTTTATTCTTTGACACTGGTCTACTTGAGATGTCTCTCACTGTATATATGATATTTTCCAAATGTCTTGCAGAAATTGAGCGAACTTAAGGTATGGTCTCATATATTCACATACGTACATCGAATATTCAGTGTCTCAGTATGCTCAGTCTCAGCATAATTGCTTACGTATTTGATATTTGAATATCTTTATATATATATATAACTGTTTATTTATTTGCATTTAAATATTTTGATAAGTCTTAAGCATTTTGTTGACATTTCCATTTCAATTGATGACTTGTCGAATAGTTTTGAAATATTCCATCAGCGCCTCGCTAATGAAATTGAAACGTGGCCAAGTAAAATAAATACCAAAGAGTCGTGATGGGTTTCAATTGGCATTTTGATAAATAAATAACATAGTTTATGACAAAAAGAGAGAGAAGAGCAGAAGAGAGAAGAGAGAAGAACACAAATTGAAGATGAGCTATGGAAAACACATGTTCACTTCGCAGCCCGTCCTTAAAGCTGATGGAAATGCTGAGATGCCGTGGAAACTTAATGATCTGTGCCTAAACAGAGAGCCCGATATGACAAGTACAAAAATATTTATGGCACATTTATGGCAACAACAACAACAACAAATAGAATGACAGCGAGAGGGAGAACTACACTCAGCAAAAAATCGAGATGAATTTTAGAAATTCGACTTATTTTTGGTGCCAAGAGTAACTCTGCCTCTCACTCAGAAAGTATATATCTAGAAAACAGAGTTTTTCTTTTCTCAATTTCAGATTCAATTTAGGCATACTTGGAAATGATTTCTAATAACTAGCCATTATTTTGCTGAGTGTAAGCAACCCTCCGCCAGCAGCCTGCCGCCCCTCTGATATCAAAGTTTTATCTGCGTTCGAATGCGAGGAAATTCGCACAAATCACGCAAAATTTTGCACACTTAACGTGAGGGTGTGCTCAGAGGGGTAGGGTTGGAGGGTTGGTGTGTGTGTGTGTGTGTGTGTGTGTGGAGTAGTAGTCAAGGCCAGTCGGTGTGCCGAGGGTGAGCTGATAACAGATAAGAACTTGCAGCCTAATGCACCGTGGCTTTTGTGATGGAGTCCAACTCCAACAGTCGTCCTCAATTTTGCAACAATTTCCGTTTTCCTCTGCCGAAAATGGACAACAACAACATCAACAATAACAACAACAACAATCAGGGGGGAATTGTGTCCAAAGTGGCAACATTTCAATTGGAAAACTCATAAATTTCGAGCGGCGTTTTCAAAATCGAACTGGGCACGGAAATGGGCACCATGCGTGTCCAATTATTGAAATACGACTTTAATTGAATTTCAATAAAATGTTTCAGCATTTTCCATTTTCCATTTTCCATTTGCCACTTTGTTCAGCGAGCATGCACCACTACAAAATGCCACCGGCTCATGTTTATTTATGGCAAATGTTTAAAACGTTGCTCTTGTTGTTGTTGCAGCTGTTGTTGTTGTTGTTGTTGTTGCTGTTGTTGCAAGTGCAATTGTTTTAATTCGGCATTGTTTTATTATTTGCCAAAGCCATTTACCACGCCGGTTACCACAGCGTCCCGCCAAATTCTATATTCGCATATAAAGCACCGTTTTCCATTCAGCCATGCTCTCAAAATTGTTGTTTAGAATATGTGATAAGTACACGCGGAGAAAACAGGCATAACAAATTGGCCTGAAAATGGCGAAGGTAATTGTAAGTGTAAGCAATAAATAAAGTCAAGGATTAAAGTTTCTCTCTCTAAATTTGAGTATATCTTAAGCAATTTAAGTAAAGTTATTTATCCGTGCCTGAATCGCGTATATATAGTTGACACGCTGAGACGACGTTTAGAATCTAACTGAACTGCTCTGATGAGCAGGCTCTTCATTTATACAAACATGCTTAGCCTAAATACATGTAAAATGCAGCTGGGTCGGGGCCTCAGAGCAGCTGGATCGGGGCCTCATAGCAGCTGGATCGGGGCCTCATAGCAGCTGGATCGCGGCGACCGTCGATTAAGGCAGCTGGATCAGGGCCTCATAGCAGCTGGATCGGGGCCAGTCGATGAAGGCAGCTGGATCGGGGCCTCACAGCAGCTGGATCGCGGCAACCGTCGCGCCGCGAACTGCCGGCAACCCGAAACGTCGCCAGCAAATAACGGTAGTTGCGAATCATCATAGGCAGGCACAACGATGAACAAGACTGGCTTGCATGGGCCAGCTATCATCATCTCACTGCGTCACATGTTCGTACTCGAACAATCGGGCTGGGACCGTCCTAATAGAGGATTACCTGAAACTTGAGTGCAGAATCATACTACATGCCCAAAAACAAGTGTTGCTTTTGAAAAACGCATAAGTTTTGACAAACTTCTTTTAGTGGATTATAAATGGTAGCATATCTACTTGAATATCGGGCCAGAATTGCGTTTTCAACTTTAAATGTTAACTCTATTTTGGAAAACAGATTTAATTTTTTGGAACCGTTGTCAGAAGGTCTGTTCTTAACAATTGAATATTAACATGAATTTCGAGCAAGGATCTAGAATTTTCCACTTTCAAAGCAGTATTAATCTAGATCCCAAACTATAGTTGGAAAGTCCTAATTCAAAAATCTGATTCGATTTCCAATAGTTATAGCATCGAAATCGATAGATAGATAGAGAGATAGACAGATCAATCCATCATCAAAAAGACCTTGTTTCTGAAAGTCTTACTACTTTTGACCAGTTTTGGCAATGGAAAGACTTTTCACCCCTACAAAATAATAAATTTGAAAAGAATTTCCATTTAAAATTACAAAATACAATTAGAAAAACCCCGATTTCGGATTCGGATCAGATTTGAGTGAGTTGTGGCAGTAGCCAGCTTGGAACGTTCCTCAAGCGGATTTGATGAAGTAAAATTTGTCCAATTTCTATTTTATGGAGCTCAAACTAATGAAAAAACAGCATTTGCGTAGGTGCAAGAATTCAAAGTTTCCCAGAGACTATCTTCTGTTAATACAGGCAGCAATTTTTCTTGCAGTGTATGCATTTTACAACGTATAAAATGGAACTGTTCCGCTATTTGTCTGCCCATCGAACCTGATGTCGTTTGCAATTGATTTATAGCGGCGATATCATCAATGGTTGCTGCTGCACACCTCCCTCCCACCCCACCCCCCCTGATTTATGACGATCTGGCAGCATTAGTAGAGAACACAAAAGGTGGCATCAGGTCCAAATGTCCAACTGTCCCACTGTCCCACTGTCCAACTGTCCGCACACAGTTCAGTGCGCCAGCAGTAAAACTTAGCCAAAGCGAATGCGCATTAGAAATAATCAAAATAATAATAATAATAAAATGCCTCCATTTTTTCTACTTATTCAGCCAGCTGCAAAATGCCAGAGTTGCCACCCGCAGCGCAGGGCGTTGCCTGTGTCAGTGTCTGTCTCTCTCTCAGCCAGGACAACAAGGACAGCAAGGACAACAATGGCGCATCGATGATTGAAGGTAGGAAGTTGGTTGTTGGTTGTTGGCAGGTCGAATAACGCTTTCTTTCTGGGTGGGGGGTTGAATTGACTGGAAACCGTTTGGCAAAAGGGTTTCGCAGTGGTGGGAAAGAGGGGTGGGGCGGTGGCATGCCCCGTGAGTGACAGCGGCGCATGGCAAAAGTCACATGGCCTGGCAGATTAGTTACACCTTTTGCACACACACATCTTGTACGTTGGCATCTAGGTGGAATACGTTGACATTGTTGCTGCCCGTTGAACTGTGAGTGCCACACACACACACACACACACACGTGGAATGCATTTGCCGGTCATGCAACCAAAGAGAGACACAGACAGAGAGAGAGAGAGAGGGGGAGTGTAATTGTGTGCGACTTGATTCATACCCCGATTGTGCAGAGATTAGCGCTAATGGCGAGGGCTGTTCACAATATGTGGGATATTTATATATATGTACACTTAGAAAAAAATGGCACTGAATATGTATATTTGGTGTGTATAAACAAAAAATTGAAATTACAAAAAAGTGCCAAAGATAGCTGAATTTATTATATAGAAAATATATTCTCAAAACTCAGCGTTATCCGAATCTAAAAACCAAGGTTCACGGTTCAATTCAAGCGATAATTTTTCGAAAATTGAAAAAACAAAAGTTTTCAGTGTATTTTCAAATATTAGTTTCCAGTTTTTCTTAGCTTAATTCCAGCTTGGAATTCTCCAAAACTAAAAAATATCTCTAACTCCCAGTTGATTGTTTCTGTAAGCAGTATTCTGACATTAGCTTTACTGTTATTTATTTTTATTAGACATTAGCATCTTAAGATTCCACATCTTAGATAGTTTATCTAATTCAATACTAAACTGATTTAAACATACTTTTTTATACTTTAAAATTACGAATAAAGAAGAAGAAGAAGAAAAGCGATTTTCATTTTTAATTCTTACAAGTTTGGGTTTTAATAAAAAACAAAAAAACATTTCCAAAAATCGACAATTATTTTTTGCATGCACGAAATAGTCTCAGCTTTCAGCTGGATTTTTTATCTCATGCGATTTTCTACGTTTCGGGGCAATCTTTTTTCTGAGTGCATAGATATATTCTGTATATGCGATATGTGAGTTGAAACCTTTCAGCATAATTGAATTTGGCAATTTTGCTGTGGCTGCCGCTGCTGCTGCTTCTGCTTCTGCTTCTGCTGCTGCTGCTGCTGCTTCTACTGCTGCTTTTGCTTCTGCTGCTGCTTTCACTTTCACCTACTTAAGTCTGAGCGTAAAAAGAAGAAGAAGAAGGAGAGAAAAAATGTCACTGATAACTAAACCAAATATTAGCCAAGTGAAGCCCGTTTTGGGGGCCAAGAGACAAATGCCGAGCGTGTCAACAGTTCATCGGGGCGTCAATTACTTTGCATAAGCCAACTTGCCAGCTAATACAGCTAATGAATTTTAAGTGTTACCAAAGCAGGCCAAAAGAAATGGGCCCCCCCCCCCCCGCGAGCGAGCGAAACGTGTGCGTATGACTTAATCTGGTCTCGGCCCGCTTAGGAGAGCCAGGCCAAGACGCAGACCAAGTCCGAGACGCAGTTGGGATATGTGTATTTATGGAAGGCCTAGCACGCTTGATATTATCCGCTTATTTATTGCAGTCGTTAACATATCTTAGCCCAACTGGAGTTTATCTTCAATGTGTGTGTGTTGGGCAGAGGGGGAGGGGGGAGGGGGCATGTGTGCTCATCTTGTGGCTGAAAGTTAAATGAGCCCAGCTCCGTTCCCATTCTAAGTGATATTGTTTAGTTTTTGCACGATTTCTAATTTACTGTGTTGCAAGTGAAAGCTGCTT
The DNA here is from genome assembly GCA_035043855.1 of Drosophila percnosoma. Lineage (NCBI taxonomy): Eukaryota > Metazoa > Arthropoda > Insecta > Diptera > Drosophilidae > Drosophila > Drosophila percnosoma. Next base: position 185,416 of record JAWNMQ010000474.1, read on the forward strand.
TTGGGGGCAACAACAAATGCTACGTGACAAATTTCGCAGATTTTAAGTGAATTAAAAACTATATAGTGCTGGGGGTATTTGCCTCAACCAGCGGGGCCATTAAACTGATTTAGAACTGCTTTCAATTTCAGCTGTCCAGCCCAAACTATTCTCGTCTCAATCAATAATGAAGTTTGCCCAGAATAAATGCCGTCACATTAGAGTCCAAACCCCAACCCCAAACCAAACCCATCCAAAAAACCCCCGAAACATATTTAGAAAACCATTTGCAGAGGCCGAAATGAAGAGCCTCAGCGAAGTGAAGGCTAGCCGTAATTGGCTTTTTCCCCATTGAAACCTACAGGTTCAAGTTGAGGCTCAGCGCGTTGAAAGATAATGATTAATTGTCAATTTGGCAACGGACACTCAGAAAAAAATCCAACTGAAATTTTAGAAATTCGCCTCGAAAATCGTCAAGATATTTTTGGATTTTTTTCAATAATTTTTAAATGGAAGAAAACATTTTTCTTAAGTTTGCAAATGCTTGACATAAATCGACAATCCCAAAAATATGCCGTCTTTTAGCTATATATTTTTATTCATAATTTAAGATAAGTATGTGAAATTTTGTTGAGTGTATAACACATGGCCAGCAGTTACCTTAAAAGCCCGGCAAGAAGCGGAAGCATCTCTCGTCGCTTATCAGCAGCCGGCTCAGTTGGCCGAGTTGGACATGGAGCAGACATAGATGTCCATCTGAGCGCCGACTGCCGACCGACTGAGTGACTGACTGACATGTAGGAATAAATGTACTAGAAAATTACCAACTTATGTAATCTTGGTTAGCATCATTTATCAAGTGGACGTTGTGCAATTTTTCTTACTTTTGCGGGTCGACAGGACGACGACGACGACGACGGCGGCATCAAGAAGTCAACGCGCCCGAGGTCTGCCGGTACCGGTGACTGTGACATGTGTGGGCCGTCCCACAGGAAATTGGCATTTGATGTGGTCTCCACGGTTATTTGTCATACCTTGTCCCAGTTCCGAGAGCGACGCGCCCAGCTAATTGAAATGTGGAAATTGTTCTGTTTGTTTTGCTTTAGCTTTTGCTGTTCTGTCGAATGTCAGATACGACGACAAAAATAAGCCAAGCAAATCTGAATGACTTCAAAATTATGAGTATCCAAATTGAGAGTTTGTTGTGCATTGAAAACGAGTTAATAGATAAATTGACGTTCTGTGTGTGTCCGTCTGTCCGTGCTTGTGGTGGAAAATGCGTGCAGGAACCGTATGCTGATTATGAGTAACACGCACCTGCGAACGGCATTCAATTCGAAAGAGGACTACAGCATCACACTTGACATCCTGCGAAAGGAGTTCGACGAGCGTTGGTATAACCAGGAGCCGTCACCCTACACCAATCTCGAGGGCTACACACAGCGTGCGATCCTTGGCAATGGCAGCTTTGGCACTGTCGTAAGCTCTCCTCAAGCATCCTTAAATATCCTTTTCTGTATCTCTTTGTATCTGCAGTTGCTTGTTAGGGAGAAGAAGAGCAAAAGTTATTATGCGGCCAAGATGATGAACAAGGACAACTTGGTGCGACTCAAACAGGTCGGACACGTTCACAACGAGAAGATGGTGCTGAGCTCTGTCCGATTTCCATTTCTGGTCCATTTAATCAACTCCTCCAAGGACTTTGACTATCTGTATCTCATCCTGCCGTTCATCAATGGCGGCGAACTGTTCACCTATCATCGCAAGTGAGTGAGGAATCGACACTCAATTTTAGAATACGCCTACTCCAAGAGACTGGCGAGTTTCCAAAATTGAGAACGATTTTTTCTCCGAGTGTGGTTAACCGTTATTGTTATTATATTCCAAATATTATTCGTATTATTCCTTCTGTTCCAAAGAGTGCACAAGTTCAATGAGAAACAGTCGCGCTTCTACGGCGTTCAAGTGCTGCTCGCTCTTGAGTATCTGCATCACATGGATCTCATGTATCGCGACCTCAAGCCCGAGAATATATTGTTGGATGCTCGTGGCTACATCAAGCTAACCGATTTTGGATTTACCAAGGTGCTAAAAATATAAAATTTGAGATATTTTTAGCATTTATTTAACTTTCTGTATCTCTTTTCTGGCAGCGTGTTGAGGGTCGAACTTCGACACTTTGTGGCACTCCCGAGTATTTGGCACCCGAGATCATTCAGCTGAAACCCTATGGCAGATGTGTGGATTGGTGGGCATTTGGTATACTCCTCTATGAATTTGTCGTTGGCCACTCGCCGTTCTCGATACACGGTCATGACGTCATCGTGATGTATTCGAAAATCTGTCTGGCCGATTATCGAATCCCATCATCGTTTACGGTCCATCTGAAGCATCTGGTTGACTCTCTGTTGCAGGTGGACTCCTCAAAGCGGTAAGCAGCCCTCGCTCTCAAACACAAAAAGGATCATCATTTGAAGCACGCATCTTTTAGTTTAGGTAACTCACCGGAGGGCGCCGCAGACGTAAAGAGTCATCCCTGGTTTCAGGGCGTCGATTGGTATGCGATGCTCAATCAGGAAATAGCGCCACCCTACACACCGACTGTATCCAATATTGAAGATATATCAAATTTCGAAATTTTTGAGCCCACATCCAAATTGAAGTCCAAAATAAATCGCCATCCCGACTTGTTTACTAATTTTTAAACGTTGCTCAACAAACTTTTTATTCCTTAAAAAAACCGATAAAACGGGTAAACTACTCCAGAGCAGAGAGTACTTTCGTCCATGTATAGATTAGTCCAAAAATAACGCTGAAGTGCTTTAGATTTGATATACTTCGCTCTCAGAATCCACTAGGAAATGGATATATATGGCTTTCAATAAGCATAAGGCAGGTACATCCGAAAAGAGTTGGCATCGAAATCGATATTTATCGATTACACACGATTACCGATCCTTTTGTGTAAAGAGAAGTATGCCCACCCCATGAGGAAACATGTTGCCCAGGTGTAAATTATCAAATATAACTAAGTATTTGACTTCTTTGTTATAGATAGTTGTAGTAAAAATTCGAAATTTATTGATCATTCATTGTATATATTTAAAATAATGGTTCGACAATCGGCTGCAGAACCGCAGTTCTTTAGTTCCAAGATCGAATATGCCGTTGTGCTCGAAAAAATGAAGGACGAGTTTAACAAAAAGTACAGCCGCAATACCCCGTCGCCGAGCTGTGGTCTCGAAAACTTTCTTGTTAAAGCGACCCTCGGCTCTGGGTCCTTTGGCAAGGTGCAATTGGTCAAGGACCTGGAGAGTGAGAGTTTCTATGCCTCCAAGCAGTTGAGCAAAGAGCAGATAATCAAAACCAAACAGGTCTCCCATGTGATGAGCGAGAAGAAAGTTCTCAACTCGATACGATTCCCATTCACGGTGCATCTGATCTCCTCGTTCAAGGATACGGATAGTCTGTATTTGATTCTGCCCCTCATTTTGGGTGGCGAATTGTTTACCTATCATCGCAAGTGAGTAGTGCGCTTATCGATAACTATCGATGTGTTATTTGTTATCTGTTTTCCTTAGGGTTCGCAAATTTGGCGAGAAACAAGCTCGCTTCTATGCGGCTCAAGTGTTTTTGGCTCTGGAGTATCTGCATCATTGCAGCCTGCTCTATCGCGATCTGAAGCCCGAGAATATTATGATGGACAAGAATGGGTATATAAAGGTTACCGATTTTGGATTTGCAAAGGTTCTGCAGTTGAACTACATTGTCTCGATTCCGATTCTAAAATTGGGTTTTTTTCTTCACTGCATTTAGAAAGTGGAAACACGCACAATGACCCTGTGCGGCACACCCGAATATCTGCCCCCCGAGATTATACAGTCGAAACCGTACGGCACCAGCGTCGACTGGTGGGCATTTGGAGTCCTCATCTATGAGTTTGTTGCCGGTCACTCGCCGTTCTCATCCCACAATCGTGACGTCATGGTCATGTACAACAAGATCTGTGAGGCGGACTACAAGCTGCCCAGCTCCTTCAGCAGCGCCTTGCGCCACCTCGTCGATCATCTGCTGCAAGTGGATCTCTCCAAGCGGCAAGTCTCACAAAAAATGGCCCTTTCAGAGTTGAACACTAATTAATCTCAAAAGTTAATAAGTTTGATCTATTGCACAGCTTTGGGAATCTGATTGGTGGCACCAAGGACATCAAGGATCACGAGTGGTTCAAGGATGTCGACTGGATAACACTGCTAAATCAGACGATACAGGCACCCTACATGCCGTCCATCGCAAATGCCGAAGACATATCCAACTTTGAAAAGCAGTCCGAGGGTAAACGCAAGCCAAAGGCAAAAACCGTGCGGCATGAGGAAGCCTTTGCTGATTTCTAGAGCCACACACACCACACACAAAAGTACACACACACCACAACATCATATTTGTCTGTCTCCTTTTGGCGAATAAACTTGTTTTGAATGCAGCAAAGCGTCGCATTGACAGGACCTGATTAGGATAGGAACTAGAAACCATCTTCGTTAGCGAAGAAGGTTTTCAAACAAGGTTCATTAACATTATTAAGAACTGAAGAATAAATAATTATATATATATATACCCAATTGTAAATTCTCGATCGATATTACCATCTATGTTCCCGGAGATATTTTGTGTGCTTGTTGTTTTTGACACCCACTCAGTCCCTAGCTCTCTCACTCCATCCATCACTCGCTACCTCCCTCGCTCTCTGCCTCCCCCGCTCTCTGCCTCCCTCGCTCTCTGCCTCCCTCACTCTCTGCCTCCCTCGCTCTCTACCTCCCTCGCTCTCTACCTCCCTCGCTCTCTACCTCCCTCGCTCTCTGCCTCCCTCGCCCTCTACCTCCCTTCAGCCTGGGGCACCTCCCCCCCACCTATCAGTTGTCATGCCACATGTGTTTATTAGATTTTCACGCCGCAAATGTCAAACGTCACCCCTCCATTCGAGGGTCGGGGTACTTTCGAAATTGTACTTGTTTCGGCTTAGTTTTTCTGGGAAAGCAGCTGGCGCACGATTGAAAATTCTAGCGATTTCCCACACTTGTTGCGCCACATTTTTAATTCGACGAACTTAACTTGTAATTAGACTTGAGGCAGCACACATAAATCACGCAGCCTCGGCGTGACGCTTTGCTGAGAATGCCATCAGGCAAATGTTTGTCTTTGTTGCAATTGGATGGATTTATGGCCCACTTGGTTTATTTATGTGGCCCATCCCAACTAGTGGGTGTACTTCAGCTGGAGGCAGGGGCATTCACACCAAAAGTTGTCTTTCTATCCAACAACCAACTGATCACAATTCGCATACAAACAATCATTTATTAGTATTCCATTTCTCTCTCCAGTTGTCTTGTAATATCTATTCTATTCTAATCTTAACACCAGGTAAATTCATGCCCACTTAACACTGAGTACACTGTCCGAAATGCGAAGGACACTCACTTTTTATTCATGTCGCAACTTTTTTGCTTGGAAATTATATTAAACATTGCTTAAGCGAGTTGGGGACGAGAAGAGCGAGAAGAAAGAGAAGAGATACAAAAACATGCATAAGAAAAACCGTTATAAATCTTTTATACCTTTTATACCGTAGTCCTTTGCATATCTGGCAACATTGATTTATATGCACGACTTAATAAAAATAGAGCGATGCCCAGACAAAAAAAAATAAAAAAAATAAGTCAGAATAGCTATGCTCAGGAAAGCCGAATACTGTATACCCTTGTGGACGGAATATATATCTACAAATATGAGCATGTGAAAAATATGTGTTCCTTTATTACGTAGATCTTATATCTATAAAGAACTCATCTTTGAACTGATTGTTCCATTGGCAGCTGTATTATATAGTAGTCTCAGCTCAGTGATTTTTTGTGGAAAAGTTAGGAACTTTATGAGAAACATGTTAAGAACTCATCTTTAAGCCGATCGTTCCTATTTCAGCTATATGATAATGATAATAATGAGGTGATATTGCCTGATATCATCTAAATAGTTTCAAGGCACAGTTGATCGACTCGACTATTATTTCTGATCACAAGTACAAGTTCCTAACAGGGTCGCAGCTGTCTCCTTTAATTCGTTACAAGTTGCAAGACAAAATTGAAATACCCTTCAAAAGGGTGTACAAGAAAAAGTCGTCGCCAGGCTGGCCCAAAAATACCTTAGCGAAGCGCCGGCGAGAAGGACTCCATTGTCCTTTGTCCAGTGGCTAACAAAACAAAGACTGCCGCAAAAGAAAAGAAAGCAAAATACACAACAAAAAAAGCAAAAAGAGAAAGCAAAAAGAAAGCAAAATGTGAGGGAAAAAAAGTTATGATTATCATAATTTTTGTTACGTGAGTTTTCATGTGGAAAAGATGAAACATCATCGTCTGCTGCCGGCGACGCGGAGAGCAGAGAGAAGGAGTGCAGAGGGGAGGGGTGAGTTCTCTGGGCCACTTTAAGGGGTGGCAGTCGTCATCGCTGTAATCATGGCACGCATTTTACTCCTGTTTTTACCTCTGGCTTTTGGCGCCCGGCAGCCTGGCGCCATTCACTCCCCAAACCCCCTCAGACAATACATTCAACTTCTTCGTCAGACACACTTTGAGTGTGTGTTGTCTTGTGTGTGTGTTGTGTTGTGTGTGTGTGTGTGTGTGTTTCGCTGTTGTGCTTGGGCTTCGCTTTTTGCGTAGAACCTTGGCACCTTGGCTAAATGGCCAAAAGAAGTTATCATGCATTCTAATGAGAGCATTTTAATTGCAGACCATTGACCACTTGAGGAGCGCCTGTCAGCATTCGCCAGGGCTGCTGCCGGGATGCGACAGGATTCGCCAGGACTCTGACTACTGCCACGTGTCGGATGCTGCGCTCTCGCTTGAGTAGCCTGAGAATTGATGGAACTGCGAGACGAGTCAACAAAGCAACAACGACGCACAACGCAATACACTCAGAAAAATAATTGCTTGAAGTTTAGCGTATCGCAGAGGTAGTGAGTTGAGCATATATGTATGTGGTATATATGTATGTGGAATATATGTGTATCTAAAACGAAAGGTTTTTTTCAACCTTCTCTCTTGTTAAATCCAGGCACGACTTTTCCAAAATAGAAAATATTTCCAAAAAATAGAAAAATGTCTTCCGAAGTCGGCGACATTCTTACTCGTACATTTCAAAATGATGAATGTTTTTTTTGCAGTGTGTCGTCACACCGTCAACCCCCGAGCTGAAGCCCTTGGCTCAAAGCGAATGCATTGACAAATTTGCTGCACGGAAATTAGCGATGCCCAGCTTCAGATACATTTCATATTACGGACAGACAATTGAATCCTGAGGGTTGATCTTCCTTCACAGACCCACTGTTGTTGTTGTTGTTGTTGTTGCTGCTGTTGTTAGTCGGCGAGAGTAAGCGAATTAATTGTTGTTTTGATTGCACAGCAAATGGACGCAGCTCAAGTGCCTGGGAAAATCATGAGCAGCGTTCGTTTTTCATGTTTTCATTTTGGGAAAATGGAAAATCTGGTTTATTGAAAAATGCACGGGCTGAAATTCGTGGCGTAACTTAGGGGCTAGCTGTAAATGGCGATAAATACTACGATTGCTCCAGTTCCACCTCAATGGAGATGGGCGGCAGTTCGTCCTTCAATTCGGGCGCATATATTTTGCCGGAGGCGAGCACAAATTCATTTTTGGAGTCCACCACAAAATAGGCAAACGGACGGTTCACATCGAAACGCTCAACGCCCTCCGGTTCCGGTTCCGGTTCGGGCACCGGCAATACGGAGAGTGGGGAACGTGCCTGCGTTGTGGCCGCTGTCAGCGAGTTGGCGCTGCTGCCACCCTCATCCACCCGCACATTGACAAACTGAACGATCTCATCGATGTGTAGATCCTCATCCTCGGAGAGCAGACCCAGCTGTGCCTCACCCCTCGAGAAGATGCGCTTGAGTCCCAAGTTCTTCAGCATCGACTCGGAGCGGGAAGTTTCCTCCACCTGGAATTTGGGCAGCGTCACATGCAACTGCCTCAGCTCCAGGTGCTCGTTGGCGAACCTGTAATCACTGGGTTGGAGTTGGGCGATGACCTCGCTTAGACCCTCCGCCTCATTGGGCAGCACAATGCACAAGCTGTACTGGGCATTTTCGTAGGGCAGCACCAGGAGACGTGCCTTCAGATGTGGCAGCTCGGCCACATTGAACTTGCCCTGGGCATGCATCATGGGCGTCTTCATGGCATCCTCGCTGGTCATGAAGAAGAACTCATCGCTGCCATCGCGCAACTGATAAAAGAATGGCCGTGCCCAGCTGCCCCTGTAGTAGAGGCCGTTGAAGAGCAGCATCTTCGACTTGGAGTCAACGGCGCGACCAGTTATGGAATTGGCACTCAGCGCGGAGGCAATGTCATCCTGCCGGAACAAACTGCGTGCTCCATATGCCTGTGGAAAAAGCAGAGGCACCATGTGAGTGATTATAGATAGATAGATAGATTTACAGAACTTATAACTTCCCACTGTGCTGCCCATTCTCTAAGGTAGATGACCCTTGGCATATGCTATATGCGCCCCTCGCAACAACTGCCACAAACGACATTCGGATCTTGCGAACACAACTGAACACAACTGCACCTCAGGCAAATTCCGAAATATAATATGCGGAAGCCGTTTGCAGAACGACCTAATTCCCATCAAATGCAGCGATCGCAGAAAGGTAGTGGAGAACTACCAATGATCACGCCACCGGAGGTCAGTCAGTCAGAGGCAGGCAGTCCGTCAGAAGTGAGAAACGAGTGCGAAACTCGCTGTCGGGCTGTCTGAGACTCACCGAAATCTAGGAGCGAAGTCAGTCAGAGAAGGTCTGATAGCCACCTAGCTGGTAATTATCGAACCCATAGCTCGGCTGAGTTTTAGCCCAGCTAAAACTAAACGAACTAAAAAGGTTCGTTACAGCGGGGAAAAGATGTAGCATCCTAGAGAAGCATGTCATGAGATCCAAAGACGGCTTTTATGTCTACCCAACAAAGATTCTAGCATTCGTGCATGGATGAGCCATAGTCTCAGAAGGGCACAATAGATCTGATAGGTCGCAGTGCAGGCACCCCAATTTTATATATATATGTGTATATCAGAAGAAGATATCAATTTCAGTGCGAAATCACGACTTACCCTCGCCACGTTGCTGAGATGGGACTCGAGTGCAATCATAATCTCATCGGCACCCTCCTTGACCATCGACTTGACGGCCGTTTCCAGTTTCTGGAGGGGCAGACGCACCTTCTCGGGCTCACCATCCGCCACCTGGTCATCAGTGCTGAGCTGTTTGTGCATCTTCTCATCCTCCTGCACCGTTTCGTTCTCCTCCACATTGGGTTGCTGTTCGCTGCCACTGCGCTTAGCTGGCAACCTGATGTCAGCATCGGAATCATCACTGGTCACCACTAAAGCATCGTCTGGAATTACTGGTTTTTCTGTGCCGGTAACTGCAGCTTCTGTTGCCAACTGGGCCTCGGCTAGAGCAACTGGTTTTTCCACATACTGCTTGTCATCCACATCGCGATCGAACTTGGATGCCTCCTTGTCCAACAGCTCCTCGCCATAATTATCACTGGTGGCCAGCGGAGCATCGTCATCATCCAGTTTGATGCGTTTGAGTGTCTCAAAACCGATGACATCTTTGCCATTGCTGCTCTCATTGTTCGCATCCAATTGGAGCGATGTGTTCGGCTCACTCCAATCGTAATCCTGCCTGCTGATATCCTTCACCTCGACGTAGTAGTAGCTCTGCAGCAGTTGCTTGTAATCCTCACGCACACTGTTGTTGCGATAGACATAGAACCAGGTCTGGAATGAGGGCAATGACACGGCCGAATCTCGATTCTGATAGCTGGCGAGAATGCGCTGGAAGGCGGCTCTCAGATCGCCACGTTGCTTGGGAAAACCAAAGACCTGCGAGAATTCCTCGTAGGTCTCGCCCTGCGCTGCCTCTGCGAGCACCGCCAGAATGGTGGCGACTCCGAGCGGGGAATGCACCTGATTGGAATCGATGTCTTTGTTGTGCTTCAACAGCTGCATCGCAATCAGCTGCGAGGCCTCGCTGGCAAAGGTGGCCGGCACTTTGCCATCCTCCCCAGCGCCAGCCCTAGCTTGGGGGCTGGGCAGCGAGCACACAATGCTAATGCAGCCCAGCAGCGGTATCAGGCCAAATGGTGCTTTCATTTTAGTAAAAAACACACACGCAAAAAACAACAACAAAGTCTGCTCGATCGGCTCGCGACTGAAACGCGAATGAAGCTCAAGAAAGTTGGCCAAAGACTTTTTTATAAAATGATCCAAACCAAGAATCGTTGATTCTCTGCGCCGACGTCGACGTCAACGGCCTCACTAAACTGGTTACACAGCGGCAGCGACTGCGGCAGCACTACACTCGGAATAAAAATCTACTTGATAGATATTTATTTATTGAAAGTAGCAAAAATATCTAGAAAATAAGAAAAGTATTCAAATATTTCCAAATGTTTAGAACTTTCGTACTTTTTTCTGTAGAAGTTATTTTTTCATTACTTTCTAAGAATCAAATTGAGCTAGACTTTTTTTGTGAGTGTAACAAATTGACAAGCGTTGGGCAGCTTAAACTTGAGCTTGGGCCCAATTGTTGAAGTTGGAGCTAAAGAAAGTCGCGCTCCGAACGAAAGTGGAAGTGGCGTGGGCTCCCCATCGAAGTGCTCCGCACAAAATGGGTCACGCAAACAACCGTCAATATGTAAATGTAAACAAGCTAAGAAAATAGCCACAGCAAAAAATCCAAATACAAAATTACAACAACTCTGAAGAAAAAAAGTTCAAAGTCATTGAAATGTGAACAGGTTTCCACAGTTGCACAGTTCCACAGCTTGGTCTCGGTCTACGTGATGGACATTTGATTTTCTGGCTCGGAGCTAAGAGCTAATTGGATTTCTTGTTATTGTGGATGTTGTTGTTGTTGTTGTTGTTGCCGACACGATGCAGCAATCGCTTAACACTCACAGAGAGAGGGGGAGGGATTAGGCAATCTCTTTGTACACTGTCGCAGCCGATCAGTTCTACGACTATCTGCACACGCTTAACCCAGTTTCAATCAGTCAGTTAGCACTAGAAAGGTACAATGGATACATCTATAAATTGGCAAAAAATAATAAAATAAATAATTAATAATAGTAATGAAAAATAATAACTGTTTCATTTGTGGGTTCCGTATTCAAAAGTGGAAGATTCGCCAGCAGTAGGGAGAAAAAACGAAGAAAATTAAAAAATAATAATAATATAATAATAAAATAATAATAATAAAACATAATTATACAAACTCGAAATAAATGAAACTTTATTTTTAAATAGTTAGTTCTTAAATTTATTAAATTTAAACTTAATTTACTTCGAGAGAGCTCGACTTGAAGATACTCTGATCGGAAATTTCATTCACATTTTGCAGCTTCTCCTAGAATCGATTCATTTATTATTATTATTATTAATATTATTATTATTAGTATTACAAAATTATGATTATAATATTATTGATAATGATATCTAATATTGATACTAAATTCCATATTTGTAGAACGCTTAAGCTGGTTTGGATCCATCCTTGGCTGATGGTGGTATTATGTTCGGAATGGCAAAGACACGGGCGTGGTAACGAGGAATCGAAATTGGCGCCAGTTTATTCCAGACATTGCTCACCGGATCGTACTCCTCCACATTGTTGAGCGCACGATTCCCATCCAGTCCGCCAACGGCAATCAAACGATCTCCAAGCAGAGCACAACCAATCCCAAAGCGTCCCACTGCCAGAGAGCGAATCAGTGTCCACGTATCAGTAGCTGGATCATAACGTTCCACGATATTTGAGAAATTATCGGTTTCCTTATCCTTGCCACCCACTGCATAGATGTATCCATTTCGAACAGCGACACCAACGTAACCTTTATTGCGATGCATTGGCGCCCGAAGACTCCATTCGTTTGTTTGCGGATCATAGCTTTCGACTGAGTGTAGGCCACGTCCGCCAATGGCATAGAGGCGGTTGCCCAACACCGCAACACCAGGGCGCTAACGCTTCTCGGACATCGGCGACACATAGCTCCAGGTGCGCGCAATGGGATCATAGCGTTCAACCGTGTTCAGAGGTGCCCATCAGAGCATCCGCCGACCGCATAGAGGTGTCCATCCAGCACTGCAACGCCTAGGCTCGCACGGGCCGTTCCCATTGGATTGAGTGGCACGCTGGCCATCGTGTTTAGGTCGAGGCTCTCCACAGTGCGCGATGTTCTCCTATCATTCAATCCGCCTACCAAAATCAGTTTGTTGTCCATGACAGCGGCGCCAAAGCCTCACGCCCATCGATCGTGTGCTCCCAAGTCGTCCACTTGTTCAGCCGCGGACAGTAGCTCTCAATGGTGGTGACCCAGCGTGCCACTATTGAAGCCACCCATAACCAGCAATTGGCCGACAGCAGTGTATTTGCGGGGCTTGGTTCGTTCGGTGGCAGCAATGAGCGAACGGCGCTCGGGAGGACAGTGCATGCCACTTGAAGGCCTCCAACAGCAGTTGCTGGCACTCGTTGCTGGCGCTGCACACCTTCTCCACGTGATGCGCAATGAAGGATGGATCCAACAGGGGCAGACGCACCTTGGCGAGCAGCTCGGGTATGTGCTGCTCACGAGTGGGCGCATCGTGGCGCACCCACGACATCATCGAGTGGAAGACATCCCGCTCGGTTGGCACATTGAGCTCATCGCTGGACAGCAGCTTGCCCAGCTGATTGGCGTTTAGCTGAAAGAACTCCTCATTGTTACACACCTCCATAAAGTGCTGGCAGATGTACTCTTGCGCCACTTGCAGCAGCTCTGTGCATCCATGCTGATCCGCCAAGAATGCGAATCCCAAACAATTGGATGGGTGCAGGTGGCGGGCGAGAAAATTGCAGCATGCCGTCACCACAGGGATCAGCTGCAGCAGGTTGGCGGTGGCCAGCAGCGTCTCGACAGTGTCCTCGTGCAGCTCAATGCTTCCGGTGTAACAGTGCTGGACGAGCAGCTGCAACGCATCGCCACGCACCTCGCCAAGGGTCACCTCGTGCTCCTTGCTCTCGCTCATCTGTCCTGTAAACATTGCCGAAAAATACTCACTCGAAGCTGCGAGCACCAAGCGATGAGCGGACACCCGTTTGCCATCAATGCCAGCGATGAGAACCACATCGCACAGCTGCTCCTCTTCCACAAAGTGTTGCATTCGCTTCAATAAGGCGTCTGCATGGCTGCCCACACTGGAATCCCTCGCCAAAGACAAAGACTCCAGCTTGTTCGTCGCCATATTCATCGATGTGGACGCCGTCGGGTCTCCACTGCGATTCTCTTCTTGGTGTCCATTTACGGATGACATTTTAGTTGGTTGTTGAAATCTTTAATAAAATGCAAAATTATTTCGTATGAGCAAGCAAGAAGCTGTCGAAGCTAATGGAATTGCGCCGATACTATTGTGAGCAATTAATCGAGTCAGTAACGATGTGCGTAATGTATCGATATCTGATCGGAATGGAGCGAAATTTGGCATAAGTTCAAATTGATTATTAATACGACGTATGTTATGTGTGCGTGTGCAAGTGTGTGTGCGAGTGTGTTGTGTGTCTATGCCTCAAATTACTCATTATCAGCAGAGGGAGAGAGAGAAAGAGAGAGGGAGTGAGAGACAGAGAGAGACAAATAGAAACACAAAGGAGAGGGAAGTGAAATGAAAATGAACATTTCAATGAATACGTTGTTATATTTAGCAATATTATACCTTTATTTATTTAGTTAATAATGTTCCGATTGAATCGAACAAAAGTGAGTTAAAATTATTACTTTATTATTCGAAGGGCAACTCGTCTCTTCGCTAGTACGATTAGAACTAAGTACAAAATTATTATCAAACTTCTCGGCTGATCCCGAAAAGTGAAACCTAAGCAACTCGCGCAGGCGCTCAAGTTACCCAGCGGATATTAGGCACCAAAGTGTCGCTCAACGCTGCTCTTCGCAAATGTTGCATCAGCGTATTTCGGAATGTGGTCCAAGTACCGCTGACTTCTGAGCAAGCTGCTCGCGCGTGTGCTGCACCAGCGAAATCCAGCAATGGCTTAAGTAGTTTATGGTTAACCTATATATTATATATATCTGTTCAGTCAATATATTTCAAACAGTGTCTGGTGGAAATCTTAAAAGGGGTATCATTGTCTCGACATATGTATGAACATGAAATTGTTTGCGCACTGTGACATGATCCCGTTGAAAACTGTCTTTGTATATGTGCGTGTATGTGTGCCATTCGAGAAACAAAGAATTTCGGATATCGAGACAATAATACCCTGCTTTAGTTTGTACCATACATTTTTTTACAAAATTGGTCAACAGTTAAGCCACTCTGCATTACGAATGGGTACACATCAGGCCAGCTGTGCCAGCTCGCACACAAAGAGACAAGGATAGATTGCTGCTGCTATCTTCGCACACATTCATAACCCATATATTGGACGCTTTGCCATCTGGGCAGAATAGGGTACACAGGATCAGAATTTTATTGGTTATAGTATATTATATTATATACTAATTATGTATTTATGTATTTATGTATTTATTTATTTATTTGTTTATTTATTGTCAACTAAGATCAGTCGACACAAAAATACAAAAAGTAAGAATTTTAATTTAATCTCAAATAAAAATAAAATTAAATTTAAAAATAAGGAATATTTATCTGATTTCTCGGTTGTCACTTTAGCCTGTATGTCCCCACAAGGACAGAGTCGAATCGGACACTATGGACTGTGACACAGTTGAGCCACCACTCTTGATTGCAGGTGGTGCAGGAGAATCAAGCTGCATCAACAGCTGACCATTGTCAACAGTAGGTGTTAGCGGTGGAAGGGGCAATGACAGAACCGGGACAAATAAACCTGGTTCCCGAGGCAAAGCAGGCTCGGCCGATCGCTTCTGCTTCAGAGACTCATTCAACAGTTTTACACTATTGAATTGACTCTCCATTACATCAAAATCAGCACTGAGACTACTAAAAATCAGCCTTTGGGTCAGCCTGGCACTTGCAGCTTCTTAGGTAGCACGCAGACATACTGCATTTAGAAATTGATATGCCCGAAAAGAAGAGAAAACTATACGAAGATTCGGCACACCACAGAGAAAATAACAAAGTACAAATACAGTTATGAGAGCACACGAAAGTAGAGAGAGCGTGAGAGTCATAGAATTATGGGAGCCCTCCAAAGTAGAGAGAGCGAGAGTAGTAAAGCGCACAAAAAAACCGCTATAACAACAACAATGCGAAGCGATCAAGCAAGCAATGAGAGACAACGAGAGGGAGAGGCGCAAGTGCACTCGATAATAAAAAAAAACAAAAACAAAACACAAGCTGATAACGGCGCTTTTTAAGTTTACAAGAATAACAGTTTTATGATTAGTAGCAAAATTACTAACAGGAAACCCAAATAACCGAAGCAATCACATAAATATATGATATAGTAGTCCGATGTTGAAGACCGTTTTCTTTTCATAAAATTGTCTACGTGTGATTCGGATATACATATATATATATACATATAAACCCAGCCTTATACGAGCATGTGTGCATGGTGCATGGTGTGCGAAGATAGCAGCAATATTCGCAAAGTATCGATATCAGACCGGAACCGAACTTATAGTTGCAGCCAGCAACGAAGGAAAGACGCCTGAAGCGCAATTAAGTCATCCATTGTAATGCAACAAATACAATATATAAAATAATATATACATAAGCAAAGTATACCGTTGGAAATGATGTTAGCCATCTGTGCATCCACACACATGTTTGAGTCTGTTAACCAACAGCATTGCGACAGTCTACAATAAAGTTTGGAATCTTCGCTCGAACAACATTAGACGCCATCCGAGGTATTCCATGTGTGGAAAGACAATGCAACACTTACAGCCGAAAGACTGAGGGAATCCTTAGTCTGGGACACTCAGAAGGAAGGCCATGCATCTAGTGCAATTGGGAATGCAAGAATCCCCACAAGATCAGTCTATTGTGTGCCAGTGGTACAACTGAATACACCCTTCCTTCTTCTTCAGCTATCCATCAGTCTCCTGGAACACTCTTCCAGTACTAGTACTAGCTTTAAGAGAATCACTGAATTGCCCAAAGAGATCTCAAGTTATTCCAATCAATGTTGAATAAACTGATCCGCAATGGCCAGTGGGTATCCATCCAGCCTTATAGTGACTTCGCTACCTTGGGAAGCCACTTTCTACCGAGTCTATCATAGACACCATATGACCGACCAGACCTGGATAGAGACCCACCTCAGCTAAGCTCACATGAGTCCCACATGGTTATGCAATGGATCTAGCGTGTCCTATGTGTGGCATTTAACCATCTAACCTAATCCAACTACAAATAATAATATATTAAGGCTTACTGCAGGGTATCTGTTATTCCATCACTTCTTTATTATGAGAGCTCGAACTCTAATCGGAAATTTCATTTACATTTTGCAGCTTCTCCTAGAAGCATGTCATTTATTATTATTATTATTGTGGTTAATATCATTAAGATTATATTATTATTAGGATAGTTTCTTTAATTACATATTTGTAGAACGCTTAAGCTGGTTTGGATCCATCCTTGGCTGATGGTGGTATTATGTTCGGAATGGCAAAGACACGGGCGTGGTAACGAGGAATCGAAATTGGCGCCAGTTTATTCCAGACATTGCTCACCGGATCGTACTCCTCCACATTATTGAGCGCACGATTCCCATCCAGTCCGCCAACGGCAATCAAACGATCTCCAAGCAGAGCACAACCAATCCCAAAGCGTCCCACTGCCAGAGAGCGAATCAGTGTCCACTTATCAGTAGCTGGATCATAACGTTCCACGATATTTGAGAAATTATTGGTTTCCTTATCCTTGCCACCCACTGCATAGATGTATCCATTTCGAACAGCGACACCAACGTAACCTTTATTGCGATGCATTGGCGCCCGAAGACTCCATTCGTTTATTTGCGGATCATAGCATTCGACTGAGTGTAGGCCACGTCCGGCAATTGCATAAAGGCGGTTGCCCAACACCGCAACACCAGGGCGCAAACGCTTCTCGGACATCGGCGACACATAGCTCCATGTGCGCGCAATGGGATCATAGCGTTTAACCGTGTTCAGAGGTGTCCCTTCAGACCATCCGCCGACCGCATAGAGGTGTCCATCCAGCACTGCAACGCCTAGGCCCGCACGGGGCGTTCCTATTGGATTGAGTGGCACGCTGGCCATCGTGTTTAGGTCGAGGCTCTTCACAGTGCGCGATGTTCTCCTATCAACAATTCCGCCTACCAAAATCATTTTTTTGTCCATGACAGCGGCGCCAAAGTCCGAACGCCCATCGATCGTGTGCTTCCAAGTCGTCCACTTGTTCAGCCGCGGACAGTAGCTCTCAATGGTGGTGACCCAGCGGCCATTATTGAAGCCACCCATAACCAGCAAAGCAGTGTATTTGCGGGGCTTGGTTCGTTCGGTGGCAGCAATGAGCGAACGACGCTGGGAGGGGAGTAAGTGCCACTTGTAGGCCTCCAACACCAGTTGCTGGCACTCGTTTCTGGCGCTGCACACCTTCTCCACGTGATGCGCAATGAAGGATGGATCCAACAGGGGCAGACGCACCTTGGCGAGCAGCTCGGGTAAGTGCTGCTCACGAGTGGGCGCATCGTGGCGCACCCACGACATCATCGAGTGGAAGACATCCCGCTCGGTTGGCACATTGAGCTCATCGCTAGACAGCAGCTTGCCCAGCTGATTGGCGTTTAGTTGAAAGAACTCCTCATTGTGGCGCACTTCCATAAAGCGCTGGCAGATGTACTCTTGCGCCACTTGAAGCAGCTCTGTGCATCCATGCCGATCCGCCAAGAATGCGAATCCCAAACAATTGGATGTGTGCAGGTGGCGGGCGAGAAAACTGCAGCATGCCGTCACCACAGGAATCAGCTGCAGCAGGTTGGCGGTGGCCAGCAGCGTCTCGACAGTGTCCTCGTGCAGCTCAATGCTTCCGGTGTAACAGTGCTGGACGAGCAGCTGCAACGCATCGCCACGCACCTCGCCAAGGGTCACCTCGTGCTCCTTGCTCTCGCTCATCTGTCCTGTAAACATTGCCGAAAAATACTCACTCGAAGCTGCGAGCACCAAGCGATGAGCGGACACCCGTTTGCCATCAATGCCAGCGATGAGAACCACATCGCACAGCTGCTCCTCTTCCACAAAGTGTTGCATTCGCTTCAATAAGGCGTCTGCATGGCTGCCCACACTGGAATCCCTCGCCAAAGACAAAGACTCCAGCTTGTTCGTCGCCATATTCATCGATGTGGACGCCGTCGGGTCTCCACTGCGATTCTCTTCTTGGTGTCCATTTACGGATGACATTTTAGTTGGTTGTTGAAATCTTTAATAAAATGCAAAATTATTTCGTATGAGCAAGCAAGAAGCTGTCGAAGCTAATGGAATTGCGCCGATACTATTGTGAGCAATTAATCGAGTCAGTAACGATGTGCGTAATGTATCGATATCTGATCGGAATGGAGCGCAATTTAGCATAAGTTCAAATTCATTATTAATGCACGAATATTATGTCAAGGTTCATACAAAATGTGCTTTGTTTTGCTATTGTAATCGATTCTGTGTGCGAGTGGTGTGCAAGTGTGTGTGCGAGTGTGTTGTGTGTCTATGCCTCAAATTACTCATTACCATCAGAGAGAGGAGAGAGAGAGAGAGAGTGAGAGACAGAGAGAGACAAATAGAAACACAAAGGAGAGGGAAGTGAAATGAAAATGAACATTTCAATGAATACGTTGTTATATTTAGCAATATTATACCTTTATTTATTTAGTTGATAATGTTCCGATTGAATCGAACAAAAGTGAGTTAAAGTTCTTACTTTATTATTCGAAGGGCATCTCGCCTCTTCGCTAGTACGATTAGAACTAAGTACAAAATTATTATCAAACTTCTCGGCTGATCCCGAAAAGTGCAACCTAAGCAACTCGCGCAGACGCTCAAGTTACCCAGCTGATGTTATGCAGCAAAGTGTCGCTCAAGGCTGTTACTGATCACATAATGTAAGTACACGCTGACATCTGAGTAAGCTGCTCGCGAGTGTGCTGCATCAGCGAAATCCAGCAATGGCTTAAGTGGGTAGTTATGGTTAACTTATATGCAGCCAGCCAGCCAACCAATCAGCTGTGTTATCAGCCACATCAACAACAACACCCAGCTTTGTGTGTACTGTGTGTGTAAGTGTGAGTGTGTGTGTGAGTGTGTGTGTCAAAGAAATCAAAATAAAGATCTACGAATAGTAATGGTCGGATAATGGATCGAAAGGTTTTGGGCATGGATATGTTTTTCGGACGGGTGAGAAGAGCACTTAGCGCCACCTGCCGGTCAAGAGTAGATAGTAGATATTTGTAGGCGAAAAAAAAGCCAGCAATGAGAGTATGACTGGTGGTGCTAGGGAGAGGGTAGAGAAAAGACAGAGAAAGAAGGGGAAAAAGCGTTGCTCTGGACAACAGCAAGCCTGTCCTGCTTGAGTTCTGTGCACCATAATGCGGACACTGCAAGCAGCTGACCCCCTTCGAAGCTGGTGAGAAGTCCAGGATAAGCCGAATGTCATGTCAAGATGGATCCACTGCCAACCAGCTGGAGATTATTAAGATTTCATCGTTCCCAATCATCAAATACTCCGCAAAGCAAGGTGATCGATTCCAATCTGGACAGGACTCAGGATGACGAGGAGGAGGAAGCGACGCCCAAGAAGGTCGAGTTGTAAACCAACAACATCACACACTCAATACAAAAAATCTAACGGCACAACAACACACCAACCACACACCCACACTTAAGCATTGCAATGAGGTTTTGTCATTGTTTAACTGTCCGTTGTCCCTGGCCGTTGCTCAACTTGATTTGCTTAATAATAAATTACAATTTTGTTGTAATTTGCAAAAGAAAATTCCACGCTATTTCCCATTGGAAATGCGGTTCATTTGGCAGCGCCTTAGCCGCGTTTTAATGTTTTAGTATGCGTAGCTTAGAATTCCGTTTTATTGATCGTGAGAGGCAACCGAAAAAATTCAAATCGATAAATTTGTAATATAATCTTCCAAGTTTCTATTTAATCTGTAGAAGTTTTCTATTATGGAACTTTAAGTTGCAAATAAAGTTGCTAACAACATATAAATTATTATTAAATGTTTGCTTAAAATATGTTGCATTTGCGGTACATATCGATATGTTGTTATCGCATACCACCACAAAAATTCAGAAACAGACTGACAAGGTTTGCCGAGGCCACAATTTAGGGTGACCACATTTCGTTGAGGCAGGTCATGTCTCTTGGCGGCTGAATTTTCGTGTGGCGCGAACAAGGGGATAAATGTATTTGGGAGTGCACTAACCCTCCGGCTCAGGTCATGCCGCAGGCTTTCTTCCTTTTTCTACTTCATCAATATTTTTCTCTGCTTCGCATTATCCCAACAACTGCCGGAATTACATACACCGAAACCACGAAGCTGCCTCGATAATAATTCTCCAATAATATTGGATTAGTACAATAAAGTGCACATCTTTGAGGGGGGTTCAGGATGATAGCAACAGCCCACTCCCAAATCCCTGTAACAGTAGAGTCCCAAGCCGCTACAATTGTTGAACCACCTCCGTGTGGCGAGTCAATTATACTTTTTGGTTATAAGTGATGGCAAATATGAGCCCTTTGGACTTTGCTCATGCAGCTGCACAAAAACGACGTTTGAGAAGACCTGTTCCGTAATAAATACCCACTGGCTAATGGGTATGCATCCAGCCCTATAATGACTTCGCTACGCTGGAAAGCCACTTTCTACCTAGTCTGTCACAGAGAAAATAGGACCCAACCGACCTGGCTCGAACACCACCTGAGCTAGGCTCACCCACTCACACGAGTGCCACAGAAATGGAGGCAGATCCCACAAGTTATGCAACGGAACTAGCGTGTCCTATGTGTGTCAGCAACCATCTAACCTAATCCAACTACAAATAATAATATATTAAGGCTCAGTGCAGGGTATCCGTTATTCTATCACAGCTTCTGCTAGAAACGTGTCATTTATTATTATTATAATTATTACTATTATATCATTAAGATTACATTATTATTATTAGGATAGTTTCTTTCATTACATATTTGAGGGACGCTTAAGCTGGTTTGGATCCATCCTTGGCTGCTGGTGGTGGTATTATGTGCGGAATGGCAAAGACAAGGGCGTTGCAACGAGGAATCGAAATTGGCGCCAGTTCATTCCAGACATTGCGCACCGGATCGTACTCCTCGACAATGTTGAGCTTACGATTCCCATCCCATCCGCCAACGGCAATCAAACGATCTCCAAGCAGAGCACAACCAATCCCAAAGCGTCCCACTGCCAGAGAGCAAATCAGTGTCCACGTGTCAGTAGCTGGATCATAACGTTCCACGGTTTTTGTGGGACGAGAGGTCGTCGGGTGCAAGCCACCCACGGCATATATGTATCCATTTGCAACAGCGACACCAACGCGACCTGAATTGCGATTCATTGGCGCCCGATGACTCCATTCGTTTGTTTGTGGATCATAGCATTCGACAGAGTGTAGGCCGCATCCGCCAATGGCATAGAGGCGGCTGCCCAACACCGCAACACCAGGGAGCTCACGCTTCTCGGACATCGGCGACACATAGCTCCAGGTGCGCGCAATGGGATCATAGCGTTCAACGGTGTTCAGAGAATGCCTATCAGCCCCGCCGACCGCGTAGAGGTGTCCATCCAGCACTGCAACGCCAAGGTTATAACGGGCCGTTCCCATTGGATTGAGTGGCACGCAGGCCATCGTGTTTAGGTCGAGGCTCTCCACAGTGCGCGATGCTCTCCTATCAACAGTTCCGCCTACCAAAATCAGTTTGTTCTGCAAGACAGAGGCGCCAAAGTCCTCACGCCCATCGATCGTCTGCTCCCAAGTCGTCCACTTGTTCATCCGCGGACAGTAGCTCTCAATGGTGGTGGCCCAGCCATCATCATTGAAGCCACCCATAACCAGCAATTGCGATAGCAGTGTATTTGCGGGGCTTGGTTTGTTCGGTGGCAGCAATGAGCGAACGCGCTTGGGGGACAGTGAATGCCAGTTGAAGGCCTCCAGCAGCAGTTGCTGGCACTCGTTGCTGGCGCTGCACACCTTCTCCACGTGATCCACAATGAAGGATGGATCCAACAGAGGCAGACGCACCTTGGCGAGCAGCTCGGGTATGTGCTGCTCACGAGTGGGCGCATCGTGGCGCACCCACGACATCATCGAGTGGAAGACATCCTGCTCGGTTGGCACACTGAGCTCATCGCTGGACAGCAGCTTGCCCAGCTGATTGGCGTTTAGCTGAAAGAACTCCTCATTGTGGCACACCTCCATAAAGTGCTGGCAGATGTACTCCTGCGCCACTCGCAGCAGCTCTGTGCATCCATGCTGATCCGCCAAGAATGCGAATCCCAAACAATTGGATGGGTGCAGCTGGCGTGCGAGAAAATTGCAGCATGCCGTCACCACAGGGATCAGCTGCAGCAGGTTGGCGGTGGCCAGCAGCGTCTCGACAGTGTCCTCGTGCAGCTCAATGCTTCCGGTGTAACAGTGCTGGACGAGCAGCTGCAACGCATCGCCACGCACCTCGCCAAGGGTCACCTCGTGCTCCTTGCTCTCGCGCATCTGTCCGGTAAACATTGCCGAAAAATATTCACTCGAAGCTGCGAGCACCAAGCGATGAGCGGACACCCGTTTGCCATCAATGCCAGCGATGAGAACCACATCGCACAGCTGCTTCTCTTCCACAAATTGTTGCATTCGCTTCAGTAAGGCGTCTGCATGGCTGCCCACACTGGAATCCCTGACAAAGACAAAGACTCCAGCTTATTCTCCGCCATATCCATCGATGTGGACGCTGTCGAGCTCTCCACTGCGACTCTCTTCTTGGTGTCCATTTACGGATGACATTTTATTTGGTTGTTGAAATCTTTATAAAATGCAAATTTATTTCGTATGAGCAAACAAGAAGCTGTCGAAGCTGTCAAGGTTGCCACCTTGTTGGCTTGGCGCCGATTCTATTGAAAGCATTTAATCGAGTATCGATAAGTGATCGGCATGGAACAATGTCGTTAGAAATCAAACCTTAAAATTACAACTTTAGCTTATCAAATATGAAAGTAGATTCGTTCGCATGAATTGTTCAAATATGCATAAATAAAATATAAATAGTCGACAGTCACAAATCTGACCATTCAAAACAATAAATAAGAATTAAACTTTGAAATAAATTACAAAACTGTTTTTGTTTTTTTCTTGATTGGCGGGTGAAAATGGCTTAGTAATGCTATTTTTTCGCAACTTTATATGTAGAACATAAAAGGCAATCGCTTTGGCAAAATCAACTTTGAAGTCAGTCAACACAATTCGAGGGCACTGAACTTGGCCAACATCGCCGTCGTCGTCTTCGTTATCGTCGCTGTTGTCAGCCGACTTCGTTTTGATTACCAAATGCGAGAAGCGGGCGAAAGCCGGCAGAGCAAAGCAGCGAAGTCGACTTCGGCGTCGGCGTCAGCAGCAACAGCGGACAACAACACAACAGGTGTGCTTGTGTGTGCGTGTGTGTGTGTGTGAATTGCTAATAAAATGTTAAAATTAAACGTGCTTTGAAGGCTTGCAAACGAGTTTGTGGCCAATTCTAGAACAAGCCTCACAAAAAAGTTGCACAATTGCATGTGCTTTGTGCCAGGGTAATGTGTGTGTGGGGGGGGGGGGGGGGGGGGTGCAACCGTTGTTGTACTGTTAGAGAGGGCAACAAACTTTACAAACGGGATACAACAAACCGGCAGCCAGTCTTATGCAATTTATTCTAGAAGCCGCAGAACTAGTAGCAGAAAAAAACGAATTCAAAAAGAAGAAGAAAAACAACGGAATTAGCAGCAAAATTAAGAAAAAGACAAGAAAGGAAAGGAAAAAAAACAGTTGGATGACTAAGCAAGTTCAGAGCTACGTTTAAATAGCATAGAATGAAATAAATAAATAAAAAATAAACTCCAAGACCTGAAGCTAACTAATAGTAGAGAACAATTGCAGCTGAGGAATTTGGTTCATTGAGTGTTCGCTTGAATTTCCAAATTTATATTTTATTTTTGTTGATAATGATGTTATTTTACATACATACATACATACATACATACATACATACATACATACATGCATACATACATACATACATACATACATACATACATACATACATACATACATACATACATACATACATACATGCATACATACATACATACATACATACATACATACATACATACATACATGCATACATGCAGACATACATATGTTAAGTCACTCATTAATGCGTACCAATTATGTTAAGCAACTGCATTATTAAGTAACAGAAGTCATTCCCGAACAAAGTTTGAGTGCACAGCGACGGTGGTATTTGGGTTTTATCATCTTATCCAGTCATTCCCTGATACGGGCAAACTTAGCTCCAACATTTTATATATTTACTTACATTATTTGCTTACTAATATTAATCAGATTAATTATATTAATAGTAATTAATGTAAATAAAGACGAAGAACGCAAAAAAGAAATAAAAATGTAACAAGGCGTATCATTTATATATATATAGATATATACTTATATATTCTTGATCAGCATCAAATGCCGTCTGTAAGAACCATTCGATTTCAGTCAATCTCTCTCTTAAGACCCATAATTACATTATCCTTTATTATAGGAAGATCAAGTTTATTTCATATTATCGATAACTGCATGCGTTAGGTAAGTATCGATTTAAATTGATATCCGATTAGAAAGATATAGCTTTCTATAGTAAGAATTAATTAACGTACACCATTATTTTGATCAACTGTACAAATTTAACCAAGTTCTTTAGGAAACTGTCTTCTGGTCGAGCTGACTCGACTACGACTTTTGAGTACCCTTTTCTATGTGCTGGAAGAAACTTTTTAATCATTTACACACATATACACATATATCAAATAAATATCTTGAAAAACAACTTGAGAAATTTGATGTGAAAGTGTATTGGGAGTGAATTCAAATGTATTTTTCAAGTGTATTGCTTGCGACAAGGACCAAAAGGATATGCAGCCGTCGTCACCTCAGGTCGAGGTCCCATTTTACTTTAAAACAAATACTTTTCGAATTTTTGTGGCAGTACATAAATTCAAAGACCCAAAACCATAAATTAATGAATGCGTCGAGTGCTGCTCCGACTCCGACTCTGACTCGAGTTCGGTTCAGGCCTCGGAGGGGGGGAACTGGATGGGAGATATTAGAAGTTATTATGGCCAATGGCAAGCTGCGAGAATGTCGCATAAATTAGGAATAGTGCAGGCCAACACCTTCCAGTGTTGTAAGACGAGGCGCAAACAGCACCGCGGGGACACATAAAACCAGAAGCACAGAAAGTGGACAATGCTGGGCCATAGTTCTTGGGAATAGTTATAGCCATGACTAATTGTTTGATTTACGCCAAAAGTGCTGCTGCAATTAAGCATTAAAGTTTGGCCAACAACTCGCCACTTTTCGGGGCTTTAATGATATCAGCTGTCCGCTGTCCGCTGTCAGCTGTCCGCTGTCAGCTGCCAGTTGTCAGCTGCCAGTTGTCAGTTGTCAGCTGTCATAAATCGGGCAATACATCAACCAGCAGCAAACACTCATCATAAGTCAAAAGGTGAGCCTGGTCTTAATCAGTTGCAAGTTACCAGTTGGCAGCCTCGAGGCTGGCTGGCAAAATAATTAAACTTCTGTTTATTGTCAAGCAATCGTGCGTTGCATGCCACAGAGAGAGGAAGAGAGAGAGAGAGAGAGGGAGAGGGAGGGAACTTCTTAATTATGTTTGATAAACTAACAGCAGCTAAGCCACCCCTCATCCTCAGCCTCAGCCTCAGCCTCAACCCCATCCTCATCCTCATCCTCAACCCCATCCCTTCTCCTTTGCTACACACATGACACTCGAGTCTGCTGCTGATGAACTTCCCCTTTTGGCTGACATAATTACGCAACAAAAGGAGCTGTGTGTGCGTGAGTGTGTGCGTGTGTGTGCGTGTGTGGATTGTTCCTTAAGCTCATGCGCTTCATTTGCTTCACTTGCTTCACTTGCTTCGTTTGCGCCACTTCATTTGTTGCTTGGCCAACATCACAAAAAGGTGCTGCAACATTTGGTTTTTGCTTTTTTGGTCACGTTTTAAACTTGAAAACAAGTTGAAAATGCGCCGCTTAAAATGCCGCCGGCCAAAAAATGTTTCTGCCTTGGCTACACTTGGAAAAAAAACGACTTACATTTGGACAAACGCCTGTAAAATGGAAACTTATCCAAGAAGTGGAGAGTAACAAAATGCTAAGGTGAGCTGTACTAGGCTGCATCAAGGATGCACATTTTACCAAATTTCAGATAGACTTTTTTCTCCGAGTGTATCAAGTTGTTTGCTGTTAAGGCACAGATCCTGGCCAGAACAAGTGTCCTGGTGCCTGGCAATCCTAATTGATTTATGACATCAAAGACATATTTTTCGCAATGTTGCGTGGCCTACGTGCGTGACAGTTGCCACACACACAGAGAGAGAGTGCAGCAGCAGGACGCTAGGCAGCTTGCAAGGACACTCGCAGGATACACGGGCGCAGTCGCCGTCGCCGTCGTTTGCCGTCTTGTTGATAATTTTGACTTATGGCTTGGCTTTGCGTGCGCCGGATTTGTCACATAACTCGTGCAACACATCACCGCCCCCCCAGCACCAATCCCCACCCCTGCTCAGCCACCTCACACCCCCCTCAACTGTGCCCCCCCCCCCCTCGAGTTTCCGAGTGAAAAGAACGGTTTTTGCCATTGTCCGTCTTTGGCTCTCTTCATTTTGGCTACAGTTTCGGCCAAATCGTTCACAGCCCATCGTCCATCGTCCTTCGTCCTTCGTCCTTCGTCCATCGTCCATCCAGTGTTGGAAAGTTTTTCTATTAGGCGTAATTATTTCAAGGTATTATTGCTTTTAATTAATTCAATTAAACGCTTCATAAATTTTGAGTTTTCGATTTGCGCTTTGCCTGCGGCAGCCGTAATGGAAAAACTTTCCCCGTGGCTGCCCAAAAAGATGTTCGCTCTCTGCACCGAAGGGTTTAATTAACGGCAAATGGCATTTTCGGGGGGCGTTGACCATTTTTGGGAGGCGTGGCTGCTGCCAACGCGGCATTTTTGGCTACTTACATTTTGTGTTACATATCTATACCCTGCAAACTGTTGCAATGGGGTAGGCGGACTGAAGCTGCTGTAACTAAAATTGAACATTGAATCAGCAACATTGAATCAGCAACATTGAATCAGCAACATTGAATCAGCAACATTGTCTTGCAGCGATTTTCTTCAATAAATCGATATAAATCGATAACCGATTGCAAGCAAAAACACAATCAAACTTCATATGAATTTGATGAGAGTATTTACAGAGTACTTAAAGTTTGGTCATTCCCTTATCGATAACGCCGTGTTCGATTAAGGACTTGGACTACAGGGTATCTCCCAACAAGGCTCAAGAGTCTGTGTCTCTCTGGCCTAGAGGCTGGGCTGTTTATTAAGGAATTCCCGCGGCTTAGCTTTGGCCATCATCAAATTTGATTTGGACTTGTTTTATTTGCATTTTTGTGTGCTCCGCTGCACAGTTCGCTCGAGTTGTGCAAGTGGTGGCCAAGCTCAGCCCCAATCCCACAAGCCGACCACAGCAATGCTCTGCTCAGCTCCTTGATCAAATTAAAGTGGAACAATTCCCCGAACTGAAGAGCTCACACTTTGCTCCTGCTGCTGCTGCTGCTGGCACTTCAATTAAAAGGTCATCAGCAGTCGACACAGCTGCTGCACACGAGGGTCTCCATCAGCAAGGATACTCCTGTGTCCTGTATCCTGTATGCTGTATCCTTTATGCTCCTCTGCCATTCACGTGAGTCCAACTAAAATGTTATTGATATGTACGAGGCGTGCTCACACCTTACTGGCCAATTCTAGCGCATCTATCAGACGTGATGACTTCCGTCATTATCAGAGGTCATTTCCACCCTCCTTTGTCTTCCGCCACCCCCAGCCAAGGGCGAATAATCGAACCAACGTAGAACAACAATTTGTTTTGAATGAACGACGAGGAAATCAAACCCTTAATAATTTATGAAATGGCCAAGAGCAAAGGTGCTGGTCAAAGCTGAGCCAGAACTAGACCGGACTATCTACTCCCGGGACAGACACTCACTCACACGAACTAGACCGAACCGGACCTGCTACTCCCGGGACAGACACTCACTCACACACGCACACTCGCACAAACACATGAGTGTGTGTAAAAAGTTTTCTATCAGTTTGCTGTGTAGTCCGTAATAGAGATTAAATGCATGTCGAGAAGGCAATTAGTTTCTGGCTTGGCCAACCCTCGATTCTTGGCTTTAACTTTTTTTTGTTGGCAGCAGCTGATTGAATCAAAGTGTTGCGCCATTTTTCTTGCCAGCAAGGTGTTTGGCTTGCAGCCGGCCCTTAATTATGCCACGAAAGTTGTTGGCCAACAACAACTGCCAGCAGCAATTGGCCCAAACCCTTTGCCGCCTTGCCTTGAATCAGACGTTACGTCAATGCTAATTAAACTCGCGCTGTCGCCGCTAATGAGCAATGAAAACAACGTGTTGTTAGATGAGAACCCTCCACCCTCCATCACCCCCCACTCCAACCGAAACCCCCCCCACAGTCCTGGTCCTTTCGCCTTTCTTATGGGCTGATAAGGGCCAGGCGTCAGGTTAAATCAGCCATCACCATAATGGAGGCACTGCCTCAGCACAGATTTCTTTTAAATATTTTTCCACAATTTTTCGGGCATTTTCTTCTTCTTCTTTTTCATTTTTCACTGAGCCATTTAAAGGGATTAGCGCGGGTTTTTTGCTGGAAAGGATTAAACGAGGGTTCGCCTCTTCAAAAGGGTAGTTCGCGCTGGCTGCTGCACTTTTTGGGCTAGTTTTTAATAAGCTTTTCGGATTTTTTTTGTTGGTTTTTTAAAGCATTTTGAAGTATGTGCCAAGCCGATTTTTAATTTAATTTGCTGGCAATCAAACTGATTTCCCGCTTCTCCACTTTTTATTCTCATAAAAAATCAAACTGACAGTCAAGCAACGGAGCAAACTGACGGACAACTGAGATCTTCAGTTTTTGGGGGCGCAAAATGTAGGACTGAATTTGAGAAATGAATTTAATATATTTTCCTTATTTATTTAATGTTGATTAACATCAGTTGATCCAGCAAAGAATGAAATATTTAAAAAAAAAATAGAGCCAAGATATATATATATATATATATCATACATGTTAACAAGTCTCAGTGCTGATTTTGATGTAATGGAGGGTCAACTCAATAGTGTGCAACTGTCGAATGAGTCTCTGAAGCAGAAGCGATCGGCCGAGATAAATAAATAAATACATAATTAGTATATAATATAATGTACTATACTATATAATAATACACTATAACCAATAAAGTCAGATCCTGTGTCCCCTATTCTGCCCAGATGGCAAAGCGTCCAATATATGGGTTATGAATGTGTGCGAAGATAGCAGCAGCAATCTATCCTTGTCTCTTTGTGTGCGAGCTGGCACAGCTGGCCTGATGTGGACCCATTCGTAATGCAGAGTGGCTTAACTGTTGACCAATTTTGTAAAAATATGTATGTTAAAAACTGAAGCAGTGTATTATTATCTCGATATCCGAAATTCTTTGTTTCTCGAATGGCACACATACACGCACACACACAAAGACAGTTTTCAACGGGATCATGTCACAGTGCGCAAACAATTTCATGCTCATACATATGTCGAGACAATGATACCCCTTTTAAGATTTCCACTAGACACTGTTTGAAATATATTGACTGAACAGATATATATAATATATAGTAACCATAACCCACTTAAGCCACTGCTGGATTTCGCTGGTGCAGCACACTCGCGAGCAGCTTGATCAGAACTCAGCGGTACTTGGACCACATTCCGAAATACGCTGATGCAACATGCAACATTTGTGAAGAGCAGCCTTGAGCGACACTTTGGTGCCTAACATCAGCTGGGTAACTTGAGCGCCTGCGCGAGTTGCTTAGGTTTCACTTTTCGGGATCAGCCGAGAAGCTACGAGGTTTCTTGAGAATAATTTTGTACTTAGTTCTAATCGTACTAGCGAACAGGCGAGTTGCCCTTCGAATAATAAAGTAAGAAACTTTAACTCACTTTTGTTCGATTCAATCGGAACATTATTAACTAAATAAATAAAGGTATAATATTGCTAAATATAACAACGTATTCATTGAAATGTTCATTTTCATTTCACTTCCCTCTCCTTTGTGTTTCTATATGTCTCTCTCTGTCTCTCACTCCCTCTCTCCCTCTCCCTCTCTGTTTGCTGATAATGAGTAATTTGAGGCATAGACACACAACACACTCGTACACACCCTTGCACACGCACACATAACATACGTCGTATTAATAACGAATTTGAACTTATGCTAAATTGCGCTCCATTCCGATCAGATATCGATACATTACGAACATCGCTATTGACTCGATTAATTGCTCACGATAGTATCGGCGCAATTCCAATAGCTTCGACAGCTTCTAGTTTGCTCATACGAAATAAATTTGCATTTTATTAAAGATTTCAACAACCTAATAAAATGTCATCTGTAAATGGACCCCAAGAAGAGAGTCGCAGTGGAGACCCGACGGCGTCCACATCGATGAATATGGTGGAGAATAAGCTGGAGTCTTTGTCTTTGTCGAAGGATTCCAGTGTTGGCAGCCATGCAGAGGCCTTATTGAAACGAATGCAACACTTTGTGGAAGAGAAGCAGCTGTGCGATGTGGTTCTCATCGCTGGCATTGATGGCAAACGGGTGTCCGCTCATCGCTTGGTGCTCGCAGCTTCGAGTGAATATTTTTCAGCAATGTTTACCGGACAGATGAGCGAGAGCAAGGAGCACGAGGTGACCCTTGGCGAGGTGCGTGGTGATGCGTTGCAGCTGCTCGTCCAGCACTGTTACACCGGAAGCATTGAACTGCACGAGGACACTGTCGAGACGCTGCTGGCCACCGCCAACCTGCTGCAGCTGATCCCTGTGGTGACGGCATGCTGCAATTTTCTCGCACGCCACCTCCACCCATCCAATTGTTTGGGATTCATATTCTTGGCGGAGAAGCAGAGCTGCACACAGCTGCTGCGAGTGGCGCAGGATTACATCTGCCAGCACTTTATGGAGGTGTGGCAAAATGAGGAGTTCTTTCAGCTAAACGCCAATCAGCTGGGCAAGCTGCTGTCCAGCGATGATCTCTGTGTGCCAACCGAGCAGGATGTCTTCCACTCGATGATGGCGTGGGTGCGCCACGATGCGCCCACTCGTGACCAGCACTTACCCGAGCTGCTCGCTAAGGTGCGTCTGCCCCTGTTGGATTTATCCTTCATTGCGCATCACGTGGAGAAGGTGTGCAGCGCCAGCAAAGAGTGCCAGCAACTGCTGTTGGAGGCCTTCAAGTGGCATGCACTGTCCCCCGAGCGCCGTTCGCTCATTGCTGCCACCGAACGAACCAAGCCCCGAAAATACACTGCTGTCGGCCAATTGCTGGTTATGGGTGGCCTCAATAATGATGGCTGGGTCACCACCATTGAGAGCTACTGTCCGCTTATGAACAAGTGGACGACTTGGGAGCACACTATCGATGGGCGTGGGAACTTTGGCGCCGTTGTCATGGAAAACAAACTGATTTTGGTAGGCGGAAGCAATGATGGGAAACCATTGTGCTCTGTGGAGAGCCTCGACCTATACACGATGGCCAGAGTGCCACTCAATTCAATGGGAACGGCACGTGATTTTCCAGGCGTTGCAGTGCTGGATGGACACCTCTATGCGGTCGGCGGATTCGGTCTGAACACGGTTGAACGCTATGATCCCATTGCGCGCACCTGGAGCTATGTGTCGTCGATGTCCGACGAGCGTGCGTTCCCTGGTATTGTCTGGAATGAACTGGCGCCAATTTCGATTCCTCGTGAAAATGTCCTTGTCGTTGGCATACCGAACATAATACCACCACCAGCAGCCAAGGATGGATCCAATCCAGCTAAGCGTCCCACAAATATGTAATTAAAGAAACTATCCTAATAATAATATAATCTTAATGATACTAACCACAATAATAATAATAATAAATGAAACGATTCTAGGAGAAGCTGCAAAATGTAAATGAAATTTCCGATCAGAGACGAACACAATTGATAGAATTACGGATACCCTGCACTGATCCTTAATATATTATTATTTGTAGCTGGGTTAGGTTAGATAGTTGCAGACACACATAGGACACGCCAGATCCATTGCATAACCTTGTGGAATCTGAAGGGTGTATTCAGTTGTACCACTGGCACACAGTAGACTGATTTTGTGGGGATTCTTGCATTCCCAATTGCACTAGATGCCTTCCTTCTGAGTATCCCAGACTAAGGATTCCCTCAGTCTTATGGCTGTAAGTGTTGCATTGTCTTTCTACACATGGAATAGCTAGGATGGCGACTAATGTTGTTCGAGCGAAGATTCCAAACTTTATTGTAGACTGTCGCAATGCTGTTGGTTAACAGACTCAAACATGTGTGTGGATGCACAGTTGGCTAACATCATCTCCAACGGTATACTTTGCATATGTATATATTATACACGACTCGCGAGGCCTGCAAAGTATTGGACGCGTTGTCATCTGGGCAGAATAGGACCCACAGGCTGGTCAAAAATATAATGCATTATCTTATTTTGTATCGATTTGGCGTCTCTGCGTATTGCCTGCTCAGTGGTTATACATAACAGTAATTTTCAGAGTTCTCATTTCTCTAGCGCTGAAGTTGATGATTTCTATTAGATCGATTCCCAGTTGTCGCTGAATAATTGGAATGCTTTTATTAGAGAAATGTAAATAATGAAATTTATAGACTAATAATTGTGGGATTCAAATGGTTTCTGCTAGCCAAATCTATATGCAATCTACGTACAGTGATCCACATAACTATATCTATTCATGGTTGCCTGGCTTAGAATATATTAGGAAGTGACAAGCTCTCAAAATGAAAACTGCTAAAAAACTCAACTCATAATCAAGAATCGACAGATAAAAAACTTCATTTAGTTAGAAGTTTTAAGAATCTGCTTGATTTGATGACTCACCAATATTGATGGCTCTGAACTCATCCAAGGCAATTATTCAAGTGAATGGAGCAAGCCTAGATCGCATTTCCACTGCGCGACTGTGCAACATTGAGTGGCGCCTCATTTGTGGTTAGCCGCAAGCAGCTTGTACGTAATCCAACTAAGTTGCTTCAATTTAAATACCGCTAAATCAACAACTGCCACTTTATACTGAGCCGCAGCACCGAGAAGCGAGAAGCACAAGCAGAAAGCAGCAGCGAGAGGACGTTGCCGGAATAAAAAGCACAAAATTAAATATATATATATATATATATATATATATAGATATAGATATATATGTATATATCCGAATCACACGTAGCCAATTTGCGTAATTTTGTGAAAAGACAACGGTCTTCAACATCGGACTACTATATCATATATTTATGTGATTGCTTCGGTTATTTGGGTTTCCTGTTAGTAATTTTGCTACTAATCATAAAACTGTTATTCTTGTATACATAAAAAGCGCCGTTATCAGCTTGTGTTTTGTTATTGTTTTTTTTATTTTCGAGTGCGCTTGCGCCTCTCGCTCTCATTGTCTCTCATTGCATACTTGATCGCTTCGCATTGTTGTTGTCATAGCGGTTTTTGTGTGCGCTTAATTACTCTCGCTCTCTCTACTTTGGTGCGCTCCCACAACTCTATGACTCTCTCGCTCTCTCTACTTCCGTGTGCTCTCATAACTGTGTTTGTACTTTGTTATTTTCTCTGTGCAGTGCCGAATCTTTGTATAGTTTTCTCTTCTTTTCGGGCATATCAATTTCGAAGTTAAGCATGTCTGCGTACTACCTGCAAGTGCCAGGCTGACCCAAAGGCCGATTTCGTCTGTTGTTGGTTGTCTGATAACGTGGTAAAGTGTCATCTATGGGAATATTGATTGAAAAAGTTAGATTTAATTATGAAAGAGAAATTTCCTATTTCAAAATAAGTGTTTCGACAAATAATAAACGTATTTGGCCTCCTATGACATTGCCTTGTAACGAACCTTTTTAGTTCGTTTAGTTTTAGCTGGGCTAAAACTCAGCCGAGCTACGGGTTCGAGCAACAAATTTAACACATACAGATAATAACACATATCCTTTATATACTACTGTGGATATCCCTTTGATATCCGGCGTTCCACGTACCAGCTAGGGGCGATCTCTGTCTGACTTCGCTCCTTCGAAGCTCCGTGCTGGTAAATCGTCCTGTTACGTTTCACCGGTCGACGTATTGCCTCTGCTCGTCGCCTTTTCACTGCTTGACTTCTGTATCTGCGACGCCCTCTTTTATAGGTCGGGTCGCATTGGTGGCGTGATCTTTGGACGCTCTGCTGTCGCTGCAATAAAGCAGCGGTCACCTATTTCAAGGTTGCTGTCCACTGCGGTCGCTGCACTTGATGCACTTGGAGTAGCACGCACCTCGCGCTGTCCGATCCGGAATGTGCTGACGGCGCCCAGTGGTGGTGTCAGTTGCCCATCCATCCGGTAGCGCTTTTGGTTGTGGTTGTCGGTTGTAATGCAAGCTTGCTTTCCCACGGTGGGCTTCTCGTAAAACATGCTGACCAAAAGCGCGCGTGCCTTTGGTTCTGATCGCCAGTTGCCGTTGATTTCGTCGTTGGCGAAATATGCTGATGCGGCGCAAGATCCAATGTCGTTGTTACGATAGCTGCGAGGGCTGCCCATAGCATATGTGGCAGTTGTTGTGAGGGGCGCATATAGTATATATCAAGCTATATGGCTCCTCACAGCCTCTGAATTTAAAATATTTACTTGCAAATTTTGATGATTGTTCCTGTTCTGCATTAATAAAGAGCTGTTCGCTATCCATGCAACTTTTCAATTCAAATTACTATATAATATAATATACTATACCATATAATAATACACTATAACCAATAAAACTCTGATCCTGTGTACCCTATTCTGCCCAGATGACAATGCGTCCAATATATGGGTTATGAATGTGTGCGGAGATAGCAGCAGCAATCTATCCTTGTCTCTTTGTGTGCGAGCTGGCACAGCTGGCCTGATGTGTACCCATTCGTAATGCAGAGTGGTTTAACTGTTGACCAATTTTGTAAGCACTGCCCGCAAAATGTATGGTATAAACTAAAGCAGGGTATTATTGTGTCGATATCCATAATTCTTTGTTTCTAGAATGGCACACATCCAAAGACAGTTTTCAACGGGATCATGTCACAGTGCGCAAACAATTTCATGTTCATACATATGTCGAGACAATGATACCCCTTTTAAGATTTCCACCAGACACTGTTCGAAATATATTGACTGAACAGATATATATAATATATAAACTACCCACTTAAGCCACTGCTGGATTTCGCTGGTGCAGCACACTCGCGAGCAGCTTGATCAGAACTCAGCGGTACTTGGACCACATTCCGAAATACGCTGATGCAACATGCAACATTTGTGAAGAGCAGTGTTGAGCGACACTTTGGTGCCTAACATTAGCTGGGTAACTTGAGCACCTGCGCGAGTTGCTTAGGTTTCACTTTTCGGGACCAGCCGAGAAGCTACGAGGTTTCTTGATAATAATTTTGTACTTAGTTCTAATCGTACTAGCGAAGAGACGAGTTGCCCTTCGAATAATAAAGTAAGAAACTTTAACTCACTTGTTCGATTCAAATGGAACATTATTAACTAAATAAATAAAGGTATAATATTGCTAAATAATACAACGTATTCATTGAAATGTTAATATTCATTTCACTTCCCTCTCCTTTGTGTTTCTATATGTCTCTCTCACTCACTCTCTCTCTGCTGGTAATGAGTAATTTGAGGCATAGACACACAACACACTCGCACACACAATCGATTACCAATAGCAAAACAAAGCACATTTTGTATGAACCTTGACATAATATTCGTCGTATTAATAATGAATTTGAACTTATGCTAAATTGCGCTCCATTCCGATCAGATATCGATACATTACGAACATCGCTACTGACTCGATTAATTGCTCACGATAGTATCGGCGCAATTCCAATAGCTTCGACAGCTTCTTGTTTGCTCATACGAAATAAATTTCCATCTTATTAAAGATTTCACCAACCAAATAAAATGTCATCCGTAAATGGACACCAAGAAGAGAGTCGCAGTGGAGACTCGACAGCGTCCACATCGATGAATATGGCGGAGAATAAGCTGGAGTCTTTGTCTTTATCGAGGGATTCGTGTCCGGGCAGCCATGCAGACACCTTACTGAAGCGAATGCAACACTTTGTGGACAGCGATCAGCTGTGCGATGTGGTTCTCATCGCTGGCATTGATGGCAAACGGGTGTCCGCTCATCGCTTGGTGCTCGCAGCTGCGAGTGAATATTTTTCGGCCATGTTTACCGGACAGATGCGCGAGAGCAAGGAGCACGAGGTGACCCTTGGCGAGGTGCGTGGCGATGCGTTGCAGCTGCTCGTCCAGTACTGTTACACCGGAAGCATTGAGCTGCACGAGGACACTGTCGAGACGCTGCTGGCCACCGCCAACCTGCTGCAGCTGATCCCTGTGGTGACGGCATGCTGTAATTTTCTCGCACGCCAGCTGCACCCATCCAATTGTTTAAGATTCGCATTCTTGGCGGATCAGCATGGCTGCACAGAGCTGCTGCGAGTGGCGCAGGAGTACATCTGGCAGCACTTTATGGAGGTGTGCCACAATGAGGAGTTCTTTCAGCTAAACGCCAATCAGCTGGGCAAGCTGCTGTCCAGCGATGAGCTCAATGTGCCAACCGAGGAGGATGTCTTCCACTCGATGATGTCGTGGGTGCGCCACGATGCGCCCACTCGTGAGCAGCACATACCCGAGCTGCTCGCCAAGGTGCGTCTGCCCCTGTTGGATCCATCCTTCATTGTGGCTCACGTGGAGAAGGTGTGCAGCGCCAGCAACGAGTGCCAGCAACTGCTGCTGGAGGCCTTCAAGTGGCATGCACTGTCCCCCGAGTGCCGTTCGCTCATTGCTGCCACCGAACGAACCAAGCCCCGCAAATGCACTGCTGTCGGCCAATTGCTGGTTATGGGTGGCTTCAATAATGACGACTGG
Organism: Drosophila percnosoma; assembly: GCA_035043855.1. Taxonomy (NCBI): domain Eukaryota; kingdom Metazoa; phylum Arthropoda; class Insecta; order Diptera; family Drosophilidae; genus Drosophila; species Drosophila percnosoma. The sequence continues at coordinate 222,846 of JAWNMQ010000474.1, forward strand.
GTCACCACCATTGAGAGCTACTGTCCGCGGCTGAACAAGTGGACGACTTGGGAGCATACGATCGATGGGCGTACGAGCTTTGGCGCCGTTGTCATGGAAAACAAACTGATTTTGGTAGGCGGATACAATGATAGGAAATCATTGTGCTCTGTGGAGAGCCTCGACCTAAACACGATGGCCAGCGTGCCACTCAATCCAATGGGAACGGCCCGTCAGGCCCAGGCGTTGCAGTGCTGGATGGACACCTCTATGCGGTCGGCGGACGCACTGATGGGCCATCTCTGAACACGGTTGAACGCTATGATCCCATTGCGCGCACCTGGAGCTATGTGTCGCCGATGTCCGAGGAGCGTTCTTGCCATGGTGTTGCGGTGTTGGGCAGCCGCCTCTATGCCATTGGCGGAAGCAACCTACACTCAGTCGAAAGCTATGATCCGCAAACAAACGAATGGAGTCTTCGGGCGCCAATGAATCGCAACAAAGATCACGTTGGTGTCGCTGTTGCAAATGGATACATCTATGCCTTGGGTGGCTTTGACCAGACGACCTCTGAACCCACAGATACCGTGGAACGTTATGATCCAGCTACTGATACGTGGACACTGATTTGCTCTCTGGCAGTGGGACGCAGTGGGATCGGTTGTGCTCAGCTTGGAGATCGTTTGATTGCCGTTGGCGGATGTGATGGGGATGATGAACTCAACATTGTCGAGCAGTACGATCCGGCGCGCAATGTCTGGAATGAACTGGCGCCAATTTCGATTCCTCGTTACGACGCCCGTGTCGTTGCCATACCGAACATAATACCACCACCAGCAGCCAAGGATGGATCCAAACCAGCTTAAGCGTCCTACAAATATGTAATTAAAGAAAGAATCCTAATAATAATAATATAATCTAAATGATATACCATTAAGTACCTTTAAGTCGATCTCTTTCGATAAATAAAGAAGACGAACAAAAGTGATAGAATAACGGATACCCTGCACTGATCCTTAATATATTATTATTTGTAGTTGGATTAGGTTAGATGGTTGCTGACACACACAGGACACGATAGATCCGTTGCATAGTCTTGTGGGACTCGTGTGAGCTTAGCTGAGGTGGTTCTCTAGCCAGGTCTGGTCGGTCATATGGTGTCTATGATAGACTCGGTAGAAAGTGGCTTCTCAAGGTAGCGAAGTCACTATAAGGCTGGATGCATTCCCACTGGCCATTGCGGAGCAGTTTATTAAACATTGATTGGAATAACCTTTGACCTCTGTCTGAATCACGTGAACAGTGAAGTCAAACACGACGAGACGACGTTTAGAATCGAACTGAGCCGCTCTGACGAGCAGGCTCTTTATTAATATAAATTGCTTACACCTAAATACATAATATGCTTACACCTAAATACATTATATATAATATACATAATATGCTGCCGCTGCTTGTATTGCGTCTGCTTGGCGCCTATATTCTTGATACTTTTAATGCAGGCGATCGCCGCGCCGCGAGCTGCCGGCAACCCGTCGCCTATAATCCTCGAATTGTTACGCCGCTGTGTGTCAGGCTACCGCATCGTACCTACTTGGCGCCTAACAGCGTCTGGGTAACGGTGATCGTCGCGACGCGAGTGGATAGCTGCGACTGTAGATGAAGGCAGCTAGCGTCGTGACTCATAGCAGCTGGATCGCTGCGACCGTCGATGAAGGCAGCTAGCGTCAACCCGTCGCCAGCATATAACGGTACTTTCGAATCGTCATGGGCAGGCACAACGATGAACAAGGCTGGCTTGCATGGGCCAGCTATCATCTCACTGCTTCTCATGTTCGTACTCGAACATTCTCCGGGGGGGCATTAAATGTAATCTCTGTAATGAAAACTTAGTAAACGTATTTAAAGTTAGTTTTTATGCTGCTTGTAGTTTGTAGTTTATGCCCAGCTGTTATTTCAGGATGCGTGGCATGAAGTCCTGTACTTTGCTTGTTTCCTTCAATTGATCTGGTCCATTTGCAAAGCGTTTGCTTCTATTATTAATTGAGTTATTATTATTGTTATTCCTGCTGCGATCTTCCGAACGATTCATGGAATGTGTGTCATTGTAATCCGGATTTATATAGTTGACTTGGCGCTGACTGTGCTCCTTGCCCAGCGGGCTGCTGTACAAAGGTTTTCCTGAGGCATGATTATTAAAATGGTTGTCCAGCGAGTTGCGATGACTGCGATGCGCATTCACCGGATGCAAATGATAACGATGATGATGCTGATGTGGCGACTGCTGCTGCCGATTGCGGTATTTGGATGTGCTGTAATTTCTGTTGAGGATCGTGGGCTGAATCTCCTTTGTCGTTGCTCTGGCAATATTTCCGGAAACTATCCATCCGAGTCGCGTTTTTTGCCCAAGTGCTCCATTAATTGTTCTGACTTGACCCATCATTATTAAGGGAAATAAGTCCACACCAATAACCATGTCTACTCTATTAGGCATGTTAAAGTTTGGATCAGCTAAAGTGCAATTCTTCCAGTCTGTATTGATATCCATCTCAATCCTCTTGCTGGGGAGTGCTCTTTGTAACTTGGGAAGTACTAGCGCCGTGGTCTTCATATTGAATTGACTTGAAAAACGAGGTTTTATTTCAAGCGTCACACTACTTTTTGCCAGGTCCATGCTTTGTGAAAATATCCCTTGTATTTCCACTGACTCCTTGCTTCTCTTCAGTTTTAGAAGTTGCGCTGCCTCTTCTGATATAATGGTTCGTTGTGATCCTCCATCCATCAGTGCTCGTAGTTGCTCATAACTTCCACTGGCATTCTTCACGTTGATAATTGCCGTGGCCAATAGTGTTCCCTGCCATTTATTTTGCTTAAGACAGTTGACACTTTCTTTACTTGCGTCTTCATGCAACAAGGTATTGTGGTTCTTGTTACACTTTTGGCATCTCCATTCCTTCCTGCACTCCGCCCAAGTATGAGTGCCCAGGCAACGGAAGCATAAATGTTGCATTCTCAAGTGATTCAGCTTTATTGTGTCGCTGATATCTGCTCGATTGTTTATAACTTCTGTGAATAGCCCAAAAAAGTGTGGCCATTCCTTAGCATCACCACTAAAATGAGGTATGTCAACCTTTGCAGCTTCTTGCCTGGGATACTCTTGTGTCGATGTAGTTGGTAGATCCGACAATTCTGCACAGATTTGTCCTTTCAAGCGTTCCGCATTGATCATTAGCTCCTCAATGTCTGCTGAACATGTCCATGATTCAAATGGAACATTATTAACTAAATAAATAAAGGTATAATATTGCTAAATATAACAACGTATTCATTGAAATGTTCATTTTCTTGTTCACTTTCACTTCACGTCCCTCTCCTTTGTGTTTCTATATGTCTCTCTTGCTCTCATCTCTCTCTCTCTCTCTGCTGATAATGAGTAATTTGAGGCATAGACACACAACACACTCGCACACACACTTGCACACAGATTAGAATCGATTACCAATAGCAAAACAAAGCACATTTTGTATGAACCTTGACATAATTTTCGTCATATTAATAATGAATTTGAACTTATGCCAAATTGCGCTCCATTCCGATCAGATATCGATACATTACGAACATCGCTACTGACTCGATTAATTGCGCTCAATAGTATCGGCACACTGCCAGCTTCGTGTTGACTTATACGAAATACTTTTGCATTTTATTAAAGATTTCAACAACCAAATAAAATGTCATCCGTAAATGGACACCAAGAAGAGAGTCGCAGTCGAGACTCGACAGCGTCCACATCGATGAATATGGCGGAGAATAAGCTGGAGTCTTTGTCTTTGTCGAGGGATTCCAGTGTGGGCAGCCATGCAGACGCCTTATTGAAGCGAATGCAACAATTTGTGGAAGAGAAGCAGCTGTGCGATGTGGTTCTCGTCGCTGGCATTGATGGCAAACGGGTGTCCGCTCATCGCTTGGTGCTCGCAGCTTCGAGTGAATATTTTTCGGCAATGTTTACCGGACAGATGCGCGAGAGCAAGGAGCACGAGGTGACCCTTGGCGAGGTGCGTGGCGATGCGTTGCAGCTGCTCGTCCAGCACTGCTACACCGGAAGCATTGAGCTGCACGAGGACACTGTCGAGACGCTGCTGGCCACCGCCAACCTGCTGCAGCTGATCCCTGTGGTGACGGCATGCTGCAATTTTCTCGCACGCCAGCTGCACCCATCCAATTGTTTGGGATTCGCATTCTTGGCGGAGAAGCAGAGCTGCACAGAGCTGCTGCGAGTGGCGCAGGAGTACATCTGCCAGCACTTTATGGAGGTGTGCCACAATGAGGAGTTCCTTCAGCTAAACGCCAATCAGCTGGGCAAGCTGCTGTCCAGCGATGAGCTCAATGTGCCAACCGAGCAGGATGTCTTCCACTCGATGATGTCGTGGGTGCGCCACGATGCGCCCACTCGTGAGCAGCACATACCCGAGCTGCTCGCCAAGGTGCGTCTGCCCCTGTTGGATCCATCCTTCATTGCGGATCACGTGGAGAAGGTGTGCAGAGCCAGCAACGAGTGCCACCAACTGCTGTTGGAGGCCTTCAAGTGGCATGCACTGTCCCCCGAGCGCCGTTCGCTCATTGCTGCCACCGAACGAACCAAGCCCCGCAAATACACTGCTGTCGGCCAATTGCTGGTTATGGGTGGCTGCAATAATGCACGCTGGGTCACCACCATTGAGAGCTACTGTCCGCGGCTGAACAAGTGGACGACTTGGGAGCACACGATCGATGGGCGTGAGGACTTTGGCGCCGCTGTCATGGACAACAAACTGATTTTGGTAGGCGGAACTGTTGATGGGAGAGCATTGTGCACTGTGGAGAGCCTCGACCTAAACACGATGGCCTGCGTGCCACTCAATCCAATGGGAACGGCCCGTCATAGCCTAGGCGTTGCAGTGCTGGATGGACACCTCTATGCGGTCGGCGGATGCTCTGATGGGCAACCTCTGAACACGGTTGAACGCTATGATCCCATTGCGCGCACCTGGAGCTATGTGTCGCCGATGTCCGAGAAGCGTGAGCGCCCTGGTGTTGCAGTGTTGGGCAGCCGCCTCTATGCCATTGGCGGACTCGGCCTACACTCAGTCGAAAGCTATGATCCGCAAACAAACGAATGGAGTCTTCGGGCGCCAATGAATCGCAATAAAGGTTACGTTGGTGTCGCTGTTGCAAATGGATACATCTATGCCGTGGGTGGCTTGCATAAGGAAACCGATAATTGCTCAAATATCGTGGAACGTTATGATCCAGCTACTGACACGTGGACACTGATTTGCTCTCTGGCAGTGGGACGCTTTGGGATCGGTTGTGCTCTGCTTGGAGATCGTTTGATTGCCGTTGGCGGATGTGATGGGAATCGTGTGCTCAACAATGTCGAGGAGTACGATCCGGTGCGCAATGTCTGGAATGAACTGGCGCCAATTTCGATTCCTCGTTACAACGCCCTTGTCTTTGCCATTCCGAACATAATACCACCACCAGCAGCCAAGGATGGATCCAAACCAGCTTAAGCGTCCCACAAATATGTAATGAAAGAAACAATCCTAATAATAATAATATAATCATAATGATATAATAGTAATAATTATAATAATAATAAATGACACGTTTCTAGCAGAAGCTGTGATAGAATAACGGATACCCTGCACTCGAGCCTTAATATATTATTATTTGTAGTTGGGTTAGATGGTTGCTGACACACATAGGACACGCTAGATCCATTGCATAATCTTGTGGGATCTGACTCCATTTCTGTGGCACTCGTGTGAGTGGGTGAGCTTAGCTCAGGTGGTTCTCTAGCCAGGTCTGGTCGGTCATATGGTGTCTATGATAGACTCGGTAGAAAGTGGCTTCCCAAGGTAGCGAAGTCACTATAAGGCTGGATGGACACCCACTGGCCATTGCGGAGCAGTTTATTCAACATTGATTGGAATAACTTTAGACCTCTTTGGGCAATTCAGTGATTCCCTTAAAGCTAGTACTAGTACACGTAGAGTGTTCCAGGAGACTGAAGGATAGCTGAATAAGATGGAAGGGTGTATTCAGTTGTACCACTGGCACACAGTAGTCTGATCTGGGGATTCTTGCATTCCCAATTGCACTAGATGCAAGGCCTTTCTGCTGTGTATTCCAGACTAAGGATTCCCTCAGTCTTATGGCTGTAAGTGTTGCATTGTGTTTCCACACATGGAATACCTAGGATGGCGTCTAATGTTGTTCGAGCGAAGATTCCAAACTTTATCGTAGACTGTCGCAATGCTGTTGGTTAGCAGACTCAAACATGTGTGTGGATGCACAGATGGCTAACATCATTTCCAACTATATACTTTGCACATGTATATATTATACACGACTCGCGAGACCTGTAGAATATTGGACGCGTTGTCAACTGGGCAGAATAGGACCCACAGGCTGGTCAAAAATATAATGCATTATCTTATTTTGTATCGATTTGGCGTCTCTGTGTATTGCCTGCTCAGTGGTTATACATAACAGTAATTTTCAGAGTTCTCATTTCTCTAGCGCTGAATGTGATGATTTCTATCAGATCGATTCCCAGTTGTCGCTGAATAATTGGAATGCTTTTATTAGAGAAATGTAAATAATGAAATTTATAGACTAATAATTGTGGGATTCAAATGGTTTCTGCTAGCCAAATCTATATGCAATCTACGTACAGTGATCCACATAACTAAATCTATTCATGGTTGCCTGGCTTAGAATATATTAGGAAGTGACAAGCTCTCAAAATGAAAAGTGCTAAAAAATCAACTCATAGTCAAGAATCGACAGATAAAAAACTTTATTTAGTTAGAAGTTTTAAGAATCTGCTTGATTTGATGACTCATCAATATTGATGGCTCTGAACTCATCCAAGGCAATTATTCAAGTGAATGGAGCAAGCCTAGATCGCATTTCCACTGCGCGACTGTGCAACATTGAGTGGCGCCTCATTTGTGGTTAGCCGCAAGCAGCTTGTACGTAATCCAACTAAGTTGCTTCAATTTAAATACCGCTAAATCAACAACTGCCACTTTATATTGAGCCGCAGCACCGAGAAGCGAGAAGCACAAGCAGAAAGCAGCAGCGAGAGGACGTTGCCGGAATAAAAAGCACAAAATTAAATATATATATATATATATATATATATGTATATATCCGAATCACCCGTAGCCAATTTGCGTAATTTTATGAAAAGAAAACGGTCTTCAACATCGGACTACTATATCATATATTTATGTGATTGCTTCGGTCATTTGGGTTTCCTGTTAGTAATTTTGCTACTAATCATAAAACTGTTATTCTTGTATACATAAAAAGCGCCGTTATCAGCTTGTGTTTTGTTTTTGTTTTTTTATTTTCGAGTGCGCTTGCGCCTCTCGCTCTCTTTGTCTCTCATTGCTTGCTTGATCGCTTCGCATTGTTGTTGTTATAGCGGTTTTTGTGTGCGCTTTTTTACTCTCGCTCTCTCTACTTTGGTGCGCTCCCACAACGCTTTATGACTCTCTCGCTCTCTCTACTTCCGTGTGCTCTCATAACTGTGTTTGTACTTTGTTATTTTCTCTGTGCTGTGCCAAATCTTTGTATAGTTTTCTCTTCTTTTCGGGCATATAAATTTCTAAATGCAGTATGTCTGCGTGCTACCAGGCTGATCCAAAGGCCGATTTTTAGTAGTCTCAGTGCTGATTTTGATGCAATGGAGAGTCAATTCAATAGTGTAAAACTGTTGAATGAGTCTCTTAAGCAGAAGCGATCGGCCGATCCTGCTTTGCCTAGGAAACCAGGTTTATTTGTCCCGGTTCTGTCATTGCCCCTTTCACCGCTAACACCTACTGTTGACAATGGTCAGCAGTTGATGCAGCTTGATTCTCCTGCACCACCTGCAACCAAGAGTGGTGGCTCAACTGTGTCACAGTCCATCGTGTCCGATTCGACTCTGTCTTTGTGGGGATATACAGGCTAAAATGACAACCCAGAAATCAGATAAATAATTCTTATTTTTAAATTTACATATAATTTTAGTTTTATTTTATATTAAATTAAATTAAATTTCTTCCTTTTTGTATTTTTTGTGTCGACTGATCTTAGTTGACAATAAATAAACAAATAAATACATAATTAGTATATAATATAATAATATATTATAACTAATAAAATTCTCATCCTGTGTACCCTATTCTGCCCAGATGACAATGCGTCCTATATATGGGTTATGAATGTGTGCGAAGATAGCAGCAGCAATCTATCCTTGTCTCTTTGTGTGCGAGCTGGCACAGCTGGCCTGATGTGTACCCACTCGTAATGCAGACTGGTTTAACTGTTGACCAATTTTGTAAGCACTGCCCGCAAAATGTATGGTAAAAACTAAAGCAGGGTATTATTGTCTCGACGTCGAAAATTCTTTGTTTCTCGAATGGCACACTTATACGCACACATACAAAGACAGTTTTCAACGGGATCATATCACAGTGCGCAAACAATTTCATGTTCATACATATGTCGAGACAATGATACCCCTTTTAAGATTTCCACTAGACACTGTTTGAAATATATTGACTGAACAGATATATATAATATATAGGTTAACCATAAACTACTTAAGCCATTGCTGGATTTCGCTGGTGCAGCACACTCGCGAGCAGCTTACTCAGAAGTCAGCAGTACTTGCACCACATTTCGAAATACGCTGATGCAACATTTGTGAAGAGCAGCGTTGAGCGACACTTTGGTGCCTACAATCCGCTGGGTAACTTGAGCGCATGAGCGAGTTGCTTAGGTTTCACTTTTCGGGATCAGCCGAGAAGCTACGAGGTTTCTTGAGAATAATTTTGTACTTAGTTCTAATCGTACTAGCGAAGAGGCGAGTTGCCCTTCGAATAATAAAGTAAGAAACTTTAACTCACTTTTCTTCGATTCGATCGGAACATTATTAATAATTAATAATAATTATTAATAATTTATGGAGACCCGACAGCGTCCACATCGATGAATATGGCGGAGAATAAGATGGAGTCTTTGTCTTTGTCGAGGGATTCCAGTGTGGGCAGCCATGCAGACGCCTTACTGAAGCGAATGCAACAATTTGTGGAAGAGAAGCAGCTGTGCGATGTGGTTCTCATCGCTGGCATTGATGGCAAACGGGTTTCCGCTCATCGCTTGGTGCTCGCAGCTTCGAGTGAATATTTTTCGGCAATGTTTACCGGACAGATGAGCGAGAGCAAGGAGCAAGAGGTGACCCTTGGCGAGGTACATGGCGATGCGTTGCAGTTGCTCGTCCAGCACTGTTACACCGGAAGCATTGAGCTGCACGAGGACACTGTCGAGACGCTGCTGGCCACCGCCAACCTGCTGCAGCTGATCCCTGTGGTGACGGCATGCTGCAATTTTCTCGCACACCAGCTGCACCCATCCAATTGTTTGGGATTCATATTCTTGGCGGAGAAGCAGAGCTGCACACAGCTGCTGCGAGTGGCGCAGGAGTACATCTGCCAGCACTTTATGGAGGTGTGCCACAATGAGGAGTTCTTTCAGCTAAACGCGAATCAACTGGGCAAGCTGCTGTCCAGCGATGAGCTCAATGTGCCATCCGAGGAGGACGTCTTCCACTCGATGATGTCGTGGGTGCGCCATGATGCGCCCACTCGTGAGCAGCACATACGCGAGCTGCTCGCCAAAGTGCGTCTGCCACTGTTGGATTCATCCTTCATTGCGGATCACGTGGAGAAGGTGTGCAGCGCCAGCAACGAGTGCCAGCAACTGCTGTTGGAGGCCTTCAAGTGGCATGCACTGTCCCCCGAGCGCCGTGCGCTCATTGCTGCCACCGAACGAACCAAGCCCCGCAAATGCAGTACTGTCGGCCAATTGCTGGTTATGGGTGGCTACAATAATAGCAGCAGTGTCACCGCCATTGAGAGCTACTGTCCGCGGCTGAACAAGTGGACGACTTGGGAGCACACGATCGATGGGTGTGAGGCCTTTGGCGCCGCTGTCATGGAAAACAAACTGATTTTGGTAGGCGGATTTGTTGATGGGAGAGCATCGCGCACTGTGAAGAGCCTCGACCTAAACACGATGGCCAGCGTGCCACTCAATCCAATGGGAACGGCCCGTTTCAGCCTAGGCGTTGCAGTGCTGGATGGACACCTTTATGCAGTCGGCGGACGCTTTGATGGGCCATCTCTGAACACGGTTGAACGCTATGATCCCATAGCGCGCACCTGGAGCTATGTGCCGCCGATGTCCGAAAGGCGTGACCGCCCTGGTGTTGCAGTGTTGGGCAACCGCCTCTATGCAATTGCCGGACGCGGCCTACTCTCAGTCGAACGATTTGATCCGCAAACAAACGAATGGAGTCTTCGAGCGCCAATGAAACGCCAAAGAAGTATGGTTAGCGTCGCTGTTGCAAATGGATACATCTACGCCTTGGGTGGCTTGGACCCGACGACCTCTCGCCCCACAAAAACCGTGGAACGTTATGATCCAGCTACTGATACGTGGACACTGATTTGCTCTCTGGCAGTGGGACGCTGTAGGATCGGTTGTGCTCTGCTTGGAGATCGATTGATTGCCGTTGGCGGATGGAATGAGAGTCGTGCGCTCACCATTGTACAGGAGTACGATCCGGTGAGCAATGTCTGGAATGAACTGGCGCCATTATCTATTCCTCGTTGCCACGCCCTTGTCTTTGCCATTCCGAACATAATACCACCATCAGCCAAGGATGGATCCAAACCAGCTTAAGCGTCCTTCAAATATGTAATTAAAGAAACTATCCTAATAATAATATAATCTTAATGATATTAACCACAATAATAATAATAATAAATGAAACGATTCTAGGAGAAACTGCAAAATGTAAATGAAATTTCCGATCAGAGACGAACACAATTGATAGAATAACGGATACCCTGCACTGATCCTTAATATATTATTATTTGTAGTTGGATTAGGTTAGATGGTTGCTGACACACACAGGACACGCTAGATCCATTGCATAACCTTGTGGGACTCGTGTGAGCTTAGCTGAGGTGGTTGTCTAGCCAGGTCTGGTCGGTCATATGTTCTCTGAGATAGACTAGGCGGAAAGAGGCTTCCGAGGGTAGCAAAGTCTTTATAAGGCTGGATGGATACCCACTGGCCATTGCGGAGCAGTTTATTCAACATTGATTGGAATAACTTTAGACCTCTTTGGGCAATTCAGTGATTCTCTTAAAGCTAGTACTAGCACTAGTAGAGTGTTCCAGGAGACTGAAGGGTAGCTGAATAAGAAGGAAGGATGTATTCAGTTGTACTACTGGCACACAGAAGTCTGTTTTTGGGGGGATTCTTGCATTGCCAATTGCAATAGGTGAGAGGCCTGCCTTCCTTTTTTGTGTCCCAAACTAAGGATTCCCTCAGTCTTATGTCTGTAAGTGTTGCATTGTATTTCCAGACATGGAATACCTAGGATGGCGTCTAATATTGTATCATGCGTCTTTCCTTCGTTGCTGGCTGCAACTATAAGTTCGATTCCGATCTGATATCGATACTTTGCGAATATTGCTGCTATCTTCGTACACCATGCACCATGCACACATGCTCGTATAAGGCTGGGTTTATATGTATATATATATATGTATATCCGAATCACACGTAGACAATTTTATGAAAAGAAAACGGTCTTCAACATCGGACTACTATATCATATATTTATGTGATTGCTTCGGTCATTTGGGTTTCCTGTTAGTAATTTTGCTATTCTTGTAAACATAAAAAGCGCCGTTATCAGCTTGTGTTTTGTTTTTGTTTTTTTATTTTCGAGTGCGCTTGCGCCTCTCGCTCTCTTTGTCTCTCATTGCTTGCTTGATCGCTTCGCATTGTTGTTGTCATAGCGGTTTTTGTGTGCGCTTTATTACTCTCGCTCTCTCTACTTTGGAGGGCTCCCACAATGCTTTATTACTCTCGCTCTCTGTAATTTCGTGTGCTCTCATAACTGTGTTTGTACTTTGTTATTTTCTCTGTGCTGTGCCGAATCTTTGTATCAATTTGTAATAATTTCTGTAAAAGAGTATACAAATAGTAAACGTATTTGGCCTCCTATGACATTGCCTCTGAATCCTTTTGGTGCTTCTTCTTCGAATGTTGCACCAAAAAACTAAAATCCTCTCCTTCTCTAGTATATCATAATGTCAGAGGTCTTAAGATTAAGCTTTCTCAACTATATATTCGTTGACTGTTTGAATTTTACATTCTAGAATTTACCGAAACTTGTGAATAACTTTTTTGCATGGCACAGCTGGTGGGGCTTAACTAACTGGTCTGACTGGGTTATACCTGGGTTTTCCCCAACTCATGCAACAAATGTTGGACCACTTTGCATTTAAATACCCCCAGAAATCTTTGGAATCATTTTTATTTTTAAATTTGTTTGTAATTTTAATTTTATTTTACTATTTTATTTTTATTATATTATACACTGTTTTTTTTTTTTGTGTACTCACGGTGCTGCAATTCCTGCAGTGGTCAAACTATGAAAACTGGAAGTAATATTTATTCTTGGTATTTTTGCACTTAATTCAAATAACTTTATTACTTTTATGAGCCAGAAGCCAAAACCAAATATCGCCTTGGAAGGAGTTCAAATTGAGATGGGGCCGACTAGAATATACCCAAATCAAACTGAAACATTCTTGAATACTAAATCTGGAATATAATTAAAATAAAAATATTAATCTCGAACTAATTCCTTTTCACTTTATTGATCCTCTAAAAAACTGCCGATTCAATCTACGCATTTTTGTGCGTGTTGCAAACTGGCTGTGCTAGTCTTGCTTGCCCCGAGTTGGTGCTACAGAGTATTTGCGTATTTGAAGTATATATCATAATGCGTCGCACTTGGCCATAAAAATTACAATTGACTTTGAACTCTTCGCAAGCAGCAGGACAGCATTTTCACATTTTGTCAGGGCGCCAAGGAGCGAACAGGACGAGCTGTGGCGATACATGGAAAGGAACTCAGCTCAGGGCACAGCGCCGTTGTCGCCATTGTTTGTTGGCCTGCTTCCTTTTTATGGCACCAAGGTACACCATACACCATATATACACCATGCAACCAGGCCGGGACAGACCCGGACAGACGACAATGCAGTGGCTCTCTCGGTCGCGCTTCAAGGTAGCCCAGAGAGTCGAGAGTCGAGTCTGAGTCTGAGTCTGATGTCTGGGGCCAAAAATGTTATGGCGAAATTATGCGGCGTCGTATGCCCCTGGTGTGCTTATGGGCCCCTCCCTCCTTCCCGCCCCCTCGAGCACTCCGGGACACAGTCGAGCACGGGGCGCGTTGATGAGCTTGGCGCGCCGCAGTCTGGCGACAACGCACTTTGCCATACCCAATAATTCAGTCGCATCGGCGAGCTTGTTCAGCTTCAACTACACATTACAGTACATACACTCAGAAAAAAAGAATCGACCTGACATAAGACGATAATCGCCATGAAATATAGAAAAGTATATATCATAATTATCTCCCGGAAATCAGATGTCAATTTCTGTATTCACACTCTGCATAATAAGGTGTGCTGCCAAAAGTATTCTCGTCTATCTTTTTTCTGAGTGTAGTACTGTAAGCCCTGCCCAGCTTCTTAGACTCAGTCTCCGGCGATGCCTTTTGCACTTTTTTCCGTGCAGTTAAACACGAGATGCATGACAACTAAGCCCCTGTAGCAGAGGGGTGCTGCTCGAGGGGGTTGAGGGGGTTGAGGGGCTGGCGTTGAAGTTGGCGCAAAAGCAGCAGCACTTCATTAGTTCAGCACAAAGATGCGGCGGCAGCTGAAGAGTTTATCAGTTACTCAATTCGTTTTGGTCAAAATTAATTGCCGCGACACACAAACAGTGAAAGAGTGAGAAAGAGAGAGAGAGAGAGAGGAGAGAGAGAGGGAAGTAGTAAATACATATTTAATTAATCGGCGATTTGTGCACTGAGCCACGCCGTTTGTCTCCACCAAAAACGTTGTAACTAATCGATGCCATCAATTATGTTGATAGATTGGCCAAGCCAAAGCCACGTAGAACTCTTGCCAAGAATAGTTGGCCACTTTATCACTGTTGGCAGCTGGCTGCTTACCGCTGCTGCTGCTGCCGCTGCCACTTCTTGCCGCTGCTGAGGTGCACGTAATTGAATCTGTTCTGGGGGGTTGGGCATCAACTCGAATTCCTATTCATAAGCTGGCCATGTAAATAACAACGTGAACGTGGCGCTTGTCAAACTTTCAAGCAGCCTTTTGAAGTGCCCCACAACACACGACACACCCATAACTAGCCACAAGGATGCGGCTACGAAAAAAACGTTGATAAAAAGTGAAGCAAAATCATGGCAATTGGACATAAGCGACTGCAATATACTCTGGTCATTGCGGCCAGTTCTACAACTGCGTCCATCAACCCCAGCTCCTGCACGAATGTTGGTATCTGTGTTGGCTTGAGGGTTTCTATGTCCTTGGGCTGCATGACATGCTGCCCTAGGATGCTACATCTTTTCCTGGTTAAGGCGACGCATTCTGCTAGGATGTGCAGTGAGGATTCCTCCTCGCTTCCATACCTGCATACATCGCTACTATAAATACCTAATTTGGTTAGGCGACTTCTCAGTCTACAGTGTCCTGTCAATAGACCTGTGAGTATTCTGAGCCTGTTCTTCCCCATGGATATTACTTGCTTAAATCGTTTTTTATTATAGCCACCTTAAAGACTTCTGGCTTGTCGAAGTCCTGGTGCCTCTGCCCAGCTCCGTTCTCGCCTCTGCCTTTCTTCGTTCCTCAGTTGCAGCCGTATTGTATGTCTGCCTATGCCACAATACGGTTCAGGTCCTATCAGGGGTCTCTCTGCCCCCATTCTTGCAAGGACTTTTATTTTAGCTTTAGCGGGACATTTATTGCTCAAACCCAGTAAGCCCTTTTACCTACGCTCACAGTGTATTTAAGAACAGGAGCGTGCAGGCGTGGACAACAGACGGACGTGTGTCTGATCTGAATGCTAGATAAAATTATTACCCTTTTTTATTTTGGACCAAGTCCGAGCGAGTACTAGACTGAATGCAAGTTGTTGTTGTTGTTGCTGTTGTTGCTATTGTTGTCGTTGTTGTTGCTGCTTATTTCCTGTTGGACACTTTCCGTTTGTCGTTTGTTGTACAAAAGCTCTCTTTCTCTCTCCCTCTCTCCCTCTTGCTGTGCTACTTGCACGCTTAGGTCCCCTGTCTGCTAGCAATTTTTTTTTATGGTCAGCGCCACGAAGCGCACAATAAGCATCATCAACAACAACAACAACAGCAACAACTACAACAACAACAACAACAACAACAATGACAACTACAAATCCACGATGCCAACTGCGTCGCACACTCAACGTCATCAGCAGCACATTGTGTGTGTGGTTCAGCTTGGGAGTCCCGTTCCAGTTGGACTCTCCGTGAGTCCGCTTCGCAGTCCGATTCGCAGTCCGATTCCCAGTTCGAGTTCGAGGCGCCACCAAAGACGATGGCCGCATGCCGATAATGTGCGGCCATAAGGTAATGAAAATTTTATCTGATTTGATGTGCGCCTGCGAATAGTTGGCAATTTTATGCTGCACCCTTTTTCCTTTTATATTTTTTTCTCTATTCCTTTTTTTTTGTGGCTAGTCTTTGATTTGATTCTGGACACCCGGGAGCTTTTTGGGCGAATGATAGATACAATATACTTTGTGGTCAACATATGTGCCCAAAAGGTATTGGGCATTGTAGTCGCATTTGATTGAAATTTGAATTGTAAAAGGAAAAAAATAGAAAAGGATTTTCACTTATCCTGCACACCCCCCCAGCCTCCTTGCGTACTTGTGTGTACGTGCCTCGTACTCAACTCAACTCGGCTACTATTTCATTTTAGATTTTAATCAATGTTGTTTGATGTGACACGTTTATGTGATGATGTTGTTGCCACAACCCGAGCCAAAATAAAGAGGAAAAAAAGGATGTGCAACATATGCACAGAATGCGCCACTTGCCGTTTAATGAAGGCACAGTGCCACAGTCACAGGCATTAAACCCATAAGAGAAAAAACTGAAACTGAAACTGGGTTTAGGGAATCCCAAGAAGATTGCTTCATTATGCGCATTATTGTTCATAATTTGATGTGTGCGATTTGATTGAGCGATTGAGAGAAGCGAGCAGCAATAGCTTACACATGTTATGCCATAAATTGAATGTTATGATTGAAATCTCTATAAAGAAGTTGTAATCAAATACTGAGCGAAAGACCAAACAATGTTGGGCTCGACACACAAGCAAGTTCAAGTGTTAATTGTGCGAGCGGGGAGGTGGGAGTGGGTTGTTGCTACCATCCTGGAACTCCTTTCGGATCATCATTCTATTCATTAGAGTGTAGTCGCTTCAGCTTGGGAGTCCTGCTCCAGTTGGACTCGCCGTGAGAGTCAGAGTCATAGTCCGATTCGCAGTCCGATTCCCAGTTCGAGCTCGAGGCGCCACCATAGACGATGGCCGCATGCCGATAATGTGCGGCCATAACTATTTTTCATTACAATTTTTGTTGCATTCCTTTTTTTGGTTTGGGTCTTAACTATTTTTCTTTAAAATTGTATTGCATACTTTTGTGGGTTTGTTTTTTCCTGTGGTCACAGAGACGATTGGTGAAAACTGAAGAGCGACTTTTTGTTGATAGAATCTGTCCATGCCACAAATGATCAAAAAAACAAAGGTTGCAACTTAAATATCCTGCAATGATATGCCACACTTGAGGCAAGTTTTGTTTTTGTTTTTTGATTGTGGTTCTAAAACTGATCATTCATATTAACTTACTTTTACTTAGTCAGATATATACATATATATGTACATATTTGTTCAATATTAATCTTAATGTGTCTTGGCGAGTCTCTACCTGAGGACGAATCCAGACGGTATACGAAGTATCGGAGTATATAACAAATAAGAAAACAATTGAAACTGAACCCAGCGAGTATTTAATATATCAATTGAAAGGTTATATTCCTACAACTGTGTGTCCTATTACTATCAGAAATCACAAGCCTCCTTCAGATCAGTCGGACTCGGCAGCTCTGATTTGTGCTGGGCGAGATTGAAGATGTGCGACCAACCCACGGGCTCCTCAATGAACACCTTCCAATCAATCCAACCCCCCTGCATGCGACGTATTAGTGAAAAGGCATTCAGAGGATTCGAAACATAATCTTCCATTTGAGACATGGCCTTATCGCTTTCCGCTTGCAATCGTGGAACAACACTGAGAAAACTAATAGTTATAGTTTCAAATAAATCAAGATAGACTTTGGAACTTACCTTTTCAGTGTATTCAACTTTCTCTCCAGCTCATCCGCATAGTCGTTGAGGTTCTCAATGAGTTTGGCCTCCAGCAGGAGCAGCGAGACTGATGTCGAGTGACTTTCCTCCAACGTTTTATTTCCATTTGTTAAGATTATGGCAATCGCAAAGGCAATCCACAAAAATATCCATTTGAGGGAATCCACTTCGTTCAAAACTGACAACTACATCAGTGTTAATTTAGTTCCTAACTCATTTTGGAGTTTGGATTTGCGACAAAGAAAAGACTTTTGAATTGATGTGCTGCATTGCGTATGGCAATTGGGCAAATTGATTGCAGACTTTATTCTGAATTTGTCACATTTCTCATACGTAAAAATTTAATGAGGAACGGTGCGCCGCCAGTCGTGGAGTTTGAAGTAGTGTCAAATGGCGTGTCATATAAATCAGCTAAAGAACCACTTTGGGTATAGTTCGTGTATGTGGTCAGCGGAGGCCACTGCCCTTCGGTGGACTTTACCAAGCAAATGGCTAAGACGGCACAGCTTAGGATCAACGTTGCGATTCTCATTGCGATATTTGTGGAATTCTTCTGAACACTGATCTCTGTGTGGAGACCGAGAGCTATTTATACCAATTCCGATTTGGGGTTTGTGTACCCAACTATCGCAGCTGTGTCAATCATTTGCTTGAATTGTTTAACCTTGTTTAACCTTGTATTTTCTGCACGAATAATCTATGTGGATTTTTGCACAACTGTTTGCAGAATTTTTTGCACAACTGAATAAAAAACGAAATTTCTTTTGTTTAATTGGTTGCTCTTAGTTGGCTGTAGTTTGTTTGCTCTTTTTGCTGTGTCAACTGAAGTTGGAAATAAACACATTTCGCATAAGCAAACAAGTTAAGCATTACATATTTCGCAATATTTGTAAAAGGTGGTTATATATTCAGTCTGAATTGAAAACAGTTCAGTTTAGCTGTGTGCAGTGCTCTTGTCTAACTTACTAGACTTCATTTACTCTTATGCCTAAGGTTATGCTTGGGTTTTTCGCATACCAAGCCGAGCTTTTGCCGACGCCCTCTGTGAGACGAAGTAGTACAGTGTCGAGCGAGTATTGGTTTTGCAAGTCCCATCGACTTGGACGCATTTAAATAAATACAAATATTAGCCACCAACAGAAGATCCTCTGTGGTCAAGTGCATCTTTCTTCTGGAGAAGCTAACAAAGTGAGCAAGTGCACAGCGACACCAGACGATTTCACAAGCCAAGTGGATTGATGTTGCAAATTAATGAATTAAATTAATTAAATTTAATTAAACAATTATCCATTTACCCCCAATGCCAATCAGATGTCTCACCTACACAAGATCCCTTGGATGTGGAGAATATACAAGCAAGTGCATCAGATCCACAATTTATTATGTTGTTAATATGCAGTAAAGCTGTGCTAAAGTATGAGAGAGCTTTCGCTCAACGTGTAGATCCAAGAGGACGAAACTCAACTGGTTGCTGCTGGTGTATAGGAGCAACATCGTGCCCACATGGACATATGGGATTCCATTTTGGGGCACAGTAGCAAAATCGTGGATTAATCAAATGCAAGTCCTGCAGAACAAGGAGCTAAGAGACATCTCTGGTGCTCCACCCTATGTGAGCAATTTGATGACTTCCGTGAACCGACAGTCCTTAGTCAAATAAACCGTCATACAAGTCGTTACAATGACAATGGTTACAATGGTTGAATACAACCCGCAGACGTTGCTGGCCGTTAATTGTATCGATTTGCGTCGATAAACTACCTAAATATATATAGATATAGATAAATTATGTATCAAATGAATTGGACTTGCTCTGCTCGTCGTAGATATTCACACAGTCTCTCAGATCAGTTGGTTCACACAGATGGACAATCGAAAATAGCTAAGTCGACTGGTCTGCTGACGCTGATTAGGAATATCTATATATATATATATACTTTGTGCCGTCGCAGGTGCTTTCTTCAGTCTGTTACACATGTTTTCACAGCTCAATAATACGCTTTTGTCAATTTTTAATGGTTTCATGCTCTTACCAAAAGTAATTCCCTGGCAACCTTAATGATCTACTTGTCTATATATATATTGCCTAAACAACTTGCCCTAGCATTGCGAGATACATGTAAGGGTGCGGGAGGGTGGTTTGTTGTGGGCGGGTTTGAGGGTTGAGGGGGTAGGAAATGATTGAACCCACACGTAGCTCACATAAGCGGTGCAATAAATAACAGCTAAACAAGCCAATTGAGCAGAAATCGACTGTTTGCTGGGCACACACACACAACAAATAAATAAATAAATAAATTTGGGGGCAAACAACACCTGCAACCCAGCAACAATGGGGCAGACTCGTCTCCAAAATGGGGCAGACGTTGCAATTATCAACAGAGCCAGCTTCGAACTCTTCAACAAATCCAATAAACTTCACAATCGAGCAGCACATAAATATTAAACGATGATTGAGCTGCAACTAACAAACACACACACACACCCGCACACACACACACACACACACCCGCACACACACACACAACACGCCCCGCAAAAAGCTTACGAAAAATTACAATTTATTGGACATTTCCGCTCTGACAAAAATGGACAATCGAAGATTTATGTGCGATGCCCAACGATTTGCTGGCAATTTATGGCCAAGATTCGACTTGGCCCAGTCGAAGTGGCCAACACTTAATACCTGGTCAAGTGTGTTTCAGCATTTCTCCGTTGACTTTAAGCGAAAGGACAAAGGGCAGACGAGGCGCTTGAAGTAAAAGTTGATTATTGTGCAACAGTGAAACCAAACTAAAAGGCACCTCAATTGCATTTCGCAGTTACTCAAATTTGCATATCATTTTGTTTGTGTGGCAAGCCAACAATTTGCAACTAACACATGTCTGCCACAGCTGGAGAATGCTCTACAGAAAGTTACTCTGTAAGCAGGCATTACTCCGTCTGCACCTTATGAGAAGCTTCAGACAAAATTTCAGTTTTAAATATTGATCTGGGCTTTATGCAACTGCTTTCCCAGGCTGCACACACATATATGCCCCACAATGTTATACCCTGGTTTTTATGCATTTTTAATAGGTAGAGGGTATGCAAAACTAAAACTAAATAAATGCCAAACAAGGCCCAAAACTTGCCTTTCCCCTCGGGCTTTGGCTAACTTTATTATGCCCGCTTGCCAGCTCAGATCATCCACTATATATATATATATAGATGTATATATGGACTTTATTTATATGTGCGAAAGTTTGTTGTAATGAAAGGACTATCTGCGGCTGGCTGGCTGGCTGCATTTGCCATAAAGCTCGGCGTTGGCCAAAAATAAAATGCAGAGATTCTGATTTCATGCTGCCGACATGTGTCACTCTGCAGTCCAGCCGGCATGAAGATTTGCGGGCCTAAGTGAGCCATGAGCTCCATGCCCACTCCTTCTCCCCATTCCACTTGCAAGTGTGCCCCCAATCCTATGCCACTTCTGGCCTTGGACTCGAGAGCTGGTCAAGTTGGGGCACAATGTGAAATTTGCATTTTCTAAAAACATTTGCCAGCTCTCAGAGCCCGCAGCAGCTGCTCTAGCATCGCATAGAAAGGGGTGGTTAAGAGGAAGGGGGGGGGGGGGCAGGGCGTGGTCGTAGGTGTTTGGCAGTTAAGCTGGCCACAGCGGCCACTTGACAGCGACTGGAGGCGACTCGAGCAATGCTCTTCCATCATCGTCGCAGTCATTCCCCACTAATTCCTCAGCAGCAATTTATCAACAATAAACAGTTGCAGACATCCCAACAGAGTGTGTGTGTCTGCCTGTGTGTGTGTGGGTGTGTGTGAGTGTGTTCATATATCTGTTGATGAGTGTGTGTTTGTGACGTTCACTGTCCCAAACAGGAATAAATGAAAAGTTTGCAATTACTGCTCTGGGCAGCAGCTTTAAAGTGACATCGATGGAAAAAATTGCTTTCTGAAAACTGAAAATGGATATTTTGATTCAAGAGTTTTCATTCTGGAATCGAAGAAGAAGAATAAAGAAAAAAAGAAAGAAAGAAAAGTTTATCTTAATCACGCTTTGCAGACTAAATTCAAATTGAAGTCACTTAAATTTTGCTATATTTTTTGTTCAAATTTTAGAAGCAGAATTTTGAGCATTTTAAGTTCTCAAACTGAATACTTGGGTTTCTCTGATATATTTCCCATTATCAGAGCATGATCCAAAATTGGCATAGCTGTGGAATAATACTCTGAAACACAGATAACAACTGAGTCTGCACGAATTCAAGCGGAACTTACTCACTATTTTCAGCAAATGCACTGGCCATGAAGTACACCAATCTCTCAGGCTCAGATCCCATCAGAGTCGGAGTTGTCTGATTGGAAATGAGCCATTTGCCAGTCTCGGCGAACCATTGCCTGGCCAGGTGCGGTTTGCCTTGTTGATGCAGGAATTGGCCAATCCTATAAGTGTCCATTGCATTAAGACTTGATCTGCAGAAGGCATTGTGAGGGGTTATTCTGATGGGTGCCATACAAATATAACTCACTCGTACTGCTTTCCGTTGAGCAATCCCTTGACCACGTCCCCAATCGTCAGATTGTTCACATCGATCAGGCGTTGAATTGCCTCACAAGCCTCCTTCAGATCAGTCGGACTCGGAAGCTCTGATTTGTGCTGGGCGAGATGGAAGATGTGCGACCACATCGATTCAATCAATCCAATCCCCCTGCATGCGACGTATTAGTGAAAAGGCATTCAGAGGATTCGAAACATAATCTTCCATTTGAGACATGGCCTTTTCGCTTCCCGCTTGCAATCGTGGAACAACACTGAGAAAAATAATAGCTTTAGTTTCACATAAATCTAGTTAGACTTTGGAACTTACCTTTTCAGTGTATTCAACTTTCTCTCCAGCTCATCCGCATAGTCGTTGAGGTTCTCAATGAGTTTGGCCTCCAGCAGGAGCAGCTTCACCATTCCCGAGACTGATGTCGAGTGACTTTCCTCCAACGATTTATTTCCATTTGTTAAGATTAACCAACTGTTCAAAACTGACAACTCCAACAATGTTACTATAGTTCCTATCTCATCTTATAGTTTGGATTTGAGAAAAAGAAAAGACTTTTGAATTGATGTGCTGTATTGCGCATGGCAATTGGGCAAATTGATTGCAGATTTTATTTCGAATTTTTCACATTTTTCATACTTCCGAAGTTAATGAGGATCGGATTGCCTCCGTGCCTTCCCCACCGTTTTTGTCCATGTCCCCACGATCCCCCTGGCGGCGGCGGAGCCGGAGCCGAAGTCGGAGCAATCGTCCATGGGCCAGTCGGTGCTGGAGTAGCTGGACCACTCGGCGGGTATGAGCCAGACGTGGTGTCCTGCCCTTCGGTGGACTTTACCAAGCAAATGGCTAAGACGGCACAGCTTAGGATCAACGTTGCGATTCTCATTGCGATGTTTGTGGAATTCTTCTGAATGCTGATCTCTGTGTGGAGACCGAGAGCTATTTATACCAATTCCAATTTGGGGTTTGTGTACCCAACTATAGCAGCTGTGTCAATCATTTGAATTGAATTTGAATTGTTTACTCTTCCAACTTAATCTATAATCAAATTACACGAGTAATCAATGTTGATTTTTGCACAACTGTTTTCAGATTTTGTTGCGCAATTGAATATACCCGAATAAAAAACGAATTTTCTTTTGTTTAATTGTTTGCTCTTTTTGCTGTGTCAACTGAAATTGGAATTTCGCATAAGCAAACAAGTTAAGCATTATATATTTCGTAATATTTTTAAAAAGTGGTATATTCAGTCTGAATTGAAAACACTTCACAAATATTAAAAATGTTTTCAAAAACTAAACGATTAAATTGAAATTCAAGTCACCAATTAAATGATAAATATTTGGAAGTCGAAAATAAAATATAAAATGATTGCGGAATTAAATAATTCGAATTAAATATTCGAAAGTGTCTTCTTAGATATATCGTAGTCATGGTTTTATCTGGTTTTAATTATATTGTAATTATAATGAATATTTGTACCCATGCCAAAGGGTGTGCAATGCTCTTGTCTAACTTACTAGACTTCATTTACCGTTATGCCTAAGGTTATGCTTGGGTTTTTCGCATACCAAGCCGAGCTTTTGCCGACGCCCTCTGTGAGACGAATATAATATTGGCCACCAACAGAAGATCCTCTGTGGTCAAGTGCATCTCCAACAAACACACATTCATTCATTTTGTTTTTAAACATATTTAAATTTGTATTGTAAATCAGCACCACATATATGTATGTTGAATCAGTAAAAGTGTGTTAGTATGCAGCAAAGCTGTGTAGAATTGCACGAGCAAAGCTCTCTTAAAGTTCGTATGAGAGAGCTTTCACTCAACTTTAATCGCACATACAATGAGCGTGAGCTTATTGCTCTCTTTAAAGATCTGCGCGATGAAGTTGAGCGGGCTTTCAATATGGTATTAGAAATGAAGGCACAATCTGAAAGAATGCCAACACTTTGATATGGAAGTCGCTGCCAGCAGTATTTACTGCTCAGGTCTTACCCGCTTGGCCGTTCTTTTATGGTTGCAGTTAGGAGCGAGCGATCAAACATCCACGCATCGGAGCGGGTGTACACATTGTACACTGCGGACTTGCCGATTCCGGTAGCCAGAAACACGCTGCTTGCCACATACGCAGATGACACTGTGTTCCTTGCTAACTCCTCCGCTGCTTGGAGAGCCGCAGCAGTTACGCAGAGGTTCTTGGATGGTTTTAGTACCTGTGCGAACCGGTGGAACATCTGCATCGATGAGAACAAGTCTCAGCACTGTACATTTGCGCTCAGGAGTGGTAACTGTCCAACTGTCCGACTCAACAACACGAGCATACCTCAGGGGAACCATATTCGCTACCTGCGCATGTATCTGGGCAGGAAACTTCCCTGGCGCAAACACATACAGATCACGGCAGCAGCGTGTAGATCCAAAAGGGAGAAACTCAACTGGTTGCTGAAGTCGCCCAGCAAACTCAGCTTGAGCAACAAGCTGCTGGTGTACAGGAGCATCATCGTGCCCACATGGACACATGGGATTCCAATTTGGGGCACAGCAGCAAAATCGTGGATTAATCAAATGCAAGTCTTGCAGAACAAGGAGCTAAGAGACATCTCTGGTGCTCCACCCTATGTGAGCAATATGACGCTGCACAGGAAGTATTCTTATAAGTGAGCAGCATGCATATAAGTACCTCAATCTGTAATCTGAGCTTATTTGCTGACTTAAGATGCGTTTGTACTTGAATCAAGAATATATTTTATTTTATTACTATGTTCGAGTACGAACATGTGACGAAGTGAGATGCTGATAGCTGACCCATGCAAGACAGCATTGTTTAAATAGAAACATGAGATATGCTGATAGCTAGCTCATGCAGCGCCCGCAAGATTAGGCACTTGAGGCTGGCTTGCATGGGGTTAAGCTATTTTTAGAGAGGTCGATGGAGTGAGACGCCTTACAAGCGGCTGCACTCGATAGAGTGAAATAGCGGTCGCCTTACAAACGGCCGCACTCGATAAGGGATCAATGCAGTTGCCTTAAGCGGCTGCATAGTGTATTTTAATGTATTTTCTATGTATTTTAGGCTTAAGAGTTTTATATAAATAAAGGGCCTGCTCGTCAGAGCGGGCAGTCTGAATTTACAACTCAACTCGCAAAGTGTATAATAACTATACAACTATTGTAAAGATTTTAAAGATTTTAAAGATTTTTATAATATTATTTTGGTTTATTTTAAATATTTTTTTGATTTCTGATTTTTTTATATATTTTTTTTGCATGTGGCAATTGTCACTTAGCCAAAGACACACTTGACTCACTTTGTATGCAGCGTGTTTTAGGCCAAATTCACTTACGGATAATTCAACAAACGAGCTTACAATTCGCACATTGTTCAACACACACACACACACACACACACACACACACTGAGAGACGCCGCCAATAATCCAATAAAAGCGCTGCAATTTTCGCGCGTTGCGTTTAATTTCATTTACGCCTCATTTGTCGCCTGTCAGTTTCGGCTTCACTTCTTGTCTGGCAATTTGCGAACGTGCAACCTGTTGCAGCAACAATTTCTTCTCTTTCCTTTTTATATGCCACTCGATTGATTCAATTGAGGCAATTCAATATTGTGAATGAGTGAATGTGAATGCGAATGTGAATGCGAATGTGAGTGTTTCTTATGCTAATGAGCATTTGTTGTTGTCGTTTGGCTGACTCATGATGACTTCTGCTCTTTGACAAAGTAAGAACACCTTAAGACGCAACACACCCAGACACACATCCAGACACACACACACACACACACACACACACACACATTGACACATTTGATGTGGCGCCATATTGGCTTTAATAAACTTGTCGCGCTGTTAACTTTATTAAGATTAATGACAAAGTTCGCTCAGATTTTCGCAATGGGTTCTCTGCGAAATTGAAAAGCGAATTCGTTCTTTGCCGCTTTCACAATAAAAGCACATTTCACTTGTTTTAATGACGTCATTACGTGGCATTTACTTGCGTCATACCCGCACGGTAGTCAAAAGTCAGCACGTTAATGTGTCCAATAATTTAATTTTAAGTACCTTGCAAAAAGAAATACGGCCACATTTTTACAGACAATTTCCTTTAATGGCAACAAAACTAAAACAACAACAACAGCAACAACAACAGCGAAAGCAAAAGCAGCAGCAGCAGCAGGAATAACTAACTGCAGTCCTTGTCCGGAACCTGTCGAAGCGTGGTGAAGACCACCTCCAAGTCCAAGTCCACGTTCAAGTCCAAGTCGAAAGTCAAAGTCAGACAGAGTCAGAGTCCTGTGCAGCATGGAGTCCTGTTCGCGCCATTAGCCAGGACAGTCGCCAGCCAGCCACGTGTAAGGACGACGCTGCGTGTCCTGCAGCCCAAGGCAGCGAAGGTAATTGCATGGAAAAAGTGATGCTCTGCGCGGCTGGAGGGGGAGTGTTGTGTAGAAGTGGAGCTGCGAGGTAGGTATGTGCAGACATCCAGTTGTAATTGAAAATTTAATATTTATTTCGCAGTTAGTAAATCAAAGTTCAACGCAGTGGATAACACTGAAATTACATATTCATCATACGCAGGGGATGCACTCAGCACAGTGGGACACATGTGACAAAAGAGAGAGTGAGAGAGAGAGAGTGAGCTGTACCAGTAGATACCCTCTACGCAATACTTCAGAATATATTCCAATAGATTTGAAAGGCACTCTTTGACTTATTCTCACTGTTGCAATCATTTAAGCAACTCGATAATACATTTCCCATTCATATATATATAGTAGATCCATTTTTCACAGATTTCACAGATCATCCATATTATGCCAGGATATATTCCATCATGATCCAAAAACTTCTCATTTACCTCAGAGAGTAGCTGCTACACAGTTAGTCAACTTCAACAACATCTATTACAAACAGTTCAACCAATTTATAATTATGCTTCTTAACAGATGGACCCCTTATCCATTTATAATAGGAACAGGGTATACAGGGAGAAAAAAAGAAAAGTGCGCACACATGTGAAGAGGCAGGCAACCCTGGCGATAAATCAACAAGCCAACCTTTGCATGAGTTTCGCTTTTCTGCTTTTTTTCTATTTGCTGGCAGAGTGAGTCAGCATAAAGTAATAAAGTTGCTTCTGACTGCTGTGGGTGGGGGGTGGTAAGCTATTATGCCCCATGTAATACGCTCATATATGGATTAGTGTTCGATAATGCGGCGAGGACAAAGTTTCTGCAACAGTTGCCCATTTGCCAGGCATATGCCGGAGGTGCATAAAACACAAGTGAATAACTGACTGACTGAGTTTAAAGCTAAATAAATAAAGCAAGCAAGCAAGTGTGTGTGTGTGTGTGTGTTGTGTGTAGTGTGCACAACATGACGTATACGTAATAAAGCGCCGCGTTGAGTCCTTCTGGCAGCGCCACAAATATTTCACAGCGCATTTGAACTGCAAAATCATAAATAACAACATGTAAATAGCTTTTATCTAACAACTCGTCAAGCGGAAGCAGTCTGAATAATAAAAAGTACAACAACAACAACAACAACAACAACGAAAATAGAGAAACTCTCTCACGCTACGCGGTCAGCAAGGACATGCCCCCAAATGCCTTAACCCCTTAACCACGATTCGCTGCCGGCGGCGACACTTCAGCGTTGCAGCGCGCATCAATTAAACCTAAATTGTTGCAGTTGTTAACACGCAACAAAATTGTCTGCTGCACTGCAGCAAAAAAGTGCTGCTAAAAAATACAAAAAAAAAAAGAGCAGCAAGAATATGCAGCAAATTGGTAGAACGTCAAGTGTTAAAATGGCAGCAGAGATGGGGGCAGGGGCAGGGGCAGTGGGGAAGGACCACTGACTGCATAGAAGTGCAGCTGCACAAAGCCGCAGCATGAATTGGTTACTTGGCATGGGGGTTTGGGGCATCTGTGACCAAAGGGCATGCTCAACACTCAGAAAAACTGTTTACAAGCCAGATAACAGTTAAACTCTAAAATAAATATTGAAATTTAATTACCGGTTTCTGAATTTTTTAAAGAATTTTTCAGAAATTAAAACCATTTTTTTTCGATATAGGGCGATTTTTAGGTCTGTTTCTTTTTTCTGAGTGTAGCCATTGCTTTGATGGTATTTATTTTATTTTTCAACACTGGTTCCGCACCGGCCAGTGAGCAATTACGTCGCTTGAAATATTGACAATTACTTAAATTTATCTTTTCTAAAACGTTGCATGCACCTCAGCCGGCGGCATTTGTCAATCACACAGACAGACAGACTGACTGAGAGACACTTCACGCGTGATATATTTGAAGTGGCCAACACTGCTCCAAATCCCAAACCCAAACCCAAGCCCAATCCCAAAACCGATAGCGATAGCGATGCGACTCCGTTTGTTGCATGCATTGGTCTGTATAATTTTTGCATATTTTGAGCGCTCGGCTGCATTCCACGCGGCTGCTCACCTGCGAATCGAAATGAATGGCTGACTGCCTGAATGAATAACTGAGTGCGAGTGCGAGTGTGAGTGCGAGTGTGAGTGCGAGTGTGAGTGCGAGTGCGAATGAGTGTATGTATGAATGCGTCGCTGCGGTGGCGCCCAGTGCTGTGCAATGGCCTGGAAATGATTTAATGCGCAAATTGTGGTCAGGACGGATTTAAAATTTATGCGCCGCAGGTAAGGCGATTTAAGATCGGAGCAGAGCAACGCAGCTGTCTATATATGTTGTGTATATATAATATTCCTATATTTATTTATACATATTTGAGCGCATTTTCAACTAATTAACTTTAAAGACAAAAATGAGTTGGATTTTGCGCTGCTATTTTCGTTTGCGGACTGTAATTAATCACTGTCTGCCGCGTTGCAATGTGCTAACAAATTAACACCAGAGACACCAGAGAAGCTGCTGTTGCAACTGCCTGCACTGGTGCGGCAACAAAACACGGCAACATTGTTGCACAAACTTTAGTTGAAAACGCATTTGCCTGCCAAATTGGAATTGCATATTTTTGCCATCTTCAATTTTTGTTGAATGCTGCATTTGCACGGCACCCGGATGAGTTACAAAAATCCATTTGCTGCCTGAGCTCATTAGGCTGACCTAACAACACTCTATTCTGCTGCTGACGAGTCGCCTCCCCCCCCCCCCCCCCCCCTACTGCAACCACTCTCTCACTTCCAAAAAGCGAGGAGTGAGGCTAAGGAGAAGGGCTGACGAGCCGCGTGACGGATGTGTGTGAAATCCAAGCAGCTCTCGAGACACACACACAAAATGCATACACTGTAAAAAAATATGATGATCTAAAATCGGGAATACATCTCCAAGTGAAGATTAGTTTGCCTGTGATAAGTTGCTGGACAAAGAAGTTGTTCAAACAAGAATGGCAGCTATCAGATATAGTAGTTCGATCTCGACGATTTTTCTCAAACACTAAATGCGTAATTAGACACACCTGAGACCAAAGCTGTTTTGCAATTTGGTTCGTGGCATGCCCTTTTTTCTCGCTGTGTATGCAAAGGCATGGCAACTACTTATTTTCGACACAGAAAATCAGCAGCCAGAAGCAGCTGACGTGGAACACTAAAATAGATATCAGGTTGGCAGGTGGAAGGGGCACTTGTTGGGGAATGGTTGGGGAGAATATCTTAGTTGCTTTTTGGACCATTGTCCTGGATAAGCTGTTAGAGTTGGAGCTAGGAGTTGGAGAGCTGGAGATTTGGATTTGGAGCTTGGGTCAACAAGAGCCGCATCATCGTTTTTATTGTGTGGGCATTTTTATGAGCACTTTGAATGCCCAGCAAAAAACACAATAAAATCAATGAGGTGTGTGTGCCACAATGTGTGTGTGCTGCACCTCAGAGGCAAGGCAAACAATCAGGCAACACACACACACACACACTCGCACACACTCTTGGCTAGAACAGCTAAGCAATCAAGCACAGGCAATGGCCACCTACAATGCAGTGATGAGTTCCTTTCCGCTCCACACCACCTTCTGCATGCCTCCAACGTTTTTACCTATTCATACGTTATTATTATTATCCTTGCACACTCAGGCACACCCACACACTCACACACGTTATCCTGGCCCGCTTTGTTGAGCACTTTGCGAGCCGAAGCCGAAGCCGAACAAAGAATGTGCTTTATTGGCACTTTTTGCACAATTGCCGCCCCCTCCACCCCCCCAACCCACCCAGCAGTAAATGAGCGTGGCATTGCTGAAGGGGGAGGGAGGTGTAGCCATCGGTTGCCTGGAGGCAAACACAAGGTACACAAACGTGGCACGGTTGCGCCACTCAGAAAATAAATCGATTTAATTTATTATTTCGATTTACTTGAAAATATAAATTTAATATTTAATTTAATATTTAATATATTTAAATAAAATTAAATTAAATAAAAATATCATTAATTAAAAATATAAGAAAACTTTATTGTGGATTGTTTTTCTGAGTGTATCACAGTTGAGGCTGCTGCTCCACGTTAACGTTTTCGCTCTCGTCATTGTTGCGCTTTGGAGGCAACAGCCGGCATTGATGTGTGCCCCACCTAACCACATCAGCCCCTCACCTCAGCACCGCCTCCCCTCGTTAATCCAGAAGCTGCTGTATTAGACGAGGCAATGTGGCAAAGGCAACGGCAACGGCAACGGCAAAGGCAAAGGCAACGGCAAAGGATAAACACATTCATGGTGTGCAATCGATTGGCATAATGTGAAGCATTTTATTAAGGTTATCAATCGAGTATGAATACATAGGTGTGTGTGCAACGGTGTGTGCCAGTGTGTGTGCCAGTGTGTGTGTGTGTGTATCGGTGTGTGTCTGTTGTACGTGTTGTTTGTTTGGCGAGCAAACAGAGCCAGGACACAACGAGGCACAACGGAATTGCCCTTATCGTAAGTGCCGCATAAAACGTTCATCGATATGAATTATGCGGAAATGATTAGAAGGCATTTAAGCGGAATTATTAATGAGAAAGTTGAGCAAACAGTTCAGCTCGGCTCGGCTCAGGTTGAGCTGAGGTGCTGAGGTGAGAAGCTGTGCAGACACTCGACAGCTGACGCCTTGACTGCCTGGAGGTGTTGTGCCGGCAAGTGTTGCCTGCCACAAGGGGCGGCTTAAAAGAGAGACTTTTGGGAGAAGAGGTGACTTGTGCTTGGGTATAAAAAAGATTTAACTAATAACACGTATCCTTCATATATATATATCACCCAATGGTTTTATTCGACTTAATTATTATTATGGTATTATTGTTCCATGTACCAGCTAGGTGGCCATCAGACCTTCTCGGACCGACTTCGCTCCTAGATTTCGCACTGGTGAGTCTCAGACCTACTCCTGCCCGACAGCGAGTTTCG
This sequence comes from Drosophila percnosoma, assembly GCA_035043855.1. Classification (NCBI taxonomy): domain Eukaryota; kingdom Metazoa; phylum Arthropoda; class Insecta; order Diptera; family Drosophilidae; genus Drosophila; species Drosophila percnosoma. Next base: position 254,133 of record JAWNMQ010000474.1, read on the forward strand.
CACTCGTTTCTCACTTCTGACGGACTGCCTGCCTCTGACTGACTGACCTCCGTATCTGCGACGCCCTTTTTATAGGTCGGGTCGCGTTTGTGGCGTGATCTTTGGAAGTTTTCCACGGCTTTGTCGCTTCCGTCCCATTGGTGGAGGCGTCAGTTGTCCATTTGGGTCCCACGGTGGACTTCTTGTAGAATATGCTGAGAAGGAACGTGCGCTTTTGGTTGTGATCGCTGGTTGCAGTTGATTTCGTCGTTGACGAAATATGCTGACGCGGCGCAAGATCCAAATGTCGTTTGTTGCAATTGTTGCGAGGGGCGCATATAGCATATGCCAAAGCTATATGGCTCCTCACACCTCAAACATCCAGTCATCAAATATGTGCTTTAAGCCTTAGTTTATTTGGCTTGAACAAATACATTTAATTATCTTGTTTTATGTGTCAATTGTTTTCATTTGATGAACTTTAATATTATTTCCTTTTAATTTCTTCTTAATTAATTAAATTTTTTTTATTATTTCAAATATTTAAGTTTGAGTAAGGAATTCAGCTTGTTGGATATGTCATTTAAATGCACTTAAGGGCTCTTTATCTTACTGCATACTCACTCACACCCACACAGCACACAGACAAACACTCACTCACACACATACACACATACACACTCACACACACACACAATATGGCCTACGTATAACAATCAAAACGTGTTTTGGCCATGTCTATAGTGCATTGTAAAACATGGCCAAATGTGATTGTTGTTTGAGTTGTTTTCCTTGTGGCTCTTGGCTGAGTGTTGTTCTTGTTTATGTTGTTGTTGTTGTGGTTGTTGCTATTGCTGTTGTTGTTGTTGCTGTTGTTGTTGTTGCTTGTTGTTGTTGCTGGCGTTTCACCTTTGAGCACGAAATGCACAGCGATAAAAGCGCAAAAACAAATTTGCTGGCAAATGAAATGAAATGAAATGAACAACATACGCCACGTGGGCGGTTGGCTTTTGAGGAAGAGGGGAACGGGGTGAAGGGTGAATTGGGCAAAATGGGGGAAAAGGGGGCGTGGCCGGAGATGCGGCTTTGCGGTGGGCGTGTGTAGCTCAATGAAAAATACAATCAAATGCATTCAGCTGGAAAAGCTGTACGCAAAAATAAATACACATCCATAAGCATGTGTGTAAAAATACACACACATAAATAAATACGTGTGTGTGTGTGTGTTGTGCATGTGTGTGTTGTGCATGTGTGTGTTGTGACTGTTTGCATTTGTGGGTTGCACACTTTTGGCTGCACACAATTGGATTAAAATTTACACGCAATTCAGCCTCGACGGCCACACACGCAATTATCTGGCAAATGCAACGAGGGAGGTGTGCGGTGAGTGTGTGTGTGTGTGTGTGTGTGTGTGTGTATATAGTTAGTCTGGTATTGGTGTTGTTGTTGTTGGTCTTCGCGTGACTGCGTTAATGTGCTTAACAATAAAATGCAGCGCATTAATTGATAAACCAAATGCAAAATGATGCAAAAATAACAAAAATATGCAAAATAAACAAATGAGAGCGTTGAAGTAGGGAATATACGACTAGTTGATACCCTAAGCATTGATGTATGTAAGGTGTTTATGTTCAAATCAGCTTGTAAGCGATCTTAAATAAACCTCTAAGTCATTCAATTATTCTCCACCGCTTTTGGCTTGAGTGATTAACGTATTTGAGAGCTGTGTATAGGGTATCTGCAAGTCAGATATATTTCTTATGTCAATGAGTCAAAATACCTTTAGCAGGATTAGTACCAAATTGATACCTCTATATATATAGAGTTCACTTCTGTGAAGAAACCCATTTGAACTATTATAAAAGAGTGCAGGGTATGCGTAAGAAAGAGCCAATGGAAGCAAGTAAGAATGTTGTAGTCGAGAGAGCTCGGCTGTGAAATACTCTAGACATAAATTAAGAGTAGTGTGTGTTTCTAATCCAATTTGAAGATTTTATCTTTGCCATTGAGTATTTTTGGGCTACCGAAAATTGTATTGCATCGATTTTCGCGAAACGGTTGCAATTATCGAAAAAAATGAATATCTGGGAGTATAAAGTGCAAATATGTGCGAGAACTACCATTTAAAATTTGAAGTCTGTAGCTCTAAGAGTCACTAAGAGTATATACATATACATATACATATTCATATACATATACATATACATATACATATTATACCATGAGTATATATACTTCATATCTTCGAAGATGCTTTCTCCCACGCGTTACATACTCTTGCACAACTTCATTCCAGTCTCTCACCCATTTGCATTTGGACTCGGGGTATGCAGATATGTATATTTTAATGCTTGCCCATTAAATCAATTAAAATATGAGAGGCATCGATGATGCCCACCCAGAAGTCACCCACAGACGCGAAGCAGCAGCATTTCGTATTCAGAATTCAGAATTCAGTTTTCATTTTCAGTTTTCCGTCGCAATTCTTGATAGTTTTTCATAAATTTGATGTCTAATTTGGCGACACGCTAATGACGCGTTCATGCCACGCAGCCAACCCGCATGGCCCAGACTTGCAGCATGTGCCCACCCCCAAATCCATTTCTCACCCCCATTCCACCCACTGGCTGCTGGCGTTGCAGCGAATTAAAACACTTTACGCGCATTTTGCATATAATTGTTGGATTGAGGCCAACATACACACGTACATATACAAGTGCATGGGGCAAGGAAGGGGCAAGAAGGGGAAGGGGTTGGGGCTGTGTCACAAAAAGGAACTCACTGAATGTGCCTTAATTGATCAAATTGATTAGTTGCACTAATAAGCCATCAACTCAAGCAGAGATCGCACGACAGCAAAGCAACCTTAATTATTTATTTCATTTCAACTAAAATCAATTAAAAAAAATATAAAAAATAAATTAAATTAAATTAAGAAATAAGAAAAAATGATCATGAATTAATTTTATTGCGGACATGTTATTCACGAGACAAGAAGTTTCAAATTGCCTTCCAAATGATAGCAAGAGAGGACTCTGAGTTGATAAAGTCTTTTGTAGTCATGACAGATTATTCAAAGGGTTCGTGCAGTGCAAAGTTTTAGATTAAGTGGAAAGAAGTCAGGGGTATACCTAGATAGAACAGAACATATTGAATTTGAATACCCTTTAATAATGTATTTATTTGCAATTAGCAGCTGAATTGTCGTTGTCTCTTTTTGTCTATTCAATTTTGGTGAGCAGACAAGAGGGGAGAATCTGTGGTACAGCCAATAATATACATAAAATATCATAGTCAGGTAGTTGTATAAACTAATCAGTTCATCAACTGTTTTTATAGATATTTAATCAACTTATTACAGGAATCTTATATTTACTCATTGTTGGTTCTTAGGTCAACTAGATTCGAAAGTATTAAAGACGCTGTTCTGGCGATGATTGGATTTGTGAGAAGTTCATCTTTCAATCACTGATGTGCTTTTTGATGTTCTGCTTAAACTCCCACGATGTTCAATGGACATGTTTTCGATCAGCGAAATATAGTCCCATCTCCAAGTTCATCATTATGCAAAATGTCGTGCCGACTGCATCTCTGAAAGTTCCGTCTTCGAAGTACAAAGATATCTGATTATGTCTAACTAGATAGACAATAATTGTTTTGTAAACTTAAAATATTGCTAAGGGTATCTCAGTCGCCATAACAGGGTATTCAGCTGGTCGAACACACTCATGCCATATGCCACTTCCGCTTTTTGTTGCATGTACGACGAGTGCCTCGTAAATAAATCGAATGTTGAACATATGGCCAAGGCAAGGAGGACGATTTGGTGTCTTGTTCGATCTATTAAATGCACATAAAATCATATGCAGCATAAAGTCAGACGAGAGGTGAGTTCATAGGTGGGTGGTGCCATTGCTGGTGGTGGGGTGGTGCTGTTGGGGTGGTGCTAAGACTAAGGCTGATGGCTGCTTGCCAGCCATGTGGAAAAACAAAGGGCACAACTTTCTGTGCAAATACAAATTTATTACATCAATAAACTTTTTGGCTCTGCGGATGCTAAAAATGCTCAGGATTTCTACCTCCCCCCCGCCCTTCCCCCTAGCCTGTTCTGATTTTGTTGGCCCTAAGGTGAAATAATATGGAAATTATGCAAAAATGCCGGCGTTACAGGCATAAACAAGGATTCTTTTTGGCAAGCATTTGATGAGACTGTAAAAGCAGCCAGTTTTCATTAGAGAAGGTGAATTGAGTTTGGAGTTTTGAGTTTTGAGTTTACGGCTAAACGGTGCACAGTTTATGAGCCACGTATTTTATGAGTAGCAAAGCCTACAAATTAAGGCATATATTGCGATATACACTCAGGGAAAAATACCCCTCACTACTAAAGATATTTTCCTGTTTTCAGAAATCATTTTCAAGTATTTATAAAATTTAGAAAGGCTTGCCCCAAATCGACAGTCCCAAAAAGATGCTGATGTTTTTATCTCTTAGAAATATTTTCCAAGTGTATATATATATATATACATATTTATACGATTTTGAAGCTCAGCTCTGGCGCTGCCTTAAAGTATGCAAAATTGGCCACAAATGGAAATGGAAACTGCGAGCTTAGCCTGCTTTGGCTGGGTCTGGCTTGCTTTGGCTTGTGGCAGTTGAAAAACTGCAAATGCATTAGTAAATAAACATAAATTATTATCAAATGGACATAATGCGTGGCAAGCTTGCCGCCATAAAATGTGGCAGCCGCTCGGCTCGAGCCAAAAGGCTATCAAATTGGCTTCAGATTGCCGATTTGCGACGATTTGCAACGATTTGCGTGCTATTTATTTATTTATTTTTCATGCCACACACACACACACAAATTGATTTCAAGCCAAATGCAAACAAGGGGGGGGGGGGGGTGTGTGGCAGGGGGAGGCGCAGGCAACTAAATCAACGTAAAGGCAAACAGGAAAAGGCGAAAGCGAAAAGTGCAAAAAGCAAAGTAAAAGCAGCGAGAAAGTGTTGCAAATGTTGTTGTTGTTGTTGTTGCATGCGATAAGTTGCAAAGAATCACTTGCTACATCGTAAACAACAACAAGAACAACAACAACAACCCTTTAACTGAAATTGCACGTAGTATTTCAGCATCAGCATCAGCATCAGCATCCAACATCAGCATCGGCTTATCCCGGGCAATGAAAATTTATACAAATTCGAAAAAAGTGACAACATTTTGCTTTTATTGGCCATTAAAACGACTTAGCGACTTGGCCAACTGGCGATTTGTTATTGTGTTTGTATTTGTGCTTGTACCTTGCACCCACTTTGCATACTGGGGAACACAGATAGGGGGCGTCAGACATCAAATGTGTGAAGACAGACACATAAGCACTGTTTATGATGGGGTTGATGGGACCAGTGGGCGGTGGGGCAAGTGTTGCCACTTTTCAATGAGATAAGCAGCCAAGCGATATTTAATGACACACCATATATAAGGCGGGAAATCAGTGCAGCCATAGTTAATCAGTTTTTAAGCTGCCCTGGCCTTAATCCACCTCTGACTTTTACCATAGCCAACTCTAATAAAAAATAAATGCAATATTTTCAAGGCAGTCAGCTGAAACCACTTGAAATTTAAACTGAACAGCTTAGCTTAAGGGAGGGGCTTATAGCATAGCCACTGTGGCAATCAGCTAAGATATTCACTTTATCAAAATTATGTTGCATTAGTGTAAGTAGTGAAAATATGTCATTTTCATTAGTCCCGAAAGCTGCGAGACTCATACGGGCCTTGAGAACCGACAAACACTCAATATAACTGTATACTTATGACAATCTACTTGCCAGACTGGTTACTTAACAATTTTGGAGACGTAGGACCAGCTCCCGCTTAGAACTCTCAGAAAACTAAATCAACGCGGCATTACCTGGAACCTGCTGTTATCAACTTCTGACGATAGTTAAGATGTCATCCTTGGTGGTACCCAGATATGAGTATTGTATGTGTGTAGCACAGAGGTAATCTCAAAATATTCAAATTGTATATCTTTTTTCATTATTGGTTGCATCATTATACAACGGAAATCAAATTAAAAACATGCATGAATATTAATACAGACAACGCACTGCGAAAGACGTCTCAAAAATCTCAAAATTTTGATTTAAAAGTTTTGCAAAATGCATATAAAAAATGAATAATTTTGAAAGACTGCTTCTTTTGGCGGAGGCTGCTCAAAGTGGACATTTCCCAATCTGTTCAATCAATTCTTAAGGTAGATTTACAGTTAAGCTGTGCTTTTTGATGACTTCTCAAAGTCTTCTTCTTTTTATTAACTTATGGCAACTTCCAACATTAAAAAAGTTAATTAATGTTAGAAATTCGCCATACCTTACTTCTAACAAGGGTTTTTCCTAATTTAATTTCAGTGAACATTTTTATAAGACTTGTAAATACTATGTCTAATATTCCAGGATGTTTTTTAAGTTGTTACTTATATTACTATTTACATTTCTGGGAATGTCCAATTATGGATTTATTAATATCTGAAAATGTTGTTTCTTATATTCAGAAACTATTTCTAAGAACAGGAAAAACTTTCTCATTCTCAGTGTGATTTTTGTTCCAAAGATACTCTCACCTGTGTGGTATTAAAGAAATCGTAGTGAGCCGCATAGTGTCCACCCAAGCCATAGTTCATAATGTTGAATGCCTCAGAGCCCTGCATGCTTAACGCAGTCGTGTGGCACAAATTGACCTCGACAACCTCGATGTAATATTCTCTTTGGCAACAATTTGGGCTCATTTCTGATCATATTCTGGACGTAAGTTCTCAAACTGAATACTTGGGTTTTCTCTGATTTGTTTCCCATTATCAGAGCATGATCCAAAATTGGCATAGCTGTGGAATAATACTCTGAAACACAGATAACAACTGAGTCTGCACGAATTCAAGCGGAATTTACTCACTATTTTCAGCAAATGCACTGGCCATGAAGTACACCAATCTCTCAGGCTCAGATCCCATCAGAGTCGGAGTTGTCTGATTGGAGCATCACCACCCTTCCACCATTTATTTCCATTTGTTGAGATTATGGCAATGGCAAAGGTAATGCAGGAAAATATCCATTTGAGTGAATCCATTTCGTTGAAAACTGACACCTCCAACAATGTTACTATAGTTCCTAACTCATCTTATAGTTTGGATTTGATAAAGAGAAAAGACCTGAATTGGTGTGCTGTATTGCGTATGGCAATTGGGCAAATTGATTGCAGATTTAATTGAGAATTTTTCAAATTTCTCTTGCGTGTAAATTTAGTAAGGAACGGTGCACCGCCATTCGTGGAGTTTGATGTTGAGCGAAAGTCTGCGGGTGTGGTTGGGGTTGGCTCTTTGGTTGGGAATGTGGGTGTGGTTGTGGGCGCCGTCCCTTCGGTGGACTTTACCAAGCAAATGGCTAAGACGGCACAGCTTAGGATCAACGTTGCGATTCTCATTGCGATGTTTGTGGAATTCTTCTGAACACTGATCTCTGTGTGGAGACCCAGAGCTATTTATACCAATTTCAATCTGGGTTCTGTTTACCCAACTATCGCAGCTGTGTCAATGTTTTGATTGAATTGTTTACTTTTCCTACTTAAACTATATTTTCTACTCGAATAATCTATGTGGATTTTTGCACAACTGAATATACCCGCATAAAAAACGAAATTTCTTTTGTTTAATTGTTTGCTCCTAGTTGGCTGTAGTTTGTTTGCTCTTTTTGCTGTGTCAACTGAAGCTGGAAATAAACACATTTCGCATAAACAAACAAGGTAAGCATTATATATTATATATATATATATTATATATATTCAGTCTGAATTGAAAACACTTCACAAATATTCAAAATGTTTTCAAAAACTAAACGATTAAATTGAAATTCAAGTCACCAATTAAATGATAGATATTTGGAAGTGGAAAATATAATATAAAATGAATACGGAATTGAGTTATTATAATATATACTCGGAAGTGTTTTCATAGATATATCTTAGTCATGGATTTATCTGGTTTTAAGAAGAGTGCATTGTAATTATAATGAATATTTGTACCCATGCCAAAGGGAACTCTCTATTTAGCTGTGTGCAGTGCTCTTGTCTAACTTACTAGACTTCATTTACTGTTATGCCTAAGGTTATGCTTGGGGATTTCGTATACCAAGCCGAGTTTCTGCCGACCCCCTCTGTGAGACGAAGTAGTACAGGGTCGAGCGAGTATTGGTTTTGCAAGTCCCATCGACTTGGACGCATTTAAATAAATACAAATATTAGCCACCAACAGAAGATCCTCTGTGGTCAAGTGCATCTTTCTTCTGGAGAAGCTAACAAAGTGAGCAAGTGCACAGCGACACCAGACGATTTCACAAGCCAAGTGGATTGATGTTGCAAATTAATGAATTAAAATAATTAAATTTAATTGAACAATAATCCATTTACCCCCAATGCCAATCAGATGTCCCACCTACACAAGATCTCTTGGATGTGCATCAGATCCACAATTTTGCTCGACAGTCATTAGTCAAATAAATCGGCATACAAGTCGTTACAATGACCGGTTGCATAACCATGTCAACCCATTGGCTTGCTCACTAGGGTCAAACACAACCCGCAGACGCTTAAAGCGCCTCCGCACCAGCGACCTCTGGACAGCTGGCCGTTAATAGTAATATTGTAATATGTCAAATCCAGTTATATGTTTATGTTTTTCAATTTAAATTCCCTGTTATTATGTATACATTCTTCAAAACAATATTTTATAACCTTTCAATAGGTTTATCAATATCAAATTAAATTGCTACATTAAGAGAAAAACAAAAAAAAAATGCATCAAAGTTGCTCCTCAACACTCACCTGACAGGGAACTTACGCGCTTACGAAAAACGCTTAAGTTCTGGCCAAGTTAAGACAGATGATAATCGAAAAGAGCGTATGCCAAAACTGATAAATAATATTATTTATTGTGTGACTCCTCCGAAGCTATAAAGGCTTTAAATTGTTGTCAGGCAGCAACTGGGTCAAATCTCTATTGTTCATCGGCAGGGCAAACAATTTCTTGTGGCACATTAAGCAATTTGCAACGTTTAAGACAATGACAGGAGCAGAAGTAGAAGCAGGCGAGGCAGCCTGGAAAGGTGCGCCATTTAGCAGGCCTAAGCTCAACTGAAATCAGCAAATGAAGCAAACGTGGAAGCAAATCACGCAGCAAGGACTCGAAGCAGGGCCCCAAAAATTGCTTATCGCTGGCAAAAATGTTGCCGCAGTTAACAAGAAAAAAGCAAAAAAAAAAAAATAGAAAAGAAATTTATTGAGTGGAAAATGTGGAAAACGCAGCAGAAACAACAGCAACAACAACAACAACAACAACATCAACAGCAGCTGCCAAGTGAAAGTGAAAATTTTTGCGTGCGGCGTCGAAACCATTAACCTGATATTTACTTTTGCACACTCCAAAAAGACACACACACAACACACGCACACACACACACACACACACACACAAACACACACACGTAGATATCAAAGTGTAAGTAAAAGTGTTTCTGCCTCAATGGCACAATTTCCTGTTGTTTGTTTTTGGTGTGTGCTTTGGAAACATGATATTTTTACGTTAAGTTTGCAAAATTGAGTAACACGTAAGTGTGTGTGTAGAGTGTGTGTGTGTGTGTGTGTGTGTGTGTCTTGGCCGTAAATTAAGCTGGCCTATAGATAGATAGAGAGCAGCTAGCACAGATCCAGCTAAATTACTTACATAACATTAACACAAGGCACAGCTGTTGATAACCGTTTTCGGTTTTGGTTTATTGGCGCCCAACGTTCAGGCCAAAAACCGATTTAGGCCTTTAAGGAGCTGCCCAGGTAATGCCAAATAAGCAAAGCAAGAAGAAAATTAGATGGAAATTTATAACAATAAATTAAGTTCAATTATTGACAACATTTGAAAATGGTATTGCTGTCCTTTTATTGGCGCCCAACGATGGACCTTTAAGAAGCCGCCCTTAAACTGGAAGATGTATCAAATAAGTATCAAATCGGAATGCGGATATATTCATCCCCTCCGATAGTCAAGCAGCAATAAATGCTTTAAATGGGACGAAAATAACATCCAAAGTAGTCCACGAAGTAAGATCCAAGCTTGACCAACTCGGAAAACACAATAGGCTCATCCTAAGATGGGTTCGGGTCACAGGGACATAGCGGGGAACGAAGAGGCTGACAAGCAAGCAAGAATGGGGGCAGAGAGACCCATGATAGGCCCTGAACCGTATTGTGGCGTAGGAAGGCATACACAACGGCTACAAATCAGGGACGAAGAAAGACAGAGACACCAGGACTCCGACAAGCCAGAAGTCTCCTAGGTGGCTATAATCAAGAGCGATTTAAGCAAGTAATATCCATGGGGAAGAGTAGACTCAGAATACTCACAGGTCACTCACAGGACAGGACACTGTAGACTGAGAAGTCACCTAACCAAATTAGGTATTTATAGTAGAAGAGAGGAGGAATCATCAATGCACATCCTAACAGAATGCGTCGCCTTAACCAGGAAAAGATGCAACATCCTAGGGCAGCATGTCATGAGGCCCAAGGACATAGAAACCCTCAACGCAACAAAGATCCTGGCATTCGTGCAGGAGTTGGGATTGATGGAAGAGCTGTAGGCTCAGTAAGGGCGCACAACAGACCTTGTAGGTCGCAGTGCTAACATTTCCCCAATCATAAGATGTAGCAAGTGACAGCGAGTCTTAAAGAGGAGACCTTAAGCAGCACTCATTGTCAAACAAGCAGCGCATCGGGAAAAGTAAATTGTGAATTGTGAATTGGCTAACAAATGATTGATAACAGTTGCCAAGGCTTTTGCTTTTGCTTTGGCTTAATTGGCGCGCGAAGATAAGGTTAAAATCCATTTGGGCCTTTAAAGGAGAGTCTTGAGGCAGAAGGAACTGTTAAGTGAGCAACGCAACACGAAAAGTAAATTACAAATTACAAATTACAAAAAATTACCTTTAGCAGACAGTTTTTACCCTTTATTTTTTCGTCTGGCTTATTTATTTTTGATGCTTGGCACAAAAACCAATTAGACGCATTTCTGATGGACACGCGTTCAATCATTCACATTGCTGTCAAGTTTGCCAGGCTGAAAAAAAACCACCCCGGCGCCAATGGACAGCAGACTCATTTTTAAAGGCAGCCAGTGCCAAAAAATAATATATATATATATATATATATGTATATATATATATGTATATATGTATATGCAGCAGCGAACTCATTACAAAAAGACGCCGCGTTGTCCAAAAAGGTGCGCGAAAATTGTCTACGTTCATTTTTCAAGTATTTCAGAGGCGAAATGAGAAAGGCCGAGCACATTAATAATAATGCCCCCAAAAATGGATGGGGGATTGGGGGGAGGTAAGGAGTTGGGAGCTGCCTCTTTTTGTGGCACTTTAACGCTAATTGTAGGCAACGTGCTCATCAATAGTTCAAAGGCTGTCGCAATATGATTTTCTCGCACAACAACTTTTTGGCTCAAGTGTCTTCCGTTTGTCATAAAAACGGTGCTCAAAAGTAAGCACCTTCCTCCCTCCCTGCCGCGAGGAGTGCGTCCCGGGGCATATGAATCACAGCAATTGTGCCGAGCTTAATGGCCAAACTTTGGCCATAGGATGTAGCGACAAATGATGAGCAACTCGACTCTGCAAAATGTGACTTTGTCTCAGTCTCGGTTGCAGTCACAGTCACAAGTTTCCGTTAACAACAGCGAAACCGTCAACAGCCAATTGGCCAGTCTGTCTCTCCGCCTGTTTGTTGGCTCTCCGTCTGTTGGCCCCAACGGCAGTTCCCCGACTGAAGACGCTGCCAGCGGCTGACGGCTGCGAATCGAGTTCTCTTCTTTAGCCACTGTTAGCCGCAGTAACAGTCTGTTGCGCTGGCCAACAGCAGTGGCAGCTGTTAACGCTATGCTCTTGGCCAACTTCCCCTTACGATATTCGCTTAACATTACGTAAACAGCACATTTGAAAACTGTAGCAGACTAAATTATGTTAAACTGATTCGAGTGCTTCAGCTGAGACAGCTCGAGACTTGCGGCACTGCTTTGATTTAAGTCCTAATTTAAAATTGAGGCAAATTAAATGGGTGTATTGATAGAAATCTGGAGAACTTGAGATTTGCAGTTATGGTTATCAAAATTCACTTGCTAGAAATATTGCAGATATAAATACACTTTTTGGAAGATGACAAACGATTTTACCTACACCAAACCTACTTCAGGTACCACATTTAGACATAGACATAGACATAGACATAGACATAGACATAGACACATAGACATTAATTTCCTCATTTATTCAATCATCTTTCAATTTCATCCTTCAATATTCAAGTCACACGATATATGTACATCTAGTTCTTGATTTTAAAATTGATTCCTCATGTTTCATAAATAAAAATACAAATTTACAAGTCTCGATATTTGGCTTTAAAAACTGTAGCAGATAATGAAAACCATTTTTTTTTAGCCCGCGCTTTTTAAGTGTAATTTTTAATCATCTTTAGTGTTAAATAAAATATTTTAAAAAATAAATGGAAGTCAAACACAAACAAAAAAGAATTTATGACTTAAGGATGGACTTTCAAGCACTCAAATCAAAATTCGCACATTGTTTACCAACGGAAAGCCTTTGGAAATGTCATTGGAAGACAGATGATAACCCCAAATAAAAACAAATATTTTGGCAGAGTTTTTATGTTTTTAGTGTGCAAATTTAAGAATATTAAATAATTGACCGTAAATTATAAACAATTGCATATTTATTGCGTTGTTGTTATTGTTCTTGGCCCATTCCATAGTTATGTGGCCAATTCCGTTTAACTGTGAACAATGTAATTGAATGAATCATTTCCACACACAATGTGCAAAATATAGTAATAATAATATTAATATGTTTCCCTTGCGACATTGGAGTGCCATGATAAATACTCGCATAAATCGCCAAAAAATAATAGTATTAAAGCACATACGTTGCCCATCGCTAAGCGAATTGGCCATTGTATTAATTTGTCATCAAATTATGCGTTCTGGCCATAAAATTGTTTGCTCCAACCACAAATTTCCAGTTTCTATCGATGATGGGAGGCACTTTCGATAGGAACCCTTGTTTATGGCTCCAGCGCGGCACCTGCTCGACGCCAGCCAAGATTTCACCAAGTAAACAAATCGAATGGCAAATCATGGCAAAGTGAGAACACGTAAGTAGGATGTAGTCGAGAGAGCTCAACTAGGAGATACTCTGTATACAGGTGATAACTGAGCTTGCTGATTGTAGATAGTTCCACACTTTTTGGTTAACGAAATCTGCATTTACAAGTGGATGAGGAAAATTGCAAAGTTGATGAAAAACACTTAAATTTGAAGGCTTTATCTTTACAATTGTGCCTTGAATTATTATCGGGAATCGATTTAGAACGATACTCGCAAAACTGGGACAGTTATGAATAAAATGAAGCAATCTTTATTTGTGTTGGAAGTCCTCAGCTCTTATAGTCTCTGATCATGGCTTTTTTACTCAGACATAGTTTCATTATTCCTTCTCAGTTTATGAGCAACCATCTTAAACATATCTATATATATGATAAATCCTCGCAGACCAGATTCGACCTGTTGCTCCCCTCAAAGTTGGATGATATAGTGAACCAAGCCAAGAAGAACAATTTTGATGGAATAGCTATAGGGTCAGCAGGGAACACAATAGATCGAACTATTACAATATCAATAGTAAAAAGCTTGGGAACTGAAGGAATTTAAGTAGTTAGATCTATCTGGCAAGCTGTAGTATAAGAAAAGTGTAAGAGAAGCTCTGAAATACCTGAAAAATCAACAATTAACAAGAGGAATATGAAGGAAGGAAGGAAAACTACCAAAACCAATAAAATAATAAGGAATCAGCACATAAATCTACAGATAAATCAAGAGGATATTCAATGTGCAAATGAACTTGGAAAGTATTTTAGAATACTTAATGTATGTATATGTATCTGATGGATACAAGCTTATCGAATATGAAGAGCGAAGGAATTAATCCCCCTGCAAATGATATGATGACATATCGAAAAAGTCATATGAGGACCAAGTGGAACGGAAGTAGAAGAATTTCAAAATTTAGGATTCATCGACCCACATATATATATATACTTTATGAACAATTATATACTAACATTATTACTGTTATTTGTCTTTAATCTGTGCATGAATGAATGTGGCTATGAAGGCCGTATGGCATCAAAGTCGCATTTTTCATTACGCTACAAGCCTCGACACCTCAATTAAAATACCATCAGGCAGGGTATAAAAAAACGCCTGCCTCAAAGGTCGATATGATATATGATATATATATATATATATGTATGTATATATATATATATATATATAGTTCTGTTTGTATTTGTTGCTGCTTGAGATTTACTTTATAGATCGCTAAAATTAGCGAGCGGATGTTTTGACGCTACTTTGTTGATGCCTAACCCACATCGTGTTTTATTTGCTGTTGTTGTTGTTGTTGTTGCTGTTGTTGTTGTTGTCAGCAGCTAATTAAAACAAATTTCCTACGCATAACTTCCTCAGCCAAAAACAGAGAAATCTGCATATGCACATACGTAGTATATATCGCAAATATGAAGTCGTAAAATGTTGCTCAGCTTTTTGGCTCAGTTCGTGCTAATTTGAGAGCTAGTTTTTTATGCGTATGTCGATGCAACAAAGTTGCCCTAGTTGCCACGCACAGATCTAGATCGTAAAGCCGCATGACATTAATACCCGCATAACATTAAAAAGTACACAAAAAACCGAAGGAAATGGGAAAAAACCAGAGGAGGCAATTTGTCAACAATGTTGTCATATTACCTTGATGCAAATGATTACTTTCGTGCTTCTGCGGCTGTCAGTCATTGTCATATTAACTGCAGATGATTTATCTCCGCCTGACAAATATTATTAAATTATTATGTATTTCAGATTTGAGACGAGCGCGCCCGAGAAAAGCCGGCATGCAAATAACACTGCCAAATGCTGCCAAACGCTCACCGGGGAGCAATTTGTTTTTTCCAACCAAAACGAAAAAAAACAAAGCCGGGAACTACCTATAGACGAGGACTAGAGACTGCAAACCCAGGAGCAACCAAGAGCAACCCTTGGCGAATCAAAGCCCTCCATGCGGCTTGTAATAAAATGCAAAAGAAGTGCCAGCGACAAGAAAGAAAGCAAAAAAGGGCAAACACACTCACACAATGCGACAGCGGCCAGAAGTAATAATGAGGGAAAGACAGCACGACGTGCAGATACCCTGTACTGGTATTTATTTAAAAGGATTTGAGCACGTGCTAAAAAGGACAGCGGGAACAAGTTCGAGAAGAAGAGAGAGAGATGGGTAGCTCGACGGGAACATACTCTGTACTGATGACGGGAACATACACTGTACTGTAATGGGGTGGCATTGATGGAAGAGATTCACAGCCTGAGTTCAGTTAGCTGTGTAGCTTGACCTAGAACTAAAGTCATTTCTGGATGCTGATCAGTAATATATATATTAATACATTAAGTTTAGATTTATTTACATGCACAACTTCATGCCTCCCCTTCAACCCATGCCTGAAAAGTACAGGGTATCGGAAAGGTGGACTGAATGCCATGAGCACTTGTTTATATCTATGTAAAATTCGCAATGAAGTCGACCGAAACTGGCACAGCATTCAAAAGGGGGGCGAGTGTAGTTTAGAGTGGATGGGGTGGAGAGCGGGTGGAGAGAGGGTGGTGGTGGTGGGATGTACGGGGCAGGGGGATGAGGTTGTGTTGTATGTCAAATTGGCGCAGCAGCGCAAATAAAGCAATTTGTATTCAAAATATGAAAGCCCGGGAAGCAACTGTGACGCCGACAACAACAACAACAACAACAGCAACAACAACAACAACAACAACAAAAGCAGCAGCAAGCTGAAAAACAAGCAAATTTCAGTGTCTCTTTTCACCCCTGGGCAATGCCCCCTCGGGTGCCAAATTTCGTTTCGTTTTATGCGGTTGCAAATACATGTTCCTTATTTTTGAAAAATATTGCTGGCGCCAACGCGACAACAATTTGGTGCTGATAAAAAACTACATGAGTGGAATATTCTTGGTGTATTTTTTACTGATAGTTGTGCGGGATTAGATTGCGTATGCGCCACGTTCAGCGCTGAATTAGCATAATTAAGCCAAGTGGCTGTAATTGTTCACCTCGGCGTCTGTTTTGCGGCTCATTAGCTGGCTGGATGAATGCCGACAACGTCTTCAGCAGGTGTCCCCCACCCCCCCGTGCCCCATGCAACATTTTGCGCATCATAAATTAGCGGGGCACAAGCCGAGTGTGTTTTGTAGTATATTTTGGTTGATTTGTGACTCAATTAAAGTCAACGACAGCCGTGACAGGAAGGTGCCTTGCAACAGCAGCAGCAACAGCAACAGCAGCAGCAGTGTCGTATATGCAACATTTTGTGTCACTGCACTCGACAATTGTTGTTGAAAGTGGGCTGGGTTTGCGTTGGGTTTGTGTTGCAGCCGCCCAAGTGGCTTTTGAGGTTGGCTGCCGTTGACCACATGCAAGTTTTGGGCCCGCATCCAGCCTGCAGCCTGCATTTGCTGTCTATCTGCTGCCCTCTCTCTTTCTCACCCACTCTCTGTCTCTCTCTCTCTCTCTCTTTGTCCCTCTGTGTGTGTGTGTGGGCGCCGCTTGCAGAGCTAATTAAAGCGGTTAGCCCAAATGCCACATAATGAGGCTCACAAGTGCTGCCAAACACCGTTAACAGTGCCCGTCATTTGTCAACGTACGTGCAAGCAAATGTGCGTGTGTGTGCGTGTGCATACACTCAGAAAATAACTCCAACTTGATTTGAGAAATTGCAGTTGTTGTTACACTTAAAAAAAAATACTCTGAAAATTAAACACATTTATTTAAAAAAATAACCTGAAATTATGGCAATAATTTCAAAAATTCAGTGCAATTGTTTTTTCTGAGTGTATACACATAACACACACCGCCTCCCACCCTCTCCAAGCCACTCACACTCACTGAAAAGCTGTTGAAAGCATCTAATTGGCTGCAAAGTGGTTTACAATTGTGCGAGAGCCGCATGGAAATTACGCATTTTTGGCAACAACAAACGGCTTTAAGGCCAAGTGCAGCTTTAAGCCAACTGACAAATGTGTCAAACGACATGTTCACATATGTTTCGCGTCGATAATATCGAACTGAGGAGCAGATTGAAAAAACGAGAGAATCAAACAGCACACACGCAAAACTTTGCCGCTGCTGAACAAGGACTAAAACTTTGGTCATGTGCGGGATGCGGGCAGCCGGGACTGTGGACAGAGGACAGTGGACAGTGGACAGAGGAGACTGGCTGCAGTGTCACCTTTTCAATAAACTGCGCCAAACGACACAAAAACTCGGCAAAGTATTAATCCCCAATCGTTTGCCAAGCACGCCAAGGATGCGCATCCAATCGACGCCTGCAAAAGAAACAAAAAAAAAGGACTCGACTATGTTCGACACGGCGAACGGCAGACGGCAGACAAAACGGTTGGGCAACAGCTGCTGCCGCCTTTTGTCGACCTTTGCCACGACCACACACACCATGATGACCATGTGGCAGCGCGTGGAGAGCAAAAACAAAAGCTGGTCGAGCTCGACTAGCTGGACTAGCTGCAAAATGCCAATGGTCAGCACAAATGCGCATAACTTTCAAAAGTTCCAACAGACAGCCGGTCGAGACAGTAGCTACCGATACACACATATATATACACTCAAAGAAAAACCCACTGAAATTTAGATAAACAAATATCGCTAACTAGACAGACATGCACACATATAGAGTCAAGAAGTAGACACCTGAACTTGTGAAACAAGAACACACTTTTAACTTCAACTTCTTTTTCTCCGAGTGTAGCTACCTAAACATACATATAGCCAGGAGATACCTTCACATTCGCAGGGGCGGAGTTCCTTTTGCTTCATAAGTCGCCTGCCTGCAGTGCTAATGGCAATGTTCGCACATTTGCAGGGGAGGTTTGGCTTATGACATGGCTAACAAGTGTTGCGTTTTGGCCAAAAATGATTTAGTGGCAACTTCGGGGCAACAAACAGCTCTGCTTGTCACTCACAAGCTCGGACTCAAACTCGAAGTGGGGATGGAGTCGGAGCTAAACACAATTACCTGTTTACACAGCCATATTGAAAGACTTTGGCAGGAACTTTTTAATGTGCGCCACTAAAAGCGGCACATTAAATTATTATCTGTGGCATTATGAGAATTTTTAACAGCAGGTAATAATCGTGGCAGCCACCAGAAATGAAAGACAAACATTCGGATTGAGACGGGGCAAGGAGGCGAAAGGGGGCAGGGAGGAAAGCCAAACGCTTCGTTGCGCAACTTGAAACGGCATAAATGAGAACGGTAACAGACACATTTTCTTCTCCTTCTTCTTCTTCAACTCCAACTTCTTCATCTTCTCGCTGGTAACTGAGGTAATTCAAAAGTTTGCGCCGCACTCGTAACACATTATGGCTAAGTGCCACAGCCGCAGAGTTGGCCGACAAAAATATCTGTGTGGCAATGACAGCTTCAAAGTATTTACTTCTTCAGACATACTCGTTATACTTGCCACCTACCACCAGCAACAATTAACTCTTGTCGACTGGGTGGCATTCCACACAATGGAGGGGAAGGAGAAGTCAGCATGGAAAATTCCGCTCCAATTGCTTGCCTAAAAAAGTGCGACAACAATTTTGACATTTCTTTGCGGCTATTGGAAAATTACTTTTGCGTACGTGTGCAATGGTTTTTCCTCATTTCCTTCCCGACTTGGTGTTTGCTGCCCTGTATACTCTGTTTGTCTACGGGATAACAGAGTATGTCTGTGACTACATAGAACAAAGGTTGACAAACATTTCTGTCTTGCTTTAAGTATGAAGTTCGTATATGTTAGAGCAGCTATAGAAACCACATGAAAGACAGTGTCTTAACTGAGGAAATAAACCAATTAATAACAAATTAATTTAAGCAAAGCTATAGAAACCTATAGAAAAAACAAACAACTTATCAACAGATTGTACCTGCTTCAAGTGCGAAACTTATCGATGATAAACGGAGATAATATTATCTTATCTCTGCTGAGCATAGATAAGTTTACTTTTATTGTTTTATTATGCCAAACATATATTCTTAAATTCATTTCGCTTCTTCAAAAATGAACAATATTTAATCAAGTTTGTTGTCATTATTTATATAATATAATGGATCTGAAATCGTGCAAAACAAAACTGGAAATTCTTCAACCAGAGCAAATCGATCTGTTTGTCCAACTGTTGAAACTCTTTCAAATTTGTTGCTTAGCAACTTATGAACACTAGGAGGACTCTAGTCTACCAGGGCATGTCGTCTTCAGCGTGACTGATATACTCTATACCCCTCTTATACTCCAAACCATTAAAAATTGGCAGAATAGTGCTCTAAAGTGCAGGTCTATACATATTACTAACTAAAATATGTATATAGTCAGCCATGCTCGTATGTCCGTCTATTTGAACATGCCAGTCTCAAAACTAGAGACTTGAATCGATCAATTAGCGACAGCAGTAAAATACACACTTCCAAAGATATAGATAAGGATAACTGATCGATTCCAAAAAGGCAATGAATTTCGAATTGATTAATAATCGACTTATCTCGAGAGCATGCCAACTAGTTTCTATCATCAAATCAATTATACAATTAAGTACACTCAGAAATATATTTATTCTTAGAAATTTTATTTTTAATCTATTTTCAAATGTTTTTTTGCTGCTGCTTCGTATCAGCAGGAGTCTGATAACAGCGTATCTCTGAAGCACATCAGACTCTTCTAATTTCTTTTTTAATTTTTTGATTTATTTTGGCTTTTTTCTTGTTTTTCTTTTGGTTTTTTGTTTTTGTTGCAAGACACATTTTTTATGCCGCCTGCCATTGCTTATCACGTGTCATTGGCTTTTGGTACTTGGACAAGAGCAAATAAAACGCTGACATGTTGCAGAGGCGGAGCCGAGCAATTTGCAGTGTGCACTGGACGCAGAGGACGCACTGGACACGATGTGGCAGGGCCTGTGGACCAATACCGCAAATGAACGGCCGTTGACTAACCGAAGGGGGTGGTGGTGGTGGGGAGGGGAGGGGAGTGTTGGTGCTTGGTGCGTATATGCAACATTGACATGAAGTTAATGGATGTTTTATGACCGACTAACTTCCCCAGCGATAAATCGCTTTTCCATGAGCCAGTAAATTGCGATTTGATTGTTTCTGTTCAACATGCAAACCACTTTTCCCATTGCTCTTGTTGCTTGTCCACTGTGAAAATGAACGTGAAAAGTGAGCCAGCCAAAAGGTCAGTCCACCATCCATTTCCATTCCCATTTCCATTTCCAATTCCAGCTTAAATCTTAAAGGGAGATTGGGAACGAGAATTTTGCTCTGCGATCGATTTTCTTGGCACAACTTTTATGCGATTCGTCACACGTTGCCAGCTCAATTTTCATGGCAATCAAAGCAAACCCCCGAACTCAAACCAATCTCATGTTATGATGAGGCATGTGCAGCAAACTAACAACAAAACACACAAAAATATCAAATAAATCAAAGTTGCCAGCGTATCCCTCATGAAAATTTATGAAAATTTATGCACTCTTTGTCCAGCTGGCTTTTTGGCTGTTGACCCTCTTTTGCCTTTTACCTTTTGTTGTGCAGCACACACACACACACACACACATGAAGTGGCTCGCCAATTTATGCAACATTTGGCTTTTTGTTTGCCACACAAAAATTCATATGATAATGCGGCTATTCACAATTTTGTTTTACTTTGCATTTTTTTTGGCTTTTCTTCTTTTTTTTATGCAGCGTTGACATTTTCTTTTCATAGGTAAATTTCGCAAAATGATTTATGTGGCAAACTCGAAATAGAAAACTCTCCACAGCACTCGAGAGCAGTGTCATCTATCGTTTCTACACTACTCCACTCACTTGCCTCACTTGCCTCACTTGACTCACTTCACTCTAATCGCCTTTTCAACATCAATTTATTTGCTATTAATCCTTCACCTTTTTATTGTTGTTGTTGCAGCATGTTTGCCTGGGGCAAGTGCTGTTGTTGCTGCCACAGTTGCCACTTCGTCGTAAGTAGTCCCCAGTGTCTTGTGCCATTATTTGCTCTGTCCAGGCAATTAGATGTTTGCCTTTTAGTCTCTGCCCCAGCTGCGATTTGGAGGTAAAATGAGCTGACGGCAAATCTAACAATCGATTTCGGGTTACGCCCCCTCAGCTCAGAGACCCATGAGAGAGAAGGGGTTGCGGGGTGTGTGGCATGTGGCATGTGGCATGTCGCTTTAATCTTCGCTGCTTGTTTGACAAGCTCTTAACACTAATTGAGGATATGTGCAAAAATCACAAAAGCCCCGTTCGCTTTGTCGACAAACTCCTTTTGACTCCGTAATGATGCATGCCACACAGCTAAGCTCGCCTCGATTCTATCTATTTTGTATGGTGACTTCAAAGGCGCGTGATTTTCGAACGAGTTGCAAACTTGCCAAACGCACTTTGAGCTCTTTTATTATCATGTTTTTTCTTGTGTGTGGCCTGCGTGCTTTTCGATAAATCACTTCAATAAAATTTGCATTTTTCAGCAATTCTGAATAGTTTCAGCTGTCTGCAAGTTGAATGAAAACAACCAACAAGAAAACTCTGCTTTGATATTTCCACATAGAATTCAATTGCTTAATCCAACTTTAATCTTCTTATAAAATAATAAATAAATAAAATAAGTACAAGCCATAGTTCATAATGTTGAATGCCTCAGAGCCCTGCATGCTGAACGCAGTCATGTCCACAACTCGTCTCTCGATGCGCCTCGTGAGATTGTTGAGATCCCTTTCCAGCCAGGCGCCCTTCGAGGTTCGCGCTCTCCACGAAACATATTTGCCATCCACATGGACAGTGGTACGCTTCAACAGTGGTCGGGCAAGATCTTGGAGTTCATCGATTTCCTGGGGAGACAATGCATCATGGAACACAACTACAAATGGATCAAGCAGAACAATTTCCATTTTGAGGGGTGCCAGTCGTAGAAATGGCGAAGTCTTCATTTCATATTCGCAGTGCAGGTTTAATTGTGGAACAAATTGACCTCGACAACCTCGAGAATAAGATGTAATACTCTCTTTGGCAACAGGCTTCAATTTGGGCTCATTCCTGATCATATTCTGGACGTAAGTTCTCAAACTGAATACTTGGGTTTTCTCTGATTTATTTCCCATTATCAGAGCATGATCCAAAATTGGCATAGCTGTGGAATAATACTCTGAAACACAGATAGCAACTGAGTCATCTGCACGAATTCAAGCGGAATTTACTCACTATTTTCAGCAAATGCACTGGCCATGAAGTACACCAATCTCTCAGGCTCAGATCCCATCAGAGTCGGAGTTGTCTGATTGGAAATGAGCCATTTGCCAGTCTCGGCGAACCATTGCCTGGCCAGATGCGGTTTGCCTTGTTGATGCAGGAATTGGCCAATCCTATAAGTGTCCATTGCATTAAGAATTGATCTGCAGAAGGCATTCCGATGGGTTATTCTGATGGGTGCCACACAAATATAACTCACTCGTACTGCTTTCCGTTGAGCAATCCCTTGACCACGTCCCCAATCTTCAAATTGTACACATCGCTCAGGCGTTGCCTCACAAGCCTCCTTCAGATCAGTCGGACTCGGCAGCTCTGATTTGTGCTGTGCGAGATGGACGATGTGCGACCAACCCACGGGCTCCTCAATGAACACCTTCCAATTAATCCAATCCCCCTGCATGCGACGTATTAGTGAAAAGGCATTCAGAGGATTCGAAACATAATCTTCCATTTGAGACATGGCCTTATCGCTTTCCGCTTGCAATCGTGGAACAACACTGAGAAAAATAATGGCTTTAGTTTCACATAAATCAAGTTATACTTTGCAACTTACCTTTTCAGTGTATTCAACTTTCTCTCCAGCTCATCCGCATAGCCGTTGAGGTTCTCAATGAGTTTAGCCTCCAGCAGGAGCAGCTTCACCATTCCCGAGACTGATGTCGAGTGACTTTCCTCCAACGACTTATTTCCATTTGTTAAGATTATGGCAATGGCAAAGGCAATCCACAAAAATATCCATTTGAGTGAATCCATTTCGTGTCACGTTTTCAATCTGTTCAAAACTGACAACCCCAGCAATGTTACTATAGTTCCTAACTCATCTTATAGTTTGGATTTGAGAAAAAGGAAAGACTTTTGAATTGATGTGCTGTATTGCGCATGGCAATTGGGCAAATTGATTGCAGATTTTATTTAGAATTTTTCACATTTCTCATTTGTCCAAAGTTAATAAGAACCCCTGAGCGACCGTGCCTCCTATCCCTCTGTTTACCTCCATGTCCATATCCATGTCCATGTCCATGTCCCCAAGATGCTCTTTCCGTTGTAGCCTCAGTTGTTGATGTAGTAGTTGCGGCTGTAGTGGTAGTGGTTGTATCGTACCCAACCCCGGTATAATATTGTCCTTCGGTGGACTTTACCAAGCAAATGGCTAAGACGGCACAGCTTAGGATCAACGTTGCGATTCTCATTGCGATGTTTGTGGAATTCTTCTGAATGCTGATCTCTGTGTGGAGACCAAGAGCTATTTATACCAATTCCGATTTGGGGTTTGTGTACCCAACTATCGCAGCTGTGCCAATCATTTGAATTGAATTGTTTAACCTTGTTTAACCTTGTATTTTCTGCACGAATAATCTATGTGGATTTTTGCACAACTGTTTTCACTATATTTTGCACAATTGAATAAAAAACGAAATTTCTTTTGTTTAATTGTTTGCTACTAGTTGGCTGTAGTTTGTTTACTCTTTTTGCTGCGTCAACTGAAGTTGGAAAT
Source organism: Drosophila percnosoma (assembly GCA_035043855.1). Taxonomy (NCBI): domain Eukaryota; kingdom Metazoa; phylum Arthropoda; class Insecta; order Diptera; family Drosophilidae; genus Drosophila; species Drosophila percnosoma. The sequence continues at coordinate 278,144 of JAWNMQ010000474.1, forward strand.
AAACACATTTCGCATAAACAAACAAGTTAAGCATTATATATTTCGCAATATTTGTAAAAGGTGGTTATATATTCAGCCTGAACTAAAAACAGTTTAGTTTAGCTGTGTGCAGTGCTCTTGTCTAACTTACTAATTTAATTTACCATTATGCCTAAGGTTATGCTTGGGTTCTTCGCATACCAAGCCGAGCCCTCTGTGAGACGAAGTAGTACAGGGTCGAGCGAGTATTGGTTTTGCAAGTCCCATCGACTTGGACGCATTTAAATAAATGTCAATATTGGCCACCAACAGAAGATCCTCTGTGGACAAGTGCATCTTTGTTCTGGAGAAGCTAACAAAGTGAGCAAGTGCACAGCGACACCAGACGACTTCACAAGCCAAGTGGATTGATGCTGTAAATGAATGTGGAGAATATACAAGTAAGTGCATCAGATCCACAATTTTGCTCTTTACTATAGGGATATAGGAGCATCATCGTGCCCACATGGACGTATGGGATTCCAATTTGGGGCACAGCAGCAAAATCGTGGATTAATCAAATGCAAGTCCTGCAGAACAAGGAGCTAAGAGACATCTCTGGTGCTCCACCCTATGTGAGCAATATGACGCTGCACAACGACTTCTGTGTACCGACAGTCCTTAGTCAAATAAATCGCCTTACAAGTCGATACAATGACCGGTTGCATAACCATGTCAACCCATTGGCTTGGTCACTAGGGTCAAACACAACCCGCAGACGATTAAAGCGCCTCCGCACCAGCAACCTCTGGACAGCTGGCCGTTAGTTGTAACGTTAATGTGCAACAAATATATATATAAGTAAATATATTTAATACACTTTAAATTAATTCGATACTGAAAAGGCTAATGGATTCGAGGTATAGAAACACAATAAATTGAATCGTAGTTCGAATCGTTGAAATGTTTGACAGCGCTAAAAGCCACATGCCACAGAGTTGAATACGTCTGCAAACTAAGGAAACCCCTGGATGAAAAATGCAGATTTTATGCATTTACCTAGTCTTACACAAATTGGGAATCGTTATAGCTTCTGTAAGTCGAAAGTATAAAGATGAATATAAAGAGAGCGACTCGCTGACATTTACTTTGAAACTTATTACGCCTGGCAAATAAATTGGCTTTTGCGAACTTTATGAACTCACGCGGGATTAACTTGTACCTTTGATTGAATTTCTTTCTGCTTGCCGAACTTTGGTACACTGAGAACAAATGCATTCAGTTTTAGAAAATCTGCTGGTCTGCCTTTTAAATTATATTATTATGTCAAATTAAATTATTTGATTTTATGAACTGCTTACAAAGTTTTGTATAAGAAATCTTTCTAAGCTTCAGTGCACCTTTTTTTTGTAAGTGTACCGCAGCTCTCTACCCCGCAATCCGAAAACTGAATCCGATAAAAGAGAGCAACGCAGCCCACGAATAATTCCCGTGCTGGCCCAAAAGCGACTAACTGAGTTGGCTGTCTGTGGCCTGAAACAGCTGCCAGACGACGGCCACGTTGCAGGAGGGGGAAGTTGGCGTTGTAGTCTCAATCTCAGCGGCTGGAATTAGGCGTTTCCGTTTCAAAGGGGGGTTGGAGGAGGACCCATTGCTAACAATTTGAAAATTTATGCTACCCATCGTTGACTGCTGCTGCTGCTGCTGATTTTTGATTGTGCAACTGGGAGCCACTGTGCCGTCTACCTTTAGCACTTGGCCGTGGACGTGGACTTGGACTTGGCTTAAGTGGCTGTGTGGCAGCCAATTGGTTTGGGACTTGTTTCAATTAAGGCGCATTACAATCTTTGACTCTACGGCTGCTGATGCTCTGCCCTACCTTCGATTGGTTGCAAAAGTTTTTATGGTTTTCTGGCCAGATTCTATTAGAAAGTTTACTGGGGGGGGGAGGGGGGGCAAGGGGCAACGTGCATAAATAGTTTTTGTGCGCCACGCGAAAAACCGAAACCGACAAAAAGTAATTAAAATTCAAATAGCAGACAAACATTTACATTAACATTTGCCTCAAGGAGCTATCCGGGCGCTATCTGGGCGACAAGGTGGCATGGTTTATATCAGTTGCGTGGCTTTAAGTTGAAGTTGACGTTGCAGCATCCTCGCTTTATTAAGCGACCCTCTCAGTGTGGCAAGGCTTTTGTTTGCCACTGGCGCCAGTCTGGCGCACAACGTGCGCTCTAGGTAAAAATCAGGCGTGGCTGCTGCTGCTACGAGTGTGTGTGTGTGTGTCTGAGTGTGTGTGAATGAGTGATGACTCTTGGTGTGTAGACGTAGACAATGATTATACCCACACTCACACACACGCACACACACATACCTATATATATAAAGATCTCCCTGGGCGCTTTTCCTGACAATGCCAAGCGAGATTATTAATATTGTATTTAATATGTGTGGATGCAGGAGACATTTCAGTATTTGCTTTGTTTCCAAAAACCCTAATGAAAATTGAGTGTGTTGAACAACACTTGAGACCTGCTCAGCACGGCAGCCTCACAGTTGATGACACATATTCACAGCCGGGTTTTATTTGCTTGCCAGTTGAATTCATATTCAATTCAATCAACTTGCACAACTTGCAACAAGAAGTCTTTAAAGTAAAATGTTGACGGAATAGATTTAGAGCTCGTTAAAGTTAACTGAAACATTTTCTAAGGCCAAGACGGAACATTGCATAACTTGGGACAGACAAAATGTCAATTGCCAGATTCTGACTTTATAATGTGTAAGGGGATGGGATCTTCCCATACATAGGTATTAGGTTGACATTAAAATATGTATTTAGGGAATCAATAGTGACAATTTACAGAGGTCAAAGGTCTTGAAGATTCCTTTGGTTAGTGTTGAGAAAGGAGACTCTATTCCTCGCCAAATCGGGGCAGCTGACCATTGAGAGAGGGGCGCCATTGGAGCAAAGGTGTGCGCGTATTGTCCTTATGTGGTTGGATGGATGACTCTTTCTGATTACGCACAACTTTTCTATCGAAACTATATCTGCGCCTGATGAATACCAATGTCAACTGTCATCCCATCAATCTCCTGAACTCAAGTAGTGGTTGCAATGTTGGGTGGAGATAATTGTGAATAATAATTGTGACATAAATAAAATACAATCATTTTAATTCAACTTCAACATTTAACCAATGTTCAAGTGTTAATTTTCCCTTCTTCCCTTTCTGCATATAGAATTATAATCGGAGCAGACATTAAATCACTGCGGAGCGGTGATCACGCCCAAAGGCAGCCGCAGAAGTCAGGTTCATCAACTCGTATTTCATTTCACAAAAATTCAATATCAAAGCAAACCGCCCACGTAAATCACACACACACACAGCAGGCACAACACACATACCACGCACAACACACACACACACACAGGCACACACTCATGAGGCACAGCGTGCGCTAAAAAGTATGCAATGGAATTGTGAAAGCGCTTAGAGCGAAAGCAGAGGTCGCCTTTAAACAGTATCTGCTTCCATTGCTGTCCATGTGCTGCTCCACATCCTGCTCCTCAGCCCGTTCCAGATCCTGCTACACATCCCGCTCGTCATCGTGCTCCTCAGTCCACTCCTCTTGCTCGCTGGCGTCCACGTATGCAGAGCACGCGCTGATAACGTAAAGTATAAGGCCAGTACACTCAGAAAAATAAGTTACAAAATTAAGGAAATTTCAAATCCTGAGAAAATAGTATTGTCATTTTCTGGCTCGACTTTTGTCTGGTATTAAGAAATATACTTTCTGAATAATGAGGTGATTACCCAATGTTTTCTTTAAGTGTCGCAAGGCAGCGGCCACCGACAGCGTTGCTTGGACATAATTAATTTGGATCCCTTGTTTTTTTTTGGTTGGTCCGCCCAGCAACTGGGCAGCAATTTGTTGCCGCTTGCCACTTGCTGCTTGTGGCTCGTTTTCTGGTTGCTGTTGCTGCTTTTTTCTTTCGATTTTTTGTGTTCGCGTTACGTTTTGCGTGCAACCAAAAATTAATCAAGTGCTAGTTACTCGGCGAGCGCAGTTTTTAATTAAAGCAGCAGCAGACCAGCTCAGCATCAAAGCAAACTTTCAGTTTTGCTCTCGCACACACACACACACTCTCTATATGTGTGCAAGTGTGTGCGTGTGTGTGGTGGCACGCTTTAAGCTTTAAACAACTGATGCTGACAGTTTTGAAGGTGTTGCCACAGAGTTGAAGAGTCGCAGAATCGCCGCCGGCTTCGACGAGCGACGACTGCAAAATAATAATACAAACCAATTTCATGCTGAATTAAACAGGACACTGTGCACAGTGGTTGCTGTTGGGTGTTTGGCTGTTGGACGGGGGGAGTGCAAACAACAATAGTTGAAGTGTCCTGTCAACAAGCAACCAGCAGCAATTACAACAACAACAACAACAACAGCACAAAGGCAGCACGTGCATTGCGCTTTTTTCTTTTTTGTGCTGCTCAGCTGAGGCAAGAACAACAAGGGGCATGCCACACACTTGGCCTTGGGCAATTTTGAAGAAAACTTTTGTGGCGCGCCAAATTATCACACGTATATACACAGAGCGAAAAAGAGCAAAGATCTTAAGCCAAGAATAATTGCTTCAATGGAGAGTGACTGTTCTTCTTCTTCTTCCGAATCTATTTAACAATAAATAAATAATAATGAATAATAAAATGTAAAATTAATAATAATTACCGCATCAGGTATATATATTCCTGATCTGAGACTGATTGATGTGGCTATGTAAATTTGTTCCTCGATCTGAGAGTCGTGAGTACTCGGCGCTGTCGCGATGACCTCGGGGCATTAAATATTATTTTATAGCTTAGATCGGGCTTCATTATAATGAATATATTCAAATCTAACCTAGACAAACTAAAGTTTACTTAATGTGATGCGTATTCCACTGTCCAGCTCAATTCACAACTATTTACGCTCCAGGTGTTATTTTCAAGACCTATTTACCGCCCAGGTGTTATCTTCACACCTATTTACGGTCCAGGTGTTATCTTCAAGACCTATTTACCGCCCAGGTGTTATGCTCAAGACCTACTTACCTTCCAGGTGTGTATATATACTCTTGATCAGAATCAACAGTCGATTGTATGAACAAACATACCGATCTCAGAGACTATAAAATTGACATATAAGTTGTCGCATGAACAGCAATAAGAGGCACAACTGCAAAGATATAGTCTTCCGATTGATATATACTATATCTAGTCATATTATTGATCAACTGCAGTTGCTTCATTAAGATTGTGATTTGACATAGAGAAAGTGACCAGTAGCAAACTGGCTAAGAATTTAACAGCTCTCTCGACTGCAGTCTTTTTTTTCTCTGTGTATTATTTGTTTGTTTGTGTGTGTGCTCTTGTGGTAAACACCTCAGGCACACCTCGCACAGCAAAATGAGATCCACAACAACAACAGGAGCAGCAGCAGCAGCAGCGGTGGCAACAACGACGTGTCTCGCATAATTTGCAGCACAAGTGCACAACAATAGCAGCTGCCGCAGTATTAGCATTAGATGGGGCATAGAAAGAGAGAGGGAGAGAGCGAGAGAGCGAGTGCGAGAGAGTGAGAGAGTTTGCATTGTGCTTGTACAAAACGCGTGAAATATTAGAAATTAAAAAACACATGACAAGTGTCGCCAGGCAGGAAGTGTGGGTGTAGGCAGGGGGGGGGGAGGGGTGACACACTTTGATTTGTCTGCCAACTGCAGACAGGCGTTGACAATGCAAACACCACAGCCCCAACCCCCTCACACCCACTAGCCCCCACCACTCGTCGCAAAACACACTTTTAATAACTCAAAGTCAACACAACAACAACAACAACAACAATAATGAGGAGGAGGAGGGCTGAGGAGGCTGCTGCTGAGTGGCGGGGGACTGTGTTGCCATAAATTAGAAAACACCTGTTTTGTCCACGGCACAACTAGACAGCCCCCAGCCCCTCTCGCTTAATTCCCACCACACCCCTGGCCTGCCTCGTAATGAAAATGAGCGCGATTTTATGCCGACTACATAATTTGTGTGTGTTTCTGTGCTGCGCAGGGGCGGGTAGTTGGAGGGGGCTTGGGGGGTTGTCGCCTGTGCGCGCGTAATTTATGATATTTATTTTTTTTTTTGCTACTTGGCCGCATTTCGCGGTTTTTTATTGCTACGTGTTGGCTCGGATCAGGGCCAGCAGCCCAGGCCCGGCCTGGCCTGGCCATAATGTCGTCATGACAGACGCGGCCATAAAAGATAATTATGATTCCGGTAATAGGTTTTATTTTCGCGTGTACCTCTTTTGTTTGTCGTCTGAATCCCCCTCCCTCTGCACCGCCTCATCACCCACCCCCTTGGCACCCCTTGCCCCACTCATTGCTCATTGCCAAAAAACATAACTGACGCCATGTTTGTGCCTGTTTGTTGCGGCTGCCGCTTGTCGTCGCACAAAGGTCGCTTATTGCCACTGCCCCCACAGCCCCGCCCATCTGTCTACACTTGCAGCATTTACTTTTTGGGTGACCAACGTGGCATAGAAATTATGCGCATTATACGCGCCGCGCTTCAGCGCCTTGCTAAAAAATTATATCCGTGGCATGCAACAAAAAAAAAAATAGAAGTCTCTCTGCTTTATGCCTTTGATAAATTGCAAGCGGTTTAAGTTGTGCGTGTGTGTGTAGTGTGTGTGTAGTGTGTGTGTTTCACATTTTTAATTAGCAGAAACTCTAGGTGGAAGGGGGGAGGGTGGGGCAGTCTAAAAGGCGGAACCTGACTGAGCAAATCAATGCCGACTTTATTGGGATTGTACAGGTTAAACCCCGTCACAGAGAAGGATACTACACTCCTGGGCAGTCAAATAGGTCCATGTCAATGTGAAATATACAATTCAAATATCATATCCAAAATAAAGTTCTTTCGAAAGGAATTTGCTGCAATTAGGTTGCCATATTAGATACACCGTCAACAAAAGTATTCAAGTTCTCGAATACCCTGTAAGGCAGAAGGCACAGATACTGCACTTCTGGAGAGTTGAGTGGGTCTGAAGACAATGCATTTCTACAAAACAAATTTGAATATCATATCCAAAATATATGTCATTCATGGTGCAATAAATATATATAGCCCAGTCCTAATACTTCAGACTTATCCGATTCAATATCCGATTGAAATCAGTTTGAAATGAGTACAAAAGAGAGTCTCATTTTTTGTCTTAAAGTCTTAGTTGACTCCCTCTCTTCAAGTATCATGATCTTACTAAATTTAGCTTCATATATTTTCCTGGAATTCTTCTTGAGTCTAAGCCTACACTGTAATTTTCACAAGTTTCTGTTAGCTTTCTGGTACTACTAATCATTCATCGCATTCAAGTCTTCGAGTACCTTCAATGGAAAAGTTAAGGTTGCAAAGGTTGTTCAGTTGGATTCAGCCGCAGATGGAAACCCATTCAATTGACGATTTTCTAATTTCTTTTTTCCGAGTTGTTGCAAGCTGGAACCAGGAATGACATTCTCATGCAACAACAACAACAACAACAGTTAATAAACTCAGAGTACATTTGAAGGCACTTCAGAGAGGAACAATGGGCGTCTTTGAGCCAAGCAGCTCTCACTCAAGCGAAGAGCTTATTCTAATGAAGACGTCAACCTTATGAAGATTAATGCCATTTCCACCGATTCCAATTAGATCACGGAAAACTCGTCGCTAACAAAGAATAATTGTTCGAACATGATAATTGTCTTAAAGGCGAATGCAAATTGAGTGAGTGAGTGTCAGCGGCGAATGTGATTGATTAATGGGCCAGCCCCAAACAGTTGACCCAGTTTCAATTAAACAACGCAGCGGGTGGGTGCAGGATGGGGGGAGAAGGAGTATCGAATAATAGTATATTTTCCAAGGGGGGGAAATCATTGGCGAAAATCAAACAGGCGAGTGCGGAAACGACAGCCGTTGACGTCTAATGGAAAACGTGTGCGGGCATAAAAATGGCCGCTAAGAAAATGCATAAAAATGTGCGAAAGCAAACACACACAGTACACACACGCACACACTTGCAAACACACACAGGACACACACACTTGCTGCTGGCCATGTGAGAAAGGACATGCAAAGGACAAACGGAAGTCACATACGCAAAACCAAACTTCGCTTATCGTCCACGACACAAAGTTACTTTTGCGCCAAAGTCCATAAAATATTTTTATGCACCAGAAAACGATTCAGCTTTAGACGCGGGCTACACTCAGAAAAACAAACTAACTGAATGTGAGCATTTCGCAAGGGATATATTTTTTACGTTCTTCGTTTGTAAGCGAGTTTCTAATATATAATTTGGTTATTTTTCTGAGTGTACAGACGCGCTGACGGCTCCAAGTGGAACATACCTACGCGTAAATGGAACGGGGACTTGCGAATCAGCATGGGAAATTGTTTACACAAGTCATAAGCATTTTTTAGCGAACCAGGCCAGCGTTGTCTTGGCCCTCTTGGCCGTCTTAACCAACTTGCTCTTGGTCGTCTGTTTGCCAGCGTATAAACGCTTGGCATTTGCATAAACCTAGCCAGCAGCAACCAGGACGCACAGGACGACCCCGAGCTTAAACCACACGAGCTGGTTGAGTGCCGACAACTTTCTGACAACTGCAATAATCATAACTGCAGCGCTCGACATTGATTTCTAATGCGAAGATTTGGTATCAAGATTTCAGAGGGCCACCGCCAGGCGCCATTAATGGCTTTGTCTTACAAGTCGTTTCGAGTCCTGCCCCTCTGCTCTTATCCTGTTCCTGCAAAGTGTGCGTTATTCCACTTGATTTGAATTTGGCAACGAGCTCATAAACCAACTAAAGTTTCAACTGCCACAAAGCGCGTAACTTTAACGCTTTAGTTTTATGTCAATGGACACAGCTCACCCAGTGGGTCATCAAATTACGCAAAGAAAAGACTCGAACAAAAATCAAAAATAGACCCTTGAAATTGATATGGCCTGAAAGGTGGTGCCAGGCCTACAACCACCAATGCCAACAATCAGGGATCATGTTTTGAGTGCTCTTTGGGCAATTTTTGTGTGCTTAGCTGCACATTGGCCATACACTGGCAGAAAATGCAGCCCCCGTCAGAGAGAATATAAATTTAATGTTTTTAGTGAGTTCCCCAATTAAAGGCAAGTATGCCCTAGTCGAGAGAGCTCGTTAAGAAGGAGAGAGAAACAAAGAGAGACATAAAGTAAAAGAAGATAAGCAAAAACTCGGATGAAGAAGAGAGAAATAAAACGTTTATTTAAATGTTAAGGGCAAAAAGATATATATATATGTTAGGTGTAAAACTTGTTAAGAGAACTTCACACTTTCAATATCTTATACATTTTTCTGATACTAGTTTTTTGAATATTGAAATACGATTTCGATAAAACTGAAAATTTGTATAGTGGATCAAGTAAATGCTTGAGAATATGATTGTATGTATATACTCATGAAACGAGGTAAGTTATGGATGGAATGATTTTGATCTGCTTACGGTGTATGATCTATAGCTCTCTTACAGATGTGTATCGGCACGGTTGATCGTATACTTTTTGGGTTCAGAGATGCTTTCTTCTGCCTGCTAAATAGTGTTCTACAACATTATTCTCTTAGTTACCATTTTGAATGCACCCCGTCAAATCTCCTTGCTTTCGCTATAAGTTGATGCTCGCGATGTAAGGCCATCATTGACAGAACCTCAACGTTTTTTGGAACAACCCTTATGACGTGTAATCGATGTCTGCCACTAAAATAAATAATATTTGTTGTTGTTGATTTTCGATTTTTATTTTTTGTATTTTTTTGTTGTTCGCATTTTAGGTTAAACGACATTTTGTACCGTGACATGTTTGCCTGTTGTCGTCGTCGTCGTCCGACTGCTGATTTCGATGCGATTTCGTACTGCTTGCAGATGATTGATGACACTTAATTGATGAACATGCAGCGGTGGCAGCGGTGGCCGGGGTTGGATAGGGGAACGCTTAACAAAAGCGACTTATCGTAAACATTTGCACTTGGCCCAGACATCCAAACGACTGACTGACTGACTGACTGGCTTTAAGTGGGTGCACTCGCCGAAAAACCCGACATTTTAGTAAATGGTTTGTCAATTTATTAATCAAAAGTAAAAATACAAAATTTAATTTAGAAATTTGCTTCGAAATATTTAGAAATTATTTCTTAAAAATAGAAAAACTTTACTGAAATTTAGAACGATTTTTTTTTCTGAGTGTGGTGGTGTTTGTGGTGTTGGTGGTGCTGTTGGTCAACAGCTCTCAGCTTAAATGCTGTCCAGCGGTACAGTCGAGGGAGAGAGAGGGAAAGAGATGATGACGACGTCGACGACGCCTCGGACTAGACATTTTCCAGGTCACAGGTGCTTTTGTTGTCCGCATTAGATTTGCCTCTGACATTTGGCCACACACACAAATCTCTCTCCGTCTACTCCCCTTCTCCGCCTTTTGGCCTTTTTGTTTGGCCAACGTCTGCCCATTTGGCTGTAAAATTTATTTCATTTGCCTAACCCCGCTGCCACATCTCTGCCCCCTGCGTCAGTTGCCGCCCCGTGTCCACTACACGCGTGACGCTGACAGTTTTATGGCAAAGTTAAGCCGATATCAACGGCAGGACACATGCCGTTGCAACATGGCAAAACCACTACTCCCACCCCCCCCCCCCCCAGCACACCCTAAAAATTGCAAAATTTAAAGCCCTTTTTCTGTTGTTGGCCATACCTTTGCCAACAAACAAACAACAAGTGGGCCCGGCCCTGCTTTGTGTGCTGGTATTTTTGTGCACAAAAAGGTTTTTAGGTTTTCCACAAAGCCTTTCAATGAATTCATTCATGGCTAAAGCAGATAACAGATTGTCACATTCCGCAGTCCACAACTGCTCCCAGCTGCCCCCTGTCAGTTCAACTTTAGCTTCAATAATATATAAATTATTTGAAAAATGCTCACTTGTTCAACAGTAATCAGAATTTGCGACACGGCACACAATTAATTAGAACTTAGAACATATAAATTGGACAAGCGACCAAATTGAATTACTTATTGTCGGGAATATATTTCGTTCAGATACCAACTGAAATCTGAAAGGTTTCCACTCCTCGCAAGCAGTCAACAGTCACAGTGGAAATCGGGTAGCTTTTCATTGAAGTTCTCATTTAGCTTTTCACATATCCCACTGTACTTCTATGTTGATAAAGCAGAAGTTAGCTGTAATCATACTGCTAGCTGACACTGTGTTCCACCCCTTCCCATCTCTATTTGTATAACTGATAAATTGTTAATCCCCTTCTTCCCTACATATTTACAATGGACTCCTTGGGAGTCACACAATATACATTCTGGATCCAAGAATCAGTTTCTTTCCGTTGAATATTGCCGACTTTTCTACCACTGTGCGTATCTGGTTTGATATGTTTGTTTTAATTAAAAGTAAGCGCTTCGCATTCGCTATCAACACGCCGGATTGCATCGCCGCGCTTATCAATTGGTAAGTAACAAAAATAGCATGTATTTTAATGTTTGGGCCAACTGTGATTATTTTGAAATGTGGGAAAGAGTTGACAGTTGGAACTGGCACGTAGGCACCTCAAGACGTGGCTCACAACAAAATGAGACTTCGATTTTTGGCCGCTGCTCTGGTCTTGGCCCATTTGGTCAGTGGCCAAGATGAGGAGAAGAGCCATTGCACCTCGGTGGCGGGAATGGTGGATCTGCTTCACCTGGAAGCCCAACTCATTGACAATCTCAACAGCTATGCAGATGAGTTGGAAAGCAAGCTTCTCGCAGTGCGCAGGTGAAGGCTTACATTCAGAAGCAGCTGTAGAAAATCGCACTTCATTTTCGAAAACCGATCAAAAATGAAAATCTCCCTAAAAACTACAATCAAATAAGTTTCTTTCTGAGTGTAGGAATTAATTTAAGTTGAGTTTAACAATTTCAGAGTCTCTCTTTAGTTATGCAACAGATATGCGTGTGGCAAGCAGGCGGGCGCAGCAGGATCCGGAGGCCTATCTATCGAATCCACTAAATGCATTTTCTCTGATACGTCGCATGCACGAGGATTGGATACATTGGCAGAAATACATGAAGCAGTCGGTGGGACAACTGCAGGTGAAGTACCTCAATGAGCAGCGGGAGCAGCTGCCCAGCAGCACCGATCTCCAAGAAGCGGCTGAAGCCTTGTATCGCATCCAAGTCACCTACGACCTGAAGGTCTCCGACTTGGCCAAGGGACTGCTGAATGGCAGGCAGTACAAGTGAGTACACCTTTTAACCTTTTTTTTTTGAGTGTAAAAATGAAATGCTTTTTGATTGTTTTTCGCACAGTGTCAGCTTGAGTGCCTTGGACAGCTATGCTCTGGGCAAGTTCCTGTATGACCAGAAGACCTTTGACGAGGCCAGCCATTGGATTTACCAAGCGATCAACTGGCTGAACGACAAGCAAAACATTTTGGCCTTGCCACTCCAAGTGGATCGAGCCGAGCTGTTGCACGTTTATGCCGAGGCACTTATCAAAATGAGTGAGTATCGCATTGATAACAGGCTTGCCACATACAGAGCTTTACCAACTTCAATTCTCAACTCTAGAACGCTATGACGATGCTCTTAAGGTGCTCCAAACGGCGACGACCTTCAAAAGAGATAGTTTAAAGTTGCTGATACGCAAATCGGAAGTGGAAACATTGATAAGAACGGAGCCGAACGCCGTGCCCAAGATGGTAGGTGTGCACTCTAACAAATTGCCACTCAATCAATAATATGCCCCACATCCTCTCTGCAGAATAAAACGCGAACTGGGGGCAAATACGAGAGGGGTTGTCGGGGTCAATTTGCACCCACAACTTCGGCTCGGCTGCACTGCGTCTACAATAGCACAAATTCAGCATTTCTGCGATTGGCCCCCTTGAAAATGGAGCTGCTTCAACTTGATCCGTATATGGTGCTCTATCACGATGTGATCTCGCCTCGTGAGATCGAGGATTTGCAATTGCTCGCTGTGCCCAAACTGAAACGCGCCATGGTCTTCGATCAGGTGACACAACGCAATACGATGGTCAAGGAGCGCACCTCAAAGGTCACCTGGCTGGGGGACAGAACCAACGCATTCACAGAGCGCCTCAACAAACGCATCGAGGACATGTCTGGCTTCACCATGTACGGCTCGGAGATGTTGCAGGTGATGAATTACGGTCTGGGCGGACACTATGCTCCACACTTTGATTATTTGAATGTGAGTACTTAAATCCCAAAAATAATATATAAAAAATTTTGAAAGTTCGCCAAGGGTCACTACAGTGGCGGCCAGCTTATTTGGATCAGTGTCAAAGAAAAAGTAATTGCCTGCCATAAGCTAAGTATACATTATTGATCAAAAATTCCAAAGACCGATGGTAGGTATATATATTTATTTTAGTTTCCCCACCTGCTAGGTAGAATTGTCAAAATGTTGCCTACTTCCAGGCGTAGTTTTCATTTGGATCAGGTACATTGTGGACAGCTGGGTGCCATAAAACCCGATTTCTTACCTAAAGTTGAGTATTTTCGGTATAAATAGACCAATCCTTCGTGGTCAGTTTAGTTTTATCCTGCATCTCGGCTGCAATAAGCCATCAAGGACTATGGAGAAGCAGACTACCATTGAACTACGGAAACTCATCCTGGAACACTTCCAAAACGGATACTCACATCGGCAAATACAAAAGAAAAGTTTTGAAAAAACATAATATTTTTGGTATTGCCTTTCTAATTTCTAAAAATTATTCTTCTTATATATAGAAATTAATTCTAAAGAAAAGATAATCTTTCTAGTTTTCTGTGCAATTTTCAAGAATTCAAGGACATTTTTTTTAGTAATATTTTTTGTTGAACAATTATTCGATTGTAGGCCACTGAAAGGACAAGATTCAACGGCGATCGTATTGCTACAGTCATGTTCTATGTGAGTAGCCGGATAATATGAAATCTCATTCGATACTACATATATTTATATATGGTTAGCTCTCTGATGTGGAACAGGGTGGTGCTACTGTCTTTCCCAACATTCAAAAAGCTGTCTTTCCCCAACGAGGAACAGCCATTATCTGGTACAATCTAAAGGAGAACGGGGACTTTGATGAAAACACTATTCATGCCGCGTGTCCCGTTATAGTGGGCTCCAAATGGGGTAATTATCATATCTCTTAATTAATATGCGCAATCACAATGTATACATCATACTCCACAGTGTGCAACAAATGGATACGTGAGAATGAGCAGATGTTTAGAAGGCCCTGCTCAAAGCAGTGATACCTCTCGGGAAACGAAAAGAAGAGAATATCATTTAGTAATTAGCCTGATAAGACACACAACTTAACTTTGATAACAGACCATAACGAGGAATCGCCAAATGCTTGGCTTTGCATTGGTTTCTGCTTTCTGAGGAACTCAAAACTCCAAGCAAGCCATCAGATAAGAAGTGATTAGCTTGCTGGGGAAGCAATTACAATTCAATCAGTGTAAAATGCTCTTGCTCGACTGGTGGATGCTCTGTTCGAAAGTATTTAACATAGTATTCTAAGTATACGCAGGCAAAGACATATCATTTGCTTTGAAAGGCCAACAGCTACTCACAGCAAAAAAATACCCCACGAAATTTTACAAATCTCAAATGAAAATCTACAATATGTATTCGGTTATTTTTAGAAAAAATTAATTCAAATTCGAAATTAAATCGATCTGAAAACTAGAAAACTTTTCTGGCTTTTATTTGTAATTAAGTTTCAAACAGTGGAAATGATTGAGAAAAGATTTTTCGACACAAACGAATTCGAAATATACTTCCTGAATCATCGGAAGAGCTGCGAAAAGTATAAAAATGAATGAATTCTAATGCAATTTTTTTCCGAGTGTAGAATCTAATTTCTACTAATATTCAAATTAAGCTTTATTTAAAATAAACAAATATAAAATCACAGTTAACTTCGACTTGCCAATCGACATAGTTGTGTTGAGGCATATTACTGAGGCATTGACAGCTTCAACTTTCAACACACAATGTATTCCATTATATTCGCTTACATTGCGATCGCCGTAATCTTGAGTCCCATCAAAGCACAAGATGAGCCCATGGAGGAAAGCTATTCCACATCAGTCTCGGGAATGGTGAGGCTGCTCCTGCTGGAGGCCAAACTCATTGAGAACCTCAACGGCTATGCGGATGAGCTGGAGAGAAAGTTGAATACACTGAAAAGGTAAGTTCGAAAGTCTAACTTGATTTATTTGAAACAACTATACCTATTAGTTTTCTCAGTGTTGTTCCACGATTGCAAGCGGAAAGCGATAAGGCCATGTCTCAAATGGAAGATTATGTTTCGAATCCTCTGAATGCCTTTTCACTAATACGTCGCATGCACGAGGATTGGACAGACTGGAAGATATTCATGGAGACACCCGTGGGTCGTTCGCATGCCACTTTTATAAATGAGCACAAGGCACAGCTAACAAGTCCAACTGATCTGGAGGAGGCTTGTGAGGCAGTACATCTTCTGCAGGATGTGTACAACTTGACCATTAGGGACATGGTTAAGGGATTGCTCAACGGAACGCAGTACGAGTGAGTGATATGTGTAGCACTCCTGGGAATAATCCTGAAGAATGTCATCTGCAGCACAAGTCTAAATGCTCTGGACTCGTATGTCTTGGGTCAACACCTGCACAAGCATAAAAATCCACACAGGGCTGGCGAATGGTTTGCGGAGAGTAGCAAGTGGCTCATGGATCATACTTTGCCCACTCCAATTGGAGCGGACCCTCTTAGAATGCTACATCTCTTTGCGAGCGCATTGAGTAACTACAGTGAGCACTCAACTAGACTTTCATTTTAAGAAATAATTTCTAACTATTAGGGAAAGTGAAGGCTTTCCCTAAATCGGTAATAGGAAAAAGATGGAAAAAATATTTGTTAATAATAGAAAATATTTCTAAAAAGTATCTCCGTGGAACACACTTGGAACACACACGCAAACCGAACTAAAAATATAACTAAAGTTTGCCTTACTTAGAGCAATACTCGACTGCTCTGACAATTTTGGATCATGCACTGATGATGGGAAACAAAACGGACAAACTACTGAAAAAGAGGGCTGAAATCGAGAAACTTGCCCGAGCTGAGCCCAAAATAAACCCCAGGATCATGAATATCACTTTTTATTCTATGGGTTGTCGCGGTCAATTTGCAGCTCAATCAAATCTCTATTGTGAATACAAGTTCAAAAAATCCCCATTTCTCCGCTTGGCACCTCTCAAAAGGGAAGTTCTACATCTGGACCCATATATAGTGCGATATTACGATGTGCTGTCGCCACGCGAAATCATCGAGCTACAGGAACTTTCCCGGCCTCTGCTGAAGCGGACTAAGGCCTACGGCTATGGAAAGTATGTGGTGCGAAAGACTCGAACCTCGAAAGGAGCCTGGCTAGAAAGGGATCTCAACAATCTCACGAGGCGCATCGAGAGACGAGTTGTGGACATGACTGAGTTAAGCATGCAGGGCTCCGAGGCATTCAACATTATGAACTACGGCTTGGGTGGACACTACAATCTTCATTTCGATTACTTCGACAGAACAGTAAGTTTCCAGTTGAGATCAATGCAGTCATTATTCAAATATTACGCCTCCAGCCCGACTTGGAAGGAGCTGGCAATCGCATTGCAACGGTGCTGTTCTATGTATGTGCATTTTGGCTTATTATTTTGATCATTATCAAATCTATATTCAAATGCACAGCTGTCTGATGTGGAGCAGGGAGGCGCCACAGTATTCCCAAATCTGAAACAGGCTGTTAGTCCAGAGCGTGGAATGGCTCTCTTCTGGTATAATCTGCTGGACAATGGGACTGGCGACCCGAGAACCCTTCATGGAGGCTGCCCAGTTCTCGTGGGCTCCAAGTGGGGTAGTTATAAACTAGTGATGCAAATCCTTTATGAACTAATCCTACTCTCCCTTGCAGTGATGACCCTCTGGATACGAGAACGTGCTCAGCTGTTTACTCGCCCTTGTCTCAAACCCAATTTATAATCAGATCAGCTCACACATGTTTTTACTTATTAAATTAACTATTTGTTATTGTCAAATTGATCAAGTTTGAAGTTGTAGTATATTACATATGATTATGTATACACACAACAACATTGTTTCTATAATTAAGACTCATTCAAATTAGTTTTTTCCTTTAAGTTATAGACTTCCGAGTTGTATCAATTATAATAATATTAATTTTATTTTGTTTTGAATTTCTTTTAGATTATTGACATTTAATTATGTAACATTTAATTTGTGGCGTGAATTTAATTTATTTATTGAAAACCTGTCTAAAATTCAGACTGAATAAATAACTATCAACTCTTAAAAATATTGGGAACATATGCCTCAATAAAACGGATTTGCTCAGCAACTCTGTTAATCGGAATCAAGAACTATATGTAGAATTGCGAAGTTGAATTCTGATTCTGCTGATTGATAGATCAGATACAGACTTGCCGTACTCTATATTTATGACTACAGAGCAAATATTCTCCGATACATGGTGTGAGGAGCCATAAAGCTTCGACATATGCTATATGCGCGCCTCGCAACAACTTTAACATACGCTGCATACGCCCCTCGCAACAAATGCAGCTCACTCAAATTCCAAAATATGATAAGCGGAATCCGTTCGCAGAACGACCGATATTCGAATTGCAATCGAGTGCAGCAACCCCTAATGCCACCGATCGCAATAGGAGCCCGCTAACCTAATTCCCAGCAAATAGAGCAAACTCAGCAGTGAAGCAACCGCTGAGGGCAACGATCGCAATATGCGAGCGATCGCTGACCTAATAATGCGTCGACCGGACCTGTAAAAGGGGCGTCGCAAATACGGAAGTCGAGCAGTGCAAAGGCGACGAGCAGAGGCAATACCGACCGGTGAAATCGTAACAGGACGATTTACCAGCAAGGAGCATCGTGGGACCAAGGACAGGATCCAGCTAAGTTATAATGAAGTTATGTGTTTTGCAAAATAGTAATAACCGAAGGCAAATAAACCATTAGTTAATAATATATAAAGGATATAAAGGATTTAGCCCAGCTAAAACTAAACGAACTGAAAAGGTTCGTTACAATGGAATGCCTGTATTGGATAAATTTCAATTAAAATTTTTATTTATTGAAGACTTTCTTAAAATTGGGGGATTGCTTTAAGATCACACTGAATAAATAAATACAAATTCTGGAAACGATTGCGGCTTTTGACTTACTTGTTTAATTATGCGAAATATGTATGTTCAATTCATAATTCCAACGTCAATTCAAGTTAATACAAATTAACTACTACCAAGCCAACGAGTAAATAAAGCATTTTGATTATTGCTGGGAAGAAAATACGTGTGTTAAATTAACTATAATTTAACTGGTATTTGCAGTCTACGTCAAAGTTAGCTAGTCAGTTAGTCAAAATATATTGAAAACAGTTGTGCAAAGAACCACATTCTGTACTCGTGCAGAATATAATAAGTTAATTGAGAATATTACACAATGCGCACTAATTGATTGACACAGCTGCGATAGTTGGGTACACAGAACCCAAATTGGAATTGGTATAAATACCTCTGGGTCTCCACACAGAGATCAGCATTCAGAAGAATTCCACAACTATCGCAATGAGAATCGCAACGTTGATCCTAAGCTGTGCCGTCTTAGCCATTTGCTTGGTAAAGTCCACCGAAGGGCAGACCCCGGCTGGCGCATACCCGACTGGTCCACCAGTGACTACTGAATCACCGAATACTCCAGCTCCGATTCATCCAACACCGGTTCCTACACTACCGACAGTCTCATACCCGACTGGTCAGACTACTCCACCATCGACTGGGACAGACACAGGCCCGACTGGCTCATACCCTGGCCCGCCAGAGGGATCGTGGGGACATGGACGAAAAGGGTGGGGAAGGCACAGAGGCCATCCAATCCTCATTAACTTTGGAAGTATGAGAAATGTGAAAAATTCTAAATAAAATCTGCAATCAATTTGCCCAATTGCCATGCGCAATACAGTTCATCAATTCCAAAGTCTTTTCTTCTTCAAATCCAAACTATAAGATGAGTTAGGAACTATAGTAACATTGTTGGAGTTGTCAGTTTTGAACAGTTGGTTAATCTTAACAAATGGAAATAAATCGTTGGAGGAAAGTCACTCGACATCAGTCTCGGGAATGGTGAAGCTGCAAATTATAAATTGCTGGCGAGTGATGGAAAATTTACGCAGCCCACTGATTTACCAGATAAAAACAAGTATAATTTATTATAATATTGAGTTTGAACCTGTGATTATATATACACACATAGGCAGACGATAATGTGGCCTCCAAGAAGTGGTTCCGGCTGTATCGGTTGGTAGAGGTTTCTTAAAGTTCCTTGCGCTACGTGTTCGCTGTGCATAATACTAGTTAAAAGATATCGAATGTGGTTGTAGTTCAAAGGGGAAAGAGAGGATAAAGGAATTGGACCGATCTCAAAAATTTAATTTGGAGGGGACACTCCAGGATCAACTGAACATACTAACATTTGATGATCGCTAAGTGTGCGTTGCCTGACTCCCAATACTTGAAAATAATTTTTATGAAATTCAAAAATTTGTGATGTAATATATTACAATAGGTAGTATAAGGCAATGGAATTTAATATTTATAAAATTATTATCATTAATATTTAAGCAATTTTACATTTTCCGAATTCCTGATTCATTGTCGGAAAACAAATGTTACTGAACAATTTCGATAACTTTATCTTTCTAATATAATAAATTCAGTTTTGTATTAACTATTTTAAATTTTAATATATTGTAATTTTACAGATAGAAGATTATAAAATGAAATAAAAAATCTTGTAATTTAACGTATGGAGTATTAGTGCAACACAAAATGATTCATTTATTTAATTATTTTTCTTATTTTCTTTTTCTATTTTTCTTTTTTTTAGTAATTGTTTTTAATTATTTATTCACTTTTATTCAATCAAGTGTTTCATTTTCATTTATTGGCTTGTTGACAGCGACTTCCATATCAAAGGGTTGGCAACCTTTCAGATTGTGCCTTCATTTCTAATACCAAATTGAAAGTGATGAAAATTATGTTAATTTACACTCAATGAAACCGTGCATCCATACATATGTGAAGTCCCTCATTAATGAGCACCAATTATGTTAAGCAACAGACTTAGGTTAAGCAACAGAATTATGTTAGGCAACAGAATTATGTTAAGCAACAGAATTATGTTAAACATCTGAAGCTAGTCCCGAATAAACTTTGCCCGCTCCACTTCATCGCGCAGATCTTAAAAGAGAGCAATAAGCTCCCGCTCATTGTACGTGCGATTAAGCGAAAGCTCTCTCATACGAACTTTAAGAGAGCTTTGCTCGTGCAATTCTACACAGCTTTGCTGCATACTAACACACTTTAAAATCGAAGCATTCTTGCTGAGCAAAATTGTGGATCTGATGCACTTACTTGTATACTCTCCACATCCAAGAGATCTTGTCTAGGTGGATCATCTACAATCCACTTGGCTTGTGAAATCGTCTGGTGTCGCTGTGCACTTGTTCACTTTGTTAGCTTCTCCAGAAGAAAGATGCACTTGTCCACAGAGGATCTTTTGTTGGTGGCTAATATTTGTATTTATTTAAATGCTTTCAAGGCGATGGGACTAGCTAAACCAATACTCGCTCGACTCGGTACTACTTCGTCTCACAGAGGGCGTCGGCAAAAGCTCGGCTTGGTATGCGAAATCCCCAAGCATAACCTTAGGCATAACGGTAAATGAAGTCTACTAAGTTAGACAAGAGCACTGCACACAGCTAAACTAAACTGTTTTCGATTCAGGCTGAATATATAACCACCTTTTACAAATATTGCGAAATATATAATGCTTAACTTGTTTGTTTATGCGAAATGTGTTTATTTCCAACTTCAGTTGACGCAGCAAAAAGAGTAAACAAACTACAGCCAACTAGGAGCAAACAATTAAACAAAAGAAATTTCGTTTTTTATTCAATTGTGCAAAATATAGTGAAAACAGTTGTGCAAAAATCCACATAGATTATTCGTGCAGAAAATACAAGGTTAAACAAGGTTAAACAATTCAAGCAAATGATTGACACAGCTGCGATAGTTGGGTAAACTAAACCCAAATTGGAATTGGTATAAATACCTCTGGGTCTCCACACAGAGATCAGCATTCAGAAGAATTCCACAAACATCGCAATGAGAATCGCAACGTTGATCCTAAGCTGTGCCGTCTTAGCCATTTGCTTGGTAAAGTCCACCGAAGGACAATATTATACCGGGGTTGGGTACGATACAACCACTACCACTACAGCCGCAACTACTACATCAACAACTGAGGCTACAACGGAAAGAGCATCTTGGGGACATGGACATGGGCATGGAGGTAAACAGAGGGATAGGAGGAACGGTCGCTCACCGGTTCTTATTAACTTTGGAAATATGAGAAATGTGAAAAATTCTAAATAAAATCTGCAATCAATTTGCCCAATTGCCATGCGCAATACAGTTCATCAATTCAAAAGTCTTTTCTTTTACTCAAATCCAAACTTAATTTGAGAATATACTCTAGAATAAGTTAGGAAATAAAGTAGCATTGTTGGGGTTGTCAGTTTTGAACAGATTGAAAACGTGACACGAAATGGATTCACTCAAATGGATATTTTTGTGGATTGCCTTTGCCATTGCCATAATCTTAACAAATGAAAATAAGTCGTTGGAGGAAAGTCACTCGACATCAGTCTCGGGAATGGTGAAGCTGCTCCTGCTGGAGGCCAAACTCATTGAGAACCTCAACGGCTATGCGGATGAGCTGGAGAGAAAGTTGAATACACTGAAAAGGTAGGTTCCAAAGACTAATTTGATTTATTTGAAACAACTATACCTATTAGTTTTCTCAGTGTTGTTCCACGATTGCAAGCGGAAAGCGATAAGGCCATGTCTCAAATGGAAGATTATGTTTCGAATCCTCTGAATGCCTTTTCACTAATACGTCGCATGCAGGGGGATTGGATTGATTGGAAGGTGTTCATTGAGGAGCCCGTGGGCTGGTCGCACATCGTCCATCTCGCCCAGCACAAATCAGAGCTTCCGAGTCCGACTGATCTGGAGGAGGCTTGTGAGGCAATT
This sequence comes from Drosophila percnosoma, assembly GCA_035043855.1. Lineage (NCBI taxonomy): Eukaryota > Metazoa > Arthropoda > Insecta > Diptera > Drosophilidae > Drosophila > Drosophila percnosoma. The sequence goes on from JAWNMQ010000474.1 coordinate 300,374, forward strand.
CAACGCCTGGTCGATGTATACAATTTGACGATTGGGGACGTGGTCAAGGGATTGCTCAACGGAAAGCAGTACGAGTGAGTTATATTTGTGTAGCACTCCTCAGAATAACCCATCGGAATGCCATCTGCAGATCAAGTCTTAATGCAATGGACACTTATAGGATTGGCCAATTCCTGCATCAACACAGCAGACCGCATCTGGCCAGGCAATGGTTCGCCGAGACTGGCAAATGGCTCATTTCCAATCAGACAACTCCGACTCTGATGGGATCTGAGCCTGAGAGATTGGTGTACTTCATGGCCAGTGCATTTGCTGAAAATAGTGAGTAAATTCCGCTTGAATTCGTGCAGATGACTCACTTGTTATGTGTGTTTCAGAGTATTATTCCACAGCTATGCCAATTTTGGATCATGCTCTGATAATGGGAAATAAATCAGAGAAAACCCAAGTATTCAGTTTGAGAACTTACGTCCAGAATATGATCAGGAATGAGCCCAAATTGAAGCCTGTTGCCACAGAGAATATTACATCTTATTCTCGAGGTTGTCGAGGTCAATTTGTGCCACAATTAAACCTGCACTGCGAATATGAAATGAAGACTTCGCCATTTCTACGACTGGCACCTCTCAAAATGGAAATTGTTCTGCTTGATCCATTTGTAGTTGTGTTCCATGATGCATTGTCTCCCCAGGAAATCGATGAACTCCAAGATCTTGCCCGACCACTGTTGAAGCGTACCACTGTCCATGTGGATGGCAAATATGTTTCGAGGAGAGCGCGAACCTCGAAGGGCGCCTGGCTGGAAAGGGATCTCAACAATCTGACGAGACGCATCGAGAGACGAGTTGTGGACATGACTGCGTTAAGCATGCAGGGCTCTGAGGCATTCAACATTATGAACTACGGCTTGGGTGGACACTATGCGGCTCACTACGATTTCTTTAATACCACACAGGTGAGAGTGTCCTTAGAAAAAAATCACACTGAGAATGAGTGCGATTTTATTCTGAGTGTAGAAGTGAGTGTCATTATAATTGAAAATAAAATTCACCTCCAGCAACAAGCAAGTGAAGCAGGGGATCGCATTGCAACGGTGCTGTTCTATGTATGTGCATTTTGGCTTATTATTTTGATCATTATCAAATCTATATTCAAATGCACAGCTGTCTGATGTGGAGCAGGGAGGCGCCACAGTATTCCCAAATCTGAAACAGGCTGTTAGTCCAGAGCGTGGAATGGCTCTCTTCTGGTATAATCTGCTGGACAATGGGACTGGCGACCCGAGAACCCTTCATGGAGGCTGCCCAGTTCTCGTGGGCTCCAAGTGGGGTAGTTATAAACTAGTGATGCAAATCCTTTATGAACTAATCCTACTCTCCCTTGCAGTGATGACCCTCTGGATACGAGAACGTGCTCAGCTGTTTACTCGACCTTGTCTAAGCCTGTGCGCTAATTGATATAGTTAACATCGACTATCAAGTGTCGTTTATTAGGGATTTCCGCAACACTCTTCTATAAATTGGACTCCTGGTTGTGCCACACGTATGCAGAATCACAGACAAACAAATTTTCGACGTAATCACTTTACACACTTAACAAAAAACCTGTACCCTTCCCCTCTACTGTGCTACTAGTGGCTTAAATGCTTTTTAAAATGCCAACATGGAAAAAAATAAAGTGCTGAGTGGTTGATAGTCGAAGCTTTGGCACTTTGGGCTTTATTTTTTTGTTGTTATGTTTTTTGTTTGTGGGGACTAGGTAAAAAACACCCAAGCAGCCGCAGTCGAGCACAATTTTAGCATACTCCTAGGCGCCATAGACCATACTCCCCTTGCCCCGCACCACACACCCTTCCCGTACAGGCAGGCGTCTGGTGTCTGACACCGCGTACGTGATGTGCAACTTAATGTTTCAATTAGAGGTAAAGTGGCGCCCGCGCTGGTAGTGGCTCCCCCTCTCTGCCTCCACCTCTACCCGCATAGGTTATCGTCCTTATCATCCTGTGTGTGTGTGTGTGTGTGTATCAGTGTCAGCATCTCTATATCAGTCTGTGCTCTTATCTGCTTTTAAAAGTTTTAATAATGAACTGACGCTCACCACCGAGAATCGTGTGCGTTGCTCGCCAAATGAAGGACTTCCCGTTCAAATCCCACACTCAGAAAAATAAATAAATAAATCTAAATGCCGTTTGGAATATTGCCCTAAAATAGAATTCTCAAAACCCCAAAATCATCCTTCTTAAAATTAGGAAAAATAATAATCCCGAAAGAGAGAGTAAACAAATGAATATTCATTTATTCATTGTATATATCAGGTCACTTACTTTTTCTCTGAGTGTAGTTGAGCTCGCTGCTTGAGTTAGTTAGTTTTGCCTGCTGACTGGGCACTTTTGATAATTTGTTTACCATCCACTCGGCGCACCTTTTGTGCCAAGTTATTTGCATACAAGCCAACTCTGGGGCGGGGCTCTTTGGCCAGCCCTGGAAAGGTTCAAATTGAACTGGAGCAGTGCAGCGTGCATAATGCGTAGATTTAATTGAATTTTTGGGCTAAACTGAAACTGTGAACTCAAATAAAACTTCAGCCTTGACCACAAATGAGAATTTCTGGGCAGAAAGTTTTAGCGTGAAATGCAACTGCTCCAAAAGATTTCTTACACAAGTTTTGACAAAGCAGCAAACCAAATGGCCAGCTGCAACTAAAGTCCTTACAAGCAGCAAAGGACAACCCCCTAAACCCAACCCCATCCCTGACTGCCCACACTTGCACACCCAACACCTTTAAGTAAAGAGCGACCACAGCTATAAATAAAAAATTGCCAACATATGCGAAATGCTAACTAGCCTGAGCGGCTTTACAGACATTCAAATGCGCTACGCTTAGAGAGTAATATCCGGATTCCACCCAGTTCGTATCGGAGGGATCCATGATCCTTGAAATAGCTGCTGTTCGTGAATATTGATAATGAAATATACTTTCTGTACAATCAGCTCTGCTGACCTTGACTCAAGGAGTACAGTGATTTTTTCAGCTGATTGTAGCGCATCGTTCAGTCGTCTATGCCCCGGTCAAGTGTAGATAGGAACGTGTACCTAAAACGTATTTCATTTTGATTGTGTGCACTTTATGATGCGTCCTATACGCTCGCCACCAACATGATTACATATGCCCAGACCAATAATTTTGCCTCGGCAAAAATAAAAAAAGAATTGGGGGAAATAAAAATCAAACAAGGTTAAGAAAAGTTGGTTGTTGCAAGGCAAACGTTGATTGTGGAAATCGAGCAAAATGTTTTATGCACAGCCGGAGAAAAGGGTTGCGCCTCGGTTGGTTTGTGGTCAATGAAGGAAATATGATTTGGATTTTGTTACTTTGATTACACACATTACATGCGAATATTCCGCACACAGCGCCCAGACGGTGGTTGTGGCCAAATGGTGTCTGTGTGTGTGTGCGTGTGTGTGCCGTGCCACAAACGTGTGTTAAATTTCAGATGGACATGGAAATATTAATGCAGTGGGAGTGAGGCAGGCAGAAAGAGAGAGAAGGCGGCCGTAAAGCATTTGATGTGCCTGTGTTCGTTGCAGGAAATTGAGTTTTTCATATATACATATATATATGTATGTATATATATAAATATATCTGCGATATATATATATGTGTGTGTGTGTAATGTAAATAATAGCCAGCAAAGAGCACAAGAAATTTATGCACGCACTCAAGCGCACAAGTTCGCTTGGCCCGTCGTCGTCTTCGCTTCTTTTTCTTCTTGCTTCGCTTCTTTTCTGCTTTTCTGCTTTCTTTCAAGCAGCAGCACCTCAGGGTCAGTTTGTGCTGATTTACTCAATGCAAAGGGCATTGTGATTATGTCACCAAATATGTAACGCATTTAAGTAGGAACAGTCGCATACCCTGCAAACCATTACAAACGGGAAAGAGAGTTTGATGTAGTTGTGCAACAGCATGTAACAGGCAAAAAGACCCATCTGCGACGCCTTAAAGTATATGTATTCTTGATCAGCATCGAAATCCAAGTCGATTTAGCTAGGTCTGTCTGTCTGTCTGTAAGAACTATAGACCTCAAATTTGGTATGTCTAAGTTCGATTGCATCCTGGGCAGCTCGAATTTAGTTCATTCCAAAGATAACTTCATCCAAGCAGAACTCAGAGACTATAATTCGGAATATAAGTATATATATCATTATATTATATAATCTTGCAAAAAGAGTATTTAATTATCGGCGTGACAAATGTTTTTTTTCCGCTTTCTTATTTCTGCCACGTTTTTCATTTTTTTTTGTGATTTAGTTTAACAATGTAAATGCTTAAGAAAATCGATAAATGCGAATGCGAGTGTGTGTATAAGTGTGTGTGTGTGGTGTGCGTGAGTGTTGACTGAGATTCTAGCTATTTAAGTTTTGGTAGGCTGTCTGTCTGGCATTCATTTGAGCAACACTCGATAGATGCAGCTAGCTGCCAAGGCACTTGGACTCGAAGTGACCCGCCTTTCAACAAGTGCCACTGTCACTTACCTTGTAATCAAATATACATATATACATATATATATATAGTATAGCAGCTGATAAGTGGAAGTCGGTCAGGTGACGAATAAGTTGCAGTTCCCTCTAATTTGGATTAGAGAAACGATTGCTCGAAACAAACATAAATTGATTAAATGTCAATCGGCTCACAATCAATTACAAAATGACAAATTTGACAAGCGAGTGTATGAGAGTATGTGTGTGTGTGTATGTGTGTGTGTGTGTGAGTGTGTGTGTGTGAGTTGTTCCACAACGGATGCAATGCGCATAATCTGGACAGTACGTCAATGCAGCCAGGCAACATGCAACTGACAAGCGAGCTGGCAGAGTGCAGCAGAGGGGGCTACACTTAGACAAAAGTAGGACTGAATTGCATTAAGTTTAATGTCTATTGGTAGTGTCGATGTCTAATTTGTACAAAAATGTAAACTTATGTTTAGAAAATAGTTTCCAAAAGCAAGAAAATAGTTTCTAATTTTCCAATTTACAAAATGCAATTTGTTTTTCTGAGTGTGGGTTGAACTGACTCAGTTCAGTGGACAGTGGACAACTGTCAGTTGGAGAGCAGCCGAAATCAATGGCAAAGTTGATTTACGTGCGGTTGTCAATTGTGTTCAAATGGGGGGCGTAATGTGGGCGGGGCATACTGGCCATATCGAAATGATTTGCTGGCCAACAAGGATGACGACGTCGACGACAAATGCAGCTAAACGAATTATGTCTAATGGCATTTCAGGTTGAAATGCGATTAAAATGCAATTTGAAATGCAAAACATTTAGCCAGCCACAACACATGTAACCGAGGTGCAGCCGGGGGGTGGAGTATGGTCCTGCCACTTTTGTGGCAACTTGTGTCTGTGCCGCACATACTTTAAAGACGCTATTGTCTGACTGCCTCTTTTTTTTGGCAGCCATCCAAAGAGGAGAGCAAGACAAAGGCCAGCAAAAAGCTGAGTTGCATGTGGCATGTGGGAGCATGTTGCTGCATGCAGCATGTGGTTACACATACATGATGCGTTACCTGCTGACTAGACCAAGAGAAATGATCTTTAAATGTGGTGGAGCACGTTCAAATAACGCGAAACGCTTCTCTAATTTATGGCAAACGGCCGACAATTAAAAGTCCATTCGAGACACGAAAACAACAAATAAGAAGAAGAAATGTGACAGTTTAGTTTGCCAAGAAATGCAGCAACGTTTTTGTACCTTTGGCACCTCAGCATCAGCATCAGCATCTGCATCAGACTCAAAATGTCGGCTGCATTGTCAACAAAAGCATAATTTATGCGTTTCGCCGTTTCGTCTGTTTGCCATTGGAGTTGGAATGAAAATGGGTGGAGACTGGGACTGGCAACTGGCAACTGGGAACGGGGAACTGGGAATTGGCCAGCGAATTCATTGCGAGACAAGCGAACATGACAGCGGCTATGTGTCGTCTTCGTCTGCGGGAATTTCACGTGGAAAAAGTGCAGCCAGAAATTATTTTAATTAAAAGAACAAAAGCAACAAAAAAAACTCAAAGACAAACAAAGAAATAGCACACTCAGTGCAAACGAGGTGTTGTGCACACACACACACGCAGAGAAAAAAAAATGCTGTAGTCGAGAGTGCTCGTCTAGGAGAGACAAATGGCAAAGAATGCTCTGGTCGAGAGCGCTCGTCTGGGAGTTGTCCCGAAACCAAGTGCTTGAGCTGGTGCTGTTATATAGTAATAAACGGCTTTAATCCGATATTGATGAAGAATTATACAGATAGTTAATCTTATGAATGAAGTGTTCTGAAATGAAGAATTCTGAAGTGAAGAATTCTGAAATGAAGAATTCTGCAATGAAGAGTCTTACTTCGAATTTGTTGCCTGATTAGTTCACAGCCTCAAAATATATCATTTAAATGTAAAATTAAATTTTAAAATGATAAATGATAAAAAGATGAAAAATAAATTCTGCAACATTGTTTTTGGGTGTCATTTGTTCTCAGTGTATATTTCACACAAAGTCACTGCGATGTTCTGCTCGATTTACGCACTGCATTTGTCATGATCTGTTTATTTTGATATATGCAACGGCGAGTGATTAATTTAGCCAACTCATGTGGCACATATATATGCTGCAACTTCTGCTGCTGCTGCCACTTCTGCTGCTGCTGCCACTTCTGATGCTGCTGCTGCCGGCAGCGATTTGCACTTTATTATCACACACAGCCTGGCGACAATCTATGCGCATTTAATGGTACCCCAAAGCACTCCCATACATATACATATATACATATATATATATATATATATTCAGGCACATATCGATTGGTATTTTTATGTGGCCATCACCTGTTGTCTGCTGACTGCCTTTCCGCATGTTGCCCCCCAAAAAATCATTTGCATATCCATCCATGCAACCCCTGTAAGCTGTGGAAGAGTCTGTCGTCTGTCGTTGTAGGTGTATCCCCGCATGTAATCAAATCAAGGCAAATGCTGCAAGTGCCAGCTGCGCCACACGCAGACACCTTACCAAACAAAAGTGACTCAAGCCGTAAATGTACACTCAGAAAAACAAATCGAACTGAAACTGCAAATGCTCAATGCTATCCCAACTTACTCTTGAGAAAGTCTTTTCTCTTAACAACGATTTTTTACTCTTAGTTTTATGATTCTTTTTATTATTATTCTTTTTCCATATATATATATATATATATCTGGATATATCTTGTCTATATAGTAATTATTTATAGGTCAAAACATTTTACTAGTTGATTTTCGAGTGATTTACTTAAATTTCTTTTCTGAGTGTGCCTGGTGTGGGAGTTGTAAGTATATCTGTGACTGTAACTGTATCTGTAACTGTAACTGTATCTATATCTGTATCTGTATCTGTATCTGTATCTTTGGCACACACACCTACGTCCAATTTGATTTTGTGTTTGCACACGCAGCAACAATTTGCCATTGTTTGCAAAATAATTGCAATCTACGCAGGCAGCTGCGACCCTCTCAAGAGATGGGGTTAGGTAAGAGATTGCCTCTCTGTGTGTGTGTGTGTGTGTGTTAGTAATGGCCAAAAAATGGAGTGGCCAAAACTCTTATGGCACTCGTCGTCATCGTCGCTGGCAGCAGCAGCAGCAAATTGGTCAAAAAGCCAAACAATTAGCGCGGAAACAATGGGCCCTCAAATATTGGTTGATGTTTTTGCTGCTGCTTTTTGTTGCTGCTTTTTGTTGCTGCTTTTTGTTGCAGCAGTTGTTGTTGTTGTTGTTGCTGTGGCTGTGGCTGACCAGCTTCAAAAATGGATTATTGCCAATGGGCATAAATTTACAGTTGCTTTTCTATGCGCCTGCCTTTTTTTTTATGTAGCTTTTGTCAGCGCCCACAAAATAGCCAACAACTCGCATATGGCCAGAAAAACACGCTAACAGAGCCCACAACTCAATATGTATGCTCTGTGTGTGTGTGTGTGCGTGTGTGTGTGTGAGTGTGCGACAATTTCACACACCGGAAGTTCAGTCCATTTAATGCACGAATTTCGCGCCATTCTACGTTGCTCAGCTCTGTGTCTCTTTATTGTGTGTTGCCCACAGAGTGCCACTGTACAGTAAACACCATGCTGGTTGAACGAAGGGTCAGGCAAACAAAACAAAATCACACAAAAAATAAAACCTACACCACAAATGATTTTTGTACAAAAAACCAAAAAATATCTGCCGCTTGAAGCGTTTCCGCTCTGAGGCTTCCACTATATACAAAAAATTCGAGTGAAGTGCAATCGAGTCGAACTCTTAGAAAGCGTTTAACTTAAAGCCAACTTCTCAGCACAAACTAATTGCAGTGTACGAAGCCTGAAAGTAGAGCAATAGTAGAGCAATAGCAATAGAGTTGATAATAGAGTACTTGACAGATACCCTGTGTAGAATAAGAAACCCACCCGAGCTAAGCTCGCACGAGTGCCACAGAAACGGAGTCAGATCCCACAAGACTATGCAACGGATCTGGCGTGTCCTATGTGTGTCAGCAACCATCTAACCTAATCCAGCTACAAATAATAATATATTAAGGCTCAGTGCAGGGTATCTGTTATTCCATCACTTTTATTCGTCTCCTTTATTCCGAGAGAGCTCGACTTAATTTCATTTAAATTTTGCAGCTTCTCCTAGAAACGTTTCATTTATTATTATTGTTATTGTAGTTAATATCATTAAGATTATATTATTATTAGGATAGTTTTTTAAATTATATATTTCTAGTTCGCTTTGCTGGATTTGATACATCCTTGGCTGCCAGTGGTGGTATGTGCGGTACGCCAAGGACAAGGGCGTCGCAACGCGGAATCGATAATGGCGCCAGTTCATTCCAAGTATTGCGCACCGGATCGTAGTCCTCGACTCTATTTAGCACACGATTCCTATCATATCCGCCAACGGCAATCACACGGTCTCCAAGAAGACCACAACCGATCCCTTCGCGTCCCACTGCCAGAGAGCAAATCAGTGTCCACGTATCAGTAGCTGGATCATACCGTTCCACGATATTTGAGCAATTACCGGTTTCCATATCCCAGCCACCCACGGCATAGATGTATCCATTTGCAACAGCGACACCAACGGGACCACTATTGCGATGCATTGGCGCCCGAAAACTCCATTGGTTTGTTTGCGGATCATAGCTTTCGACTGCGTTTTCGCCGAGTCCGGCAATGGCATAGAGGCGGCTGCCCAACACTGCAACACCTGGGCGCTGACGCTTCTCGGACATCGGCGACACATAGCTCCAGGTGAGCGCAATGGGATCATAGCGTTCAACCGTGTTCAGAGGTGTCCCTTCAGACCACCCGCCGACCGCATAGAGGTGTCCATCCAGCACTGCAACGCTTAGACTCTCACGTGCCGTTCCCATTGGATTGAGTTGCACGCTGACCATCGTGTTTAGGTCGAGGCTCTCCACAGAGCACGATGCCCTACCATAGCGTCCGCCTACCAAAATTAGTTTGTTGTCCATGACAGCGGCGCCAAAGTCCTCACGTCCATCGATTGTGTGCTCCCAAGTCGTCCACTTGTTCAGCCGCGGACAGTAGCTCTCAATGGTGGTAACGGTGCATTGGTTAGCATCATTGCCACCCACAACCAGCAATTGGCAGGCAGCAGTGTATTTGCGCGGCTTGGTTCGTTCGGTGGCAGCAATGAGCGAACCGCGCCGGGAGGGAAATAAATGCCACTTGTAGGCCTCCAACAGCAGTTGGTGGCACTCGGCGCTGCACACCTTCTGCACGTGATCCAGAATGAAGATAGAATCCAACAGGGGCAGACGCACCTTGGCCAGCAGTTCGGGCATGTGCTGCTCACGAGTGGGCGCATCGTGGCGCACCCACGACATCATCGAGTGGAAGAGGTCCTCCTCAGATGGCACACACAGCTCATCGCTGGACAGCAGCTTGCCCAGCTGGTTGGCGTTTAGCCGAAAGAACTCCTCATGGTGGCACACCTCCACAAAGTGCAGGCAGATGTAATCCTGCGCCAATCGCAGCAGCTCTGTGCGCCCATGCTGTTCCGCCAAGAATGCGAATCGCAAACAATTGGATGGATGCAGCTGGCGTGCTAGAAAATTGCAACATGCCGTCACCACATGGATCAGCTGCAGCAGGTTGGCGGTGGCCAGCAGCGTCTCGACAGTGTCCTCGTGCAGCTCAATGCTTCCGGTGTAACAGTGCTGGACGAGCAGCTGCAACGCATCGCCACGCACCTCGCCAAGGGTCACCTCGTGCTCCTTGCTCTCGCGCATCTGTCCGGTAAACATTGCCGAAAAATACTCACTCGAAGCTGCGAGCACCAAGCGATGAGCGGACACCCGTTTGCCATCAATGCCAGCGACGAGAACCACATCGCACAGCTGCTTCTCTTCCACAAATTGTTGCATTCGCTTCAATAAGGCCTCTGCATGGCTGCCCACACTGGAATCTTTCGCATTTACGGATGACATTTTACTTATTTAGTTGGTGAAATCTTTATAAAATATAAATCTTCTTCTTAAAAGCAAACAGGAAGCTGTCAAAGCTGTCAAGGCTGCCACCTTGTTGGCAATGCGCCGATTCTATTGTGAGCAATTAATCGAGTCAATAGCGATGTTCGTAATGTATCGATATCTGATTGATTTGGAGCGCAATTTGGCATAAGTTCAAATTCATTATCAATAAGCACAAACATTCTAATTGTAACACAATAAATACAATATATATAAATATACTAAGTACAAAATTATTATCAAACTTCTCGGCTGATCCCGAAAAGTAAACCCTAAGCAACTCGCGCAGGGGCTCAAGTTACTCAAGGATATTAGGAACTAAAGTGTCGCTCAACGCTGATCGAAATCCAGCAGTGGCGTAAGCGGGTAGTTCTTGGTTAACTTATAGGCATATATTATATATATCTGACCGAAAGTTGTTCAGTGTCAGTGTCTAACAGTGTCTAGTGGAAATCTTAAAAGGGGTATCATTGTCTCGACATATGTATGAACATGAAATTGTTTGAGTACTGTGACTTGATCCCGTTGAAAACTGTCTTTGTCTCTTTCGAGAAACAAAGAGTCTTGGACGTCGACAACAATACCCTGCTTTAGTTTTTACCATACATTTTTTTACAAAATTGGTGGACACTTAAACACCCCACTTTACGAGTGGTTACACATCAGGCCCGAAAACTAAAAAATTGAAAATGGAGAGCCAGCTCGCACACAAAGAGACAAGGACCCATATATAACCCATATATTGGACGCATTGCCATCTGGGCAGAATAGGGTACACAGGATCAGAAAGAACATGATGTACTTTTTTTTATTGGTTATAGTGTATTATTATATAGAATAGTATATTATATTATATAGTAATTTGAATTGAAAAGTTACATGAATAGCGAACAACTCTTTTTTAATGCAGAACAGGAACAATCTTCAAAATTTGTAAGTAAATATTTTAAATTCAGAGGCAATGTCATAGGAGGCCAAATACGTTTACTATTTGTATACTCTTTTATTACCTTGGGCTAGAAAGTAGAAGAGCAAATTGTGCCAAATACTTCAGCCGAAAGACTTATTTTAAAAGAGGAAATTTCTCTTTCATAATTAAATTTAAATTTTTCAACCAATATTCCCGTCATCTACTTTACCACGTTATCACACAACCAACAACAGACGAAATCGGCCTTTGGGTCAGCCTGGCACTTGCAGCTTTTTAGGTAGCACGCAGACATGCTTAACTTAGAAATTGATATGCTCGAAAAGAAGAGAAAACTATACAAAGATTCGGCACAGCACAGAGAAAATAACAAAGTACAAACACAGTTATGAGAGCACACGCAAGTAGAGAGAGCAAGAGTAATAAAGCGTTGTGGGAGCGCACGAAAGTAGAGAGAGCGAGAGTAGTAAAGCGCACACAAAAACCGCTGTAACAACAACAGTGCGAAGCGATCAAGTATGCAATGAGAGACAATGAGAGCGAGAGGCGCAAGCGCACTCGAAAATAAAAAAAACGAAAACAAAACACAAGCTGATAACGGCGCTTTTTATGTTTACAAAAATAACAGTTTTATGATTAGTAGCAAAATTGCTAACAGAAAACCCAAATGACCGAAGCAATCACATAAATATATGATATAGTAATCCGATGTTGAAGACCGTTGTCTTTTCACAAAATTACGCAAATTGGCTACGTTTGAACCGGATATATTATATATACTTTAGACTATTCCGCTATACCTTTTTCTAATGTACATAAATTATAATTATATAGTTATAGAATAGGAATATTATAGATGCTGTGCAAGTATAGTACAGAAGTAATTGTCTAGAGCTCAAGCAGAGTAGTCGAAGGCAATATAGCTAGTTTTGGAGATGGCAGACTATCGAAGGGGCTCAAAAGTTGAAATTGTGAGTTGAATTACTTATTGATTTCAGAAGTTCACAGCAGCTGAAATCTGCAATCGATTAATTAATTCAACACTCTGAAATCTGTGCTCAGACTTACTTCAACTTGGCAATATGTTAGCCATAATCCAATTATACACTTCAAACGATTTCGGGCTTTAAATTCGAGGGGAGGAGGGGGCCGCTTAAGGCAAGCCTTTTGGCTATAGCCATTATGAGCGTTATGGCCACCTTAACAATTAAGCGTAATTTGAATAATCAAAAGCCAACAAACAACAACAACAACAAAAGCAACAACAGCAACAACTGGCAAATTCCAAGCCGCCGTGCAATAAAAACTTTGCCAACCATCGAACCTGACAATAAATTTCTGTGTGGCAACAACAACAACAACAACAACATCAACAACAACAACAACATCAACAACAACAACATCAACAACAAGCTCAACTAATGAAAGTAAGTCCAGAGCAGTTTTGGGCGGGGCTATTTGTAAGAAACTTAATTGAAATAATTTTGGATGGCTGGCTGGAGTGGGTTAAGGGTTCGAGCGTTCGAGGGTTCCTCATAAAGCTCTTGGCCAAAGTTTTTGCCACACAAGCAACGCAATCAAAGTGCAAACATTTTGGGAATGCTTGGTGGGGCATGAGGGAAGAAGTAACTTACCTATAAAATATGTGGGGGGGTGAGGGAAGAAGTAGCCTACCTATAAGATATGTGTGTGGGATTCGATTAAACTACAGAGCCTGCTTGGTTTATAGAGTATTGAGAATCTTGTCGACTGCCTGAAAATTCCGTAATGGACAGCAAGCGCAGTAAAGATATCAATTATGGATATTGTGTAGAAAATTAGTCGATAATTATCGATAATTTTTAAAGTGATTTCGATGGAATGATATCCAACAAGCTCGAGAGAGCTCGACCAGCTGATACTCTGCACCTAGCTTGTTATCTACATATAGATAGATTGGCACTATTTTTGATGCTAATCTAGAAAATTCATACTTCCTGGCATTGCAAATACTTGCCTCTGCCTGTTGCACACTTTTGCAAGAAACCATTATTGCCTTTTTAGCCATAAAAAGTTGATAGCTATGTTAAAGCTGAAATATTGTTTTGGTGTTTAGTTACAGAACTGTTTATTAACATTTGTCATAGAAAAGTAGTCCATAGTCCTCAACAACAATTCGAAATCGATCAGCAAAGAACAAGTGCTTAAAGAAAGTGTTTTTCTTTCTACTTTTAAGCTGTTTACTCTTTCTCTGAATACCTTTCCGCTTAGGTCTGTCTGAATGAGTTGGCTACTCTAATGCAAGTGAGTCGGGACTGATAGACAGACAGACAGTCAGTGAGATCTGTGTGTTTAGCTGGGTAAAGTAATTGAAAGCTCTTTGCTTGGCACATACATGTACATATGTCCGCATATCGTATCAAGTCATCCTTCAAGAGCTAGTGCCGCAAAAATTTCAAAGCCACGCAAAACTTTTGCAAATAAAGCGCAGGAAACCCGCTGGCTATTTGTGCGCCAAACTCCAAAAGATATATGTGAATGTCTAAGCATACACTCAGAAAAAAATATCAATAACGCCATAAACTAATAATCGACCTGCACAATTTCCAACATATGAATGTTAAATTTGAAGAAAAAAAACAACTGAAAATTGAGCATATATTTTTTCAATTTTAATCAGAGAGATTCTTTCTCTCAGTGTATATATATATATAAGTATACACGCGACTCACCTCAAGATATTTGTTTAGATGAAGCGAGTTGAAACGCGTCGAAGCTTGTTGCGTGCTCTAACGAATCGCCGCAAGCGCTTGCCTAAGTTGGAGTGTATCTCTAACTGTATCTGTAAGTGTATCTGTAACCGTAACTGTAACCGTAACTGTAAATGTAACTCTTTCAACATGCTCATTAGAATTCATTATAAATTTTCCACAGCGCCAACTAAGCAAATAGCAGGAGAGGAGGTGGAGAAGCTGGGGTTGGTGGCCAGATAAATAACCGACACCTGTTTGCCATTTGCTGCGGCATTGTCTGGTTGCATGCCACAAAGCAAGGCAGCCAGCGGCTTATATCATATTCGTGGCCAGTGTCCGGGCGAGCAACGTGAGATAACTGCAACCGGATATTTCTATTAGTGGCAGGCAGCCACTGACTGTGGCAGGCACTCAGGACTCGCGTTATTTATGCGTCGCGCTGCAACGCTCTAATTTATGTTGCAGCTTGCAGCCAGCAATTTGTGGCCAGGGTTATTATAACAATTATGATTGGAGTGGCAAATAACATACACAATATGCTAATAACAGCGAGCATTAAAGTCGGACTAAATTAGTTGCAGCCCGCAACAGGATGAGGAACGGGACGAAAGGACTCGCCAGGCTTATTTAACTTAAACGCAAGTTAAACAAGCAACAAAAGAAGAAGAAGAGAAAAAATACAGACGCTCAGAAGTACATTCGTCGTTGGCAAAGTAAACGATTAAAATATGCACAACACGAGTAAACATATTTTCAAGAAGTAAATATCCTTGAGGAACAGCAGCAGTATCCAGTATCAGCAGCAGGAGCAGCTACACTCACAAAAAAGTTTAGTTATTAAGTAATCAAATTACATTTCAAAGTTTCTTTCCAGCCAAACGTAATGTTTCTGTGATTATTTATCGATTTACGTATCGATGCTTTCAAAAGTATGGCAATATCGATTTCACAAACAGCTGGTACTAGTGAAAATGTAATCGATTATTCGATTTATTTCTTGTAGCTTATTAATTATGAATGTTGAATTAGACATAAAATCATTTTCACTTCTTGCATTTGTTTCTTAAGTTAAGTTCTTAGAAGTTCGCAAGCCCTGTTTCGCTAAGTGTACCAAAATTCAGGAGCGCATGAAATGTATTTAAAATATGCCAAGTGGCAGACGTTTTGAGGCAGCCAACGGAGTTTGGGGCGTGGCCAGGTCTAGGTCTGGTTGTGGACTCCGTTGTTGCACGTAGCAACGGCGACGACAGCAGCAGCTAGCAGCAAGTAGCAGGCAGCAGGACGAAGGAAGAACCAGACGAGGACGAAGTCGAAGATGCTGCACGTGGGCACAAAAGGCGCAAGGTAAATAAATATTGTAGCACAAAATGCGAAGATGCCGACGAAGACGCTGAAAGTTGAAAGGCAAACGGTGTTGTTACCAGTAACTCCCTCACACTACCCTCCCCATCGCAATCCCCTTGCCCACCACGCCTGTCGCACGCTCTCAACTTAAGATACTTACAAGGATTAAAGAGTCACTCAAGTTAAATGCATTGAAAATGAAGTAAAAGAAGCGTAAAAATTTTACCGAAAGTTGCTCAAGTGCTCAAACTGAATTGTCGGTAGAGGGGTGCGGGGAGGAGGAGGTGGTGTGTGTGTGTGTGTGTAGGTGTGCAGTGTGTGTGTGTGTGTGTGTTTCTGTGTGCTTGTTAGCTTCTTCTCTCGTTTTTTGCCTCTGCTACTTTTAATTTTACTCGCAGTTTATTTAATTTTGTGCTTTTTATTCCGGCAACGTCCTCTCGCTGCTGCTTTCTGCTTGTGCTTCTCGCTTCTCGCTTCTCGGTGCTGCGGCTCAATATAAAGTGGCAGTTGTTGATTTAGCGGTATTTAAATTGAAGCAACTTAGTTGGATTACGTACAAGCTGCTTGCGGCTAACCACAAATGAGGCGCCACTCAATGTTGCACAGTCGCGCAGTGGAAATGCGATCTAGGCTTGCTCCATTCACTTGAATAATTGCTGTGGCTGAGTTCAGAGCCATCAATATTGCTGAGTCATCAAATCAAGCAGATTCTTACAACTTCTAACTAAATGAAGTTTTTTATCTGTCGATTCTTGATTATGAGTCGAGTTTTTTAACAGTTTTCAGTTGTTTCGTGATTTTCATTTTGAGAGCTTGTCACTTCCTAATATATTCTAAGCCAGGCAACCATGAATAGATATAGTTATGTGGATCACTGTACGTAGATTGCATATAGATTTGGCTAGCAGAAACCATTTGAATCCCACAATTATTAGTCTATAAATTTCATTATTTACATTTCTCTAATAAGAGCATTCCAATTATTCAGCGACAACTGGGAATCGATCTAATAGAAGTCATCAAATTCAGCGCTAGTTAAATGAGAACTCTGAAAATTACTGTTATGTATAACCACTGAGCAGACAATACACAGAGACACCAAATCGATACAAAATAAGATAATGCATTATATTTTTGACCAGCCTGTGGGTCCTATTCTGCCCAGATGACAACGCGTCCACCATTCTCCAGGCCTCGCGAGTCGTGTATAATATATACATGTGCAAAGTATACCGTTGGAAATGATGTTAGCCATCTGTGCATCCACACACATGTTTGAGTCTGTCAGCCATCAGTATTGCGACAGTCTACAATAAAGTTTGGAATCTTCGCTCGAACAACATTAGACGCCATCCTAGGTATTCCATGTGTGGAAAGACAATGCAACACTTACAGCCATAAGACTGAGGGAATCCTTAGTCTGGAATACAGAGAAGGAAGGCCATGCATCTAGTGCAATTGGGAATGCAAGAATCCCCACAAAACGATTAATTTATTATTATTATTATTGTAGTTAATTTCATTAATATTATATTATTATTATTAGGATTGTTTATTTAATTACATATTTTTAGGACGCTTAGCTGGATTAGATACATCCTTGGCTGCCAGTGGTGGTATGTGCGGTATGCCAAGGACAAGGGCTTCGCAACGCGGAATCGATAATGGCGCCAGTTCATTCCAGGCATTGCGCACCGGATCGTACTCCTGTACAATGTTGAGACTACGACACCCATCATATCCGCCAACGGCAAGCAAACGATCTCCAAGCAGAGCACAACCGATCCCATCGCGTCCCACTGCCAGAGAGCAAATCAGTGTCCACGTATCAGTAGCTGGATCATAACGTTCCACGGGTTCTGTAAGACGATGGTCCCGGTCCCGGCCACCCAAGGCGTAGATGTATCCATTTGCAACAGCGACACCAACGGCATCTCTATTGTGATTCATTGGCGCCCGAAAACTCCACTCGTTTGTTCGCGGATCATAGTTTTCGACTGAGTATAGGTGTCTTCCGCCAATGGCATAAAGGCGGCCGCCCAACACCGCAACACCAGGTCCCACACGCTTCTCGGACATCGGCGACACATAGCTCCAGGTGCGCGCAATGGGATCATAGCGTTCAACCGTGTTCAGAGATGGCCCATCAGAGTCTCCGCCGACCGCATAGAGGTGTCCATCCAGCACTGCAACGCCTAGTTGCTCACGTGCCGTCCCCATTGGATTGAGTGGCACGCTGGCCATCGTGTTTAGGTCGAGGCTCTCCACAGTGCGCGATGTTCTCCCATTAACAATTCCGCCTACCAAAATCAGTTTGTTTTTCATGACAACGGCGCCAAACCTCGTACGCCCATCGATCGTGTGCTCCCAAGTCGTCCACTTGTTCAGCAGCGGACAGTAGCTCTCAATGGTGGTGACACGGCTGCTTTTATTGAAGCCACCCATAACCAGTAATTGGCAGGCAGCAGTGTATTTGCGCGGCTTGGTTCGTTCGGTGGCAGCAATGAGCGAACGGCGCTCGGGGGGCAGTGCATGCCACTTGAATGCCTCATACAGCAGTTGCTGGCACTCGTTGCTGGCGCTGCACACCTTCTCCACGTGATCCACAATGAAGGATGGATCCAACAGGCGCAGACGCACCTTGGCGAGCAGCTCGGGTATGTGCTGCTCACGAGTGGGCGCATCGTGACGCACCCACGACATCATCGAGTGGAAGACATCCTGCTCGGTTGGCACACAGAGCTCATCGCCGGACAGCAGCTTGCCCAGTTGATTGGCGTTTAGCTGAAGGAACTCCTCATTGTGGCACACCTCCATAAAGTACTGGCAGATGTAATCCTGCGCCACTCGCAGCAGCTCTGTGCAGCCATGCTGATCCGCCAGGAATGCGAATCCCAAACAATTGGATGGGCGCAGGTGGCGTTCGAGAAAATTGCAGCATGTGGTCACCACAGGGATCAGCTGCAGCAGGTCGGCGGGGGCCAGCAGCGTCTCGACAGTGTCCTCGTGCAGCTCAATGCTTCCGGTATAACAGTGCTGGACGAGCAGATGCAACGCATCGCCACGCACCTCGCCAAGGGTCACCTCGTGCTCCTTGCTCTCGCGCATCTGTCCGGTAAACATAGCCGAAAAATATTCACTCGAAGTTGCGAGCACCAAGCGATGAGCGGACACCCGGGTGCCATCAATGCCAGCGATAAGAACCACATCGCACAGCTGCTTCTCTTCCACAAAGTGTTGCATTCGCTTCAATAAGGCCTCTGCATGGCTGCCCACACTGGAATCCCTCGACAAAGACATAGACTCCAGGTTGTTCTCCACCATATTCATCGATGTCGACGCTGTCGAGTCTTTTCGTACTGATTTATTGAGTAAAAATGCACGGCTTATATACAAAATTCTCAGACTATATGGTTTGCTTAGGACTAGTTGTTCTATTTACAAGTTGACCTAAGCAATCAGTAGTTATCTATGCGCTTACAGCGCCCCCCCCTGCCACGGGTGCAGATTTATTTGTCATGTCTCTGCGTTATCTGAAACGTACGATTTTCTGATCTTGACGAACCCGTACAGTGTCCATTTACAGATGACATTTTATTTGGTTGGTGAAGTCTTTAATAAAATGCAAAATTAATCGAGCAATTAATCGTAATGTATCGATATCTGATCGATTTGGAGCGCAATTTGGCATTAGTTCAAATTCATTATTAATACGACGAATATTATGTCAAGGTTCATACAAAATGTGCTTTGTTTTGCTATTGGCTCGATTCTAATCTGTGTGCGAGTGCGTGTGCAAGTGTGTGTGCGAGTGTGTGGTGTGTCTATGCCTCAAAGAGAGAGAGAGGGAGAGTGATAGAGAGACATATAGAATCACAAAGGAGAGGGAAGTGAAATGAAAATGAACATTTCAATTAATTCGCTGTTATATTTAGCAATATTATACCTTTATTTATTTAGTTGATAATGTTCCGATTGAATCGAACAAAAGTGAGTTTGCAAATTTTGCACTTTATTATTCGAAGGGCATCTCGCATCTCTTGGATATCGAGACAATAATACCCTGCTTTTGTTTTTACCATACATTTTGCGGGCAGTGCTTACAAAAGTTGAGAACACTTAATCCACCCCACTTTACGAGTGGTTACACATCAGGCACGAAAACTACAAAATTGAAAAGAGGCAAAGACCCACATATAGACGCATTGCCATCTGGGCAGAAGTGGGTACACTGGATCTGACGTTATTTGTTATAGTATATTATTATATAGTATAGTATACTATATTATATACTAATTATGTAGACAGAGTCGAATCGGACACTATGGACTGTGACACAGTTGAGCCACCACTCTTGATTGCAAGTGGTGCAGGAGAATTAAACTGCATCAACTGCTGACCATTGTTAGTGGTGAAAGGAGCAATGACAGAACCGGGACAAATAAACCTGGTTCCCTATGCAAAGCAGGCTCGGCCGATCGCTTCTGCTTCAGAGACTCATTCAACAGTTTTACACTATTGAATTGACTCTCCATTGCATCAAAATCAGCACTGAGACTACTAAAAATCGCCCTTTCGGTCAGCCTGGTAGCACGCAGACATACTGAATTTAGAAATTGATATGCCCGAAAAGAAGAGAAAACTATACAAAGATTCGGTACAGCACAGAGAAATCAAGAAGACAAACAGCGCACAAGAGATGAAGTAGATACAACAACACCAACACGCTGTAAGAATATTTACGAAAATAGACGAAGCTTTGACCCTCTACAACAACAACAACACGTGCAAACACAGTTATGAGAGCACACGAAAGTAGAGAGAGCGAGAGTAGTAAAGCGTTGTGGGAGCGCACGAAAGTAGAGAGAGCGAGAGTAGTAAAGCGCACACAAAAACCGCTATGACAACAACAATGCGAAGCGATCAAGCAAGCAATGAGAGACAATGAGAGCGAGAGGTGCAAGCGCACTCGAAAATAAAAGAAAAACAAAAACAAAACACAAGCTGATAACGGCGCTTTTTATGTATACAAGAATAACAGTTTTATGATTAGTAGCAAAATTACTATCAGAAAACCCAAATTACCAAAGTAATCACAGAAAAATTAAAGAGAAATAAAGCACAGTTATATTTTATGTTAATCAAATTACAAATGGAAGATATCTGCTAGTCAGTCTGTCTTGACTATAAAATTCATACTTATTCCTCGATTACAAGTTTTGCATTCAAGTTTGGTTCTGGAGAAAAGAAGAAGAAAAAAAATGTGATGAAATATCTTCAAAATGCACATTTGTTATTTAAAAGTTGTGTGCAAATCAAAACATTTAATCATTTGTTTTGGGCTTATTCAATTTCTCACTCTCTCTCTCGCACACACGGCGCTATCTGCAATCTGAGCGATGGCCAACAGAAAGCAACAACAATTAACGGATTTTTATTGCATTTTCACCGCAACGTGCAATGCATCATTCAAAAAATTTGTCAATAGAGACCGCAGCACATTTAATATACATAAGCCACTGAATGTGGCCAGCCTATCAACAGAGCGGCAGAGCCCTCCCCCCTGCTCCTGACACTGCTGCCGTTGGCATTCCCTATAGGTATTTCATTATATATCAGCGGACGGCGATCGACGGCGAAAGCAGCGTCAGAAAGGCCCGCTATTTAATAATATAAAAGCAATATTTTTGTGAGCGAAACAATAAAGTCGGGCTGTCATTGATTTATTTGTCTGCTGCGTGGCCAACAACAATAAACTCGACGCGAAATGCACTCGCACAATGCACACACACACACACACACACACACATTGGCACACTCGAAAGTGGGTACCGGTGCAGCAGCAGCTCAGCGAGGTGGGGCAATGGGCACCACCGATGGGCACCAGTCTCAGTTCCTGTTCCCGTTCCACTTATCTCTCGCACCCTCAAACATAATTCATTTCCGCTTATTGTCAGCGGCGCTTTTGCATTTAAAATAACACACACACACAACGCACACACACACACACACACACACACACACACAAAAACCACAGCGAAAAATCTCAAGTGTAAAAATACTTTTATATATACAGATATATATATATATAGGAAAAAAAATGCACTGGCAGGACAATGCAGGTAAATTGAGTGCAGATGGCGCTTTAGTCCTTTATCCTTTGTCCTTCGTCCTTTGTCCTTTGTAATAAAGCTCGGCAACAAATTGACGCGAATGCAAATAAAAATGCACGACTCATTGAACAATTGCCATACACTGCGTACACTCAAAAAAACACATTGCAAATTAAGCTCAGCTGATGACTTGGAATCGGCATATATCATTATAGAAATCAGACTTTAACTGTATTTCTTAGAAATCAAAGATTTTGCTGGAGTATACCACAGCAGCAACTAGAGCAAGGGAACACTCCAGCTCCTGTTTATGCTGCCCCTTCTGCTGCTACGCCTGCTGCCCCTTCTGCTGCCCCTTCTGCTGCTCCGCCTGCTGCCCTTTCTGCTGCCCCTTCTGCTGCCCCTTCTGCTGCCCCTTCTGCTGCTACGCCTGCTGCCCCTTCTGCTGCCACGCCTGCGTACTGCTCCTGCTCTTGCTCCTGCTCCTGCTTCATTGAGCACTCAGCGGCTGCTGTACTTGAGGATGACATAATTAAATCCATGCACTAATTAAATTTCCCAAAAATGTATGCAAATGCCGGCAAATAAAGCGTTCAACTTTTTGCCAACTACCTTAATTGCATGAGATAAGCCGTTAGACGGGGCGCATACGTAATGCAAATTATTTTCAACATTTCACATTTAATTGCAAGTCGCTCGCCGGACATGTCCACCACCGTCTCCCAGACTCCCCCCCTCTCCCCTTCTCCAACCCACAAAGGGACGCACATTCATTAAGCAACCCTTGAGCGGGCTTGGTGTGTCTGAGTGTGTGTGTGTGTGTGTGTGTGTGTGGATGTTGGGCGGTCAAGTGTCCGGTGTCCCCTGTCCGAAGTGCGGCATGCATACATCGCATACCAGCTGGAAATTAAGTTTTCGCATTTTGCACCTTTTTTTCCTTTTGTTTTTGGCTGTTTTTTTGGCTTTTTTCCTCTTTCCGCATTTCTGGCCGAAAAGTCCAGTTGATAATCCAGCATAATGCGCTTTTATTTGAAATAATAATGTTGATGCCGACATCGGTCGGGGCTCATTAAATGTGAAAAAACCCAAAACCCAACTCAGTTTCGCCTAGGTGTAAGCGTATGTAAACCACTGAGTACATACCTCCCTTGTACATACCCTGTAAAAAGGATTTGATGTCTGTGCCAGACAGCGGGAAGCATCAGGATTGGGATTAGCATGTCTGTCTATCTGTCTGTATGAATGAGACGATCTCAGAGTCTGAATTTGGAATATTGATTCTCCATAGGCAAGATTACTTAATTTGTTCAATATCTGATGCCGATCGATATATATATATATATATATACCAATTGATATCGGAGAGAGATATTCATTTAAGATTTTTATAATAATGTTTCTGAAGATCTGAAGAAGCACCCAACTTATGGTCCATAACATATGCTCAAACAGTCTTTTTCAGTGTACTTTCGTAAGAAGCAAGCAGCACGATAATCGAAGCGAGCAGAGATCTAACCTACACATGTACACACTACACTTACCCACATTCAGTGCGTCTGTATAAGCCAAGCTTGTAACTTTCTTAACTTGGCTGTAACCGTTTGGGCTGTCTTCGATTCGTCTAATGACCTTTTGACTTTGCTGCTTGCAGGGTATTTTGTAGTCGTGCTCTTGCGACTGGCGCCTTCCGCTTGCTTTTTTTGGCCAAGGGTTAGATGCTGAGCTCATTGTCAACCGCAAAATGGTTGCATGAGGTGCCAAAGTTCATATAATGTCCCCCTCCTCCGCCCCTTCGCATCCAGGGGGCAACCCTTCGTCCAGCTGCAGTCGAAATTAATTTCAATGTCCGGCCATATGTGTGTGCAAGTCCGAGTTAATGCTCCCCCCCCGCTCCGTCCGGGTATGAAAACGTATGTTTAATTGCTAACATTTTCCAGCAAATTAAGTTTGATGCCAGTTTCGGATATAGCACAGAGCCAGGGCGGATCTGAGGACCTTAAAGCTATGCGCCGTGGCGACATAAATATTTCTGAGGTGTAAATTGTTCAAATGCCGCTGCGAGATGACTAACGCAGGCGCATAAAGGGGGTACAGCGGGGGTGGTTGGAGGTGTGGATGGGTGTGTGGCAGGGTGGGTGGTGTGGCAGGGGGTTTTGAGCGGTTAACCAGAGCCACAATAAATCTCACGAAAAACGATTTAAAATTTGGTACTTTCACTCGAGACAGATGCATGAGTATAGGTATGTCTATTCTTATACATACTTGTATATATATATACTTATATACATGCACTCGGAAAATAAATCGAAATTCGAAAACTCGCCCAGAATTTTGAATAACTTTTCTTGCTCTTACAAATAAATTCTGTTTTCTAAAACTTATTTTTGAGTAATCATTTTTTTGATGCTGAAATTCGTTTCTAAAATTTTGAAAGTCATTTTTTTCGAAAGTATGACAAGGAAATATATTTTATTGATTTTCATTTTACTATATATACGCTATATATATAGCAACCGATTTTATTTGTGCAGTCTTTAAACACACACTGAAAACCGGAACTCAAAATATATTTTTTCAAAATGTTGAAAAAATGCAATCTGAAATTTATTTTCTTATTACTTTCTTGACTGGTTTTAGAAATTTACTTTCTGAACAGTAAGACAAGCTTGTTTTTCTGAGTGTATTTGTATTTATAGTATATAGTTCCATAATCCCTTTGGCCCAACTGCTTTCTTAACTTTCAGCTTTGGCAAGCAAAATTCTTGCGGCGTTGCCTTTTGGTTGCCGCTGAATGTGCCCCGAAAATAATTTATCATTTTCACTTTGAGTTTTGTGTGAAAACTCGAGAGTGCGAGTGTGCGAGTGTGCGAGTGTGTGTGTGTGTGTGTCAGCCAAGCAGTCAACTACCCAACCACCCCCACTTTGAGTTGTCACCACATTTGTGCTACCTTTTTGAGTGTGGCTTAAAGTTTTGTCAACTGTTTATCGTCATTTAAAGTTGTTGTTTTTATTTGTGGCATCGTTTTCGATTTTCATTTGCATAGTTGGCATGCCATTTTGGCCATTTTGGCCAACTCACACACCACCTGCCCGGCTGGCAAAGAGTGGTTTCTGGTCCGTGAAATACCTCAACATTAAAATGCCATTAATGCAGTTGCGTAATGTTGTGTGTAATATTCGAGGCCGGTTCATGCCCCCCATTTTGGGCACA
Organism: Drosophila percnosoma; assembly: GCA_035043855.1. Classification (NCBI taxonomy): domain Eukaryota; kingdom Metazoa; phylum Arthropoda; class Insecta; order Diptera; family Drosophilidae; genus Drosophila; species Drosophila percnosoma. The sequence goes on from JAWNMQ010000474.1 coordinate 325,244, forward strand.
CCTCATTGAAAGCCCATTAAAGTGACTTATGTGCAGTAACGGGAATACGACCCCGACTCCAATTGGAGTTCCATATTGCAATTGGAGCTGCACTCTCCATTTGCAGCAGTCGCATGTAAAAATTGCATTAAAAGCGTGGCCAGAATCATTTTTTTTTTTCGGCTGGAGTTTGTCTTATCAGCAGGCTGCTGGCATTGGCATTGGCATTGCCGGACCGCACCCTCTCTCTCTTGGCCAACCCCTCCATTTGCGACACATTTGCCTGACCATAATGAGCGGCAATTACCGCATTGGCCGCAATTTGCATTACACACTGCGAAAATGTTGCAATTCCCGCGAATTCGAGTGCTCGCTGAAGGCTGGGGATGGGAGTATGAGATGGGGTGGGTGGAGTGTGTGTGCGTGTGTAAACACTGTGCAATCTTTTATCAACAGCAACAACAACAGCAACAGCAACAACAACAACAGCAACAACAACAGCAACAACAGCAACAGACATAACAATGCCAATAGGAGAGGGCAATATTTAATTGCGCCTACTTAAGCCCTAAAGGGAATTGCCATAAAAAAAAGTGGAAATCTCTCATGCTACATATAGATATACATATATATATATATATATATAGATATATATACAACAACATGTCTTATCTTTAATACGGTAAAAGGTAAACAGTTGAGTTGAGAGGTGAAAATCTGAAAGAGCTGATTTTAAGCAATCTAATTTTTAAGTGGATTTTTCTTACAAAGTTCTTAAAAATTAATTTAATTTGAGCTAAAACTTGTATGATAATTAATTACAAAATCTTTACTAAATCTTGAATACTCCTCTCCCCTGTTAGGCAAGTACTCATTAGTAGCCTAGCCCTCGGATATATACCGCGAGCATGGGGTAGCGCTAGGGTGGTCTTCATCCCCAAGGCAGGGAAGAGAGACATCACCAGCCCAAAGTCCTTCAGCATGCATACAAAGCAGGCAGGTCCACGGATACTGCGCTCATCCTCAGGAAAAGATGCAACATCCTAGGGCAGCATATCATGAGGCCCAAGGACATAGAAACCCTCAACCCAACAAGGATTCCACCATTCGTGCAGGAGTTGGGATTGATGGAAGAGCTGTAGGCTCAGTAAGGGGGCACAATAGACCTCATAGGTCGCAGTGCTAACTATCCCCAAGTCTTTCCCTGAACTTGCCAAACTTTAATCTAATCTCAAATTCAATGCTCTTGATTACCAAATCATTCCCCAAATGTGACAAACTTTAATAAATATTTATTTAAATTATGATTCAATTCCGAGGAGCACACTTCACTTTAGTTTACTTAAGAAAGATACTTTCACTTGCCGCCTGGCAGCGGAAACGGCAACATCTGCCACAGCTGAAGACCAACTCCAAGCTGCAAGGGCAACAACTAGTTTTTGGGCACAAGTTGAGGTCGAAACAAACTGAGCTCAAACTGAAACTCAATTTTTGCACAACAATGCGTTCATAATTACTAACTGGAAGAGTGAGAAGATTGAGAAGAGAGAGGAGTGAGAAGAGAGAGCAACGAAATCGAATCAAATCAGAAACTTTAAATCTTCGGGGCCAAGTCGAGGCAGCAGCAGCAGCAGCTGCAGCAAAACACCGGACCTGCCACAGACCAACCCCGTCACCTTCCGCCTTCTCCCATCCCCGCCCCTTTTGGCGGACACGGGCTCATTCAATCGTCAGTTCCAGCAATTACACGCATTTTGCGCAATTTAAACCAAATGCTAACGACAGCTAACACAACCAGCCGGCAACCGACAACCAACAACCGACAAGCGACAACCAAACAACCAACAAGCAACAAGCAACCTTTGCTGCACCTTCGACCAGCTGAAGCAAATAAAGCAAGAAGGCTTGCGAGAGTCGACTGAACACCGACTATGACATACCCTGCAGCCGCATTTCATAAAATACGAAAAGCTTTGTACACCCAAATGTAAGCATGCGTGGAAGTGCACTCATTTCTTAGGACGGGGTCAGGTTTGGACACAAAACCATGCTACCCATCTTACCCATGTTCAGTGGGTTCAGGGTATAAACAGTTCAAGGGAGCGGGGGGGTTTTGAGAGTTGTGGGAGTTGTGGGAGTTGGTTAGTGGGCAGGCAGCACCAGGAGCAGGACCAGCACCAGGACGAGGACCAGCCAGGCGTTTGATGAACAAAAAGTAGCATACTGTAAATCAAAAAGTAACTTGCCGTACGGATGTCATTCGTTGCAGATCGTTCGAGCGCAAAATTTAACAATGACACAAACACAAACTTTGGAAACACAACAACAAAAGCTGCGTAGAACATGATGACGCACACACACACACACACACATGCAGAAGATAATACCTTACACACACCTACAACACACTCGCACACATGGCCAGCCATTGACTTTGGCTTTTGGCATAGGGGCAAAAAGTTGCTCATGCAGAAGCTGTCATGTCCAGCACTCAAATTTCTAATGCTGGCCTAAAGGCCTGTGCGGGCTGTGTGCGCGAGTGTGTGTGCGTGTGTGTGTGTGCGAGGCAACACTTAAAAGTCACACGGGCGTGGCAAGTTAAATGAAATGCACATTGATGTGGCATTTGTGTGTCCTTTTGCCTGCTGCTGCTGCTGCTACGCCTGATGCTGCCGCTGATGCTGATGCTGCAAGTGACAGCGGCAAGAGAGAAGGAGAAGTTAACTAAAATTCTGATGGGGAGAGAGAAGGATAAGTGTCGCTAGAATTTGTACAGATTTCATGCGTTTTAGGCAGGTGTGTAGCACTCTCTCTCTCTCTCTGTGTCTCTTTCTCTCAATTGACAGCAGTAAGAAAGAAAGAGAAGCTAGATAGAATTCGGATGAAAGAGAGAAGGATAAGTGTAGTTAGAATTCGGATAGAGCGAGATAGGGAGAGAGAGAGGGAGAAGAAGAAGAGAAAAGCTGAAGTGTAGCTAAAATTCATAAATGTTTCCTTTTTTCTTAAGTGACCGCAGAAAGAGAGAAGGATACGTGTACCTAGAAGAGAGAGAAGGATAAGTGTACCTAGAAGAGAGTGAAGGATAAGTGTAGCTAGGAGAGAGAGAAGGATAAGTGTAGCTAGGAGAGAGAGAAGGATAAGTGTAGCTAGAAGAGAGAGAAGGATAAGTGTAGCTAGGAGAGAGAGAAGGATAAGTGTAGCTAGAAGAGACAGAAGGATACGTGTACCTAGAAGAGAGAGAAGGATAAGTGTAGCTACAGCTCGTATAGATTACTTATCCTAGACAGTTATGTATGTTTCTTTCTCTCTCTCTCTCTTTTACTCTCTCCCTCGATGCATCCTTCTCCTTCTGACTACCTTCCTCCCAAGTCACAGCATTGAGAGAGAAGCAGAAGTTAGCTATAATTTGGAGAGAAAGAAGGAAGCTGTCTCTCTCCTATAGATTCTCTGCAGGTATCCAGCACTGTCTTTCTCTCTCTCTCTCTCTCTCTCTCTCTCTCTCTCTTTCTTTCATGCTATCTCTTTCTCTCTCGCTCTTCCTCTGACTACCTTTCTTATAAAGTGAAATAAATTCAATAACGTAACCCATCCAACAACAAAAAAGCGCAACCTGTGGCAAGCAAATGGCAGCAGCTGGCATGCAACGAAACTCTTGCTTGCCACAAGCAAACTCCAAGTAAAAAATTTCAATCAATAACCGTAACGATAACATTGTCAGCACGGGAATAAAATAAACTAGGAGGTAATACTCTCCAAAACTTACCTCACTTACTTTTTGTATACCCTTCCCTTGCATGGATGGGGAAGAGCACAGGAATGAAAACTGATTCGGATCAAAGTTAATGAATAGTTGGCATCATTTATATTCCCAGACATTTTATTGATTAACTAATGAATTAATATCGGATAAGAATTACAGATATATATATATATACATATATATATGCTTAAGAATGAAATGAAAACTGAATAATTGAAAGCTGCTTTGAGGACATCTTCGCTGGCAGCTCTCTCGACTACAACGTTCTTGTTAAAGGCTTTTCCTCCATTCTGCTCTTTTTGCATGTGTTGCATGTGTGGCAACAAAGTTGCAAATGCCCCAAACACTGTTTAGGGTAACAAAACGTTGCAACTCTTTGGCTCGCAATTTCAATAAATTTCGCCGCCTGTTGACAAGCCGCAAAGTGTGCTTTAAAAATGGCTTAGCTGCTGTGGCACGTGTGTGTCTCTCTGTGCGTGTTGTGTGTGTGTGTTGCGTGTGTGTGTGGCAGACAGAGGACAAGGCGAGGCAAACGCGATTTTTATCGCAATTCAATAGAGTTTCCGTTACATTAGGCGACGGGCTTTCGGTTTTGTCTTGGTGCGGAACTAACAGCGCCATATTTGTATCCGTTCGACGTGTCAACGTGTATTGCTTCCGTTTGTTGCTTGTTGTTTGTTGTTTGTATTGTTGTCTGTTTGCTTGTTGTTGTTGGTGCACCTTGCCAGCCGTGGCCAACAGACAGGCCAACAGACAGGCGACAAGCAGTGGGTTAAAAGCGTTATTGAAATTTTATGTTGTCTGCGATTTTGGGGCTTGGGATTTGCGTCTTTGCTGCCAGCTGATTTATGGCCCGTCTCTCAAATCGAGTGTTCACTTTAAGCAGCGCTACCTTAAAGCACTGCCTGCTCTAATTATATGCCAACCCCCCTTTGGGGGTAGGGGTGCATAACTGTCAAAGGGTTGGTTTATCTTTGGTCTGGCATTTATATCAAATAAAAAACAAGCAAAAATCTTTTCGCTGCTTTTATTTTTCTTTGAGCTCAGCAAATTGAATTAACGTGAGCGCTTTGCTGGGGGTGGTTGTGGGTGGTGCCACACTCAAAGAAAAAAATATCGAAAATCGACAAAAATATGTAAAAAAATAAGTAAAACTGAAAAAAAACACAGAAAATTAGAAACTGATTTCGAGCATTATAAGGTGAGTTAGGCCAGGCTAGGCTAGATCTTTTCTCTGAGTGTATTCACCTTGCGGCAGCCAAGCCTCATTAAAATTCCGTTTGGACTTGTCGTCGGTTTTGTTTACCTTTTGAGAAATTAAAAATGCAAAATGTGAAGCAGACGCAAGCAGATGCCACTTTCAACTTTCAACTACTTTCTTAGTGCATGCCACAGCGAGTGTGGCAAGGCAGGGTAGAGCTAGGCAGTGCGAGGCAAGTCAAGGCAAGGCAAGGCAAGTCAAGGCAAGGCAAGCCGAGGCAAGTCAGCTGAATTATTTATGGCACTTGCCGCACACTGAAAACCGTAACAGCAACAGATTACAAGATTAAATTATTGTAACAAGCGCATTACGTAACTGCTTTGCATAATTTACCGCTAGAAAAGCCAGCCAAAAAAAAAACACACCTAAAAATGAAATCATTCATCTTGAGCTTAAGTCGCTAGGCGACAGCAAGGAGTGCCCCAGGAGCGGGCGAACGGGGGCCATAGGTAGCTGTGCAAATCTTAACCGGGCCTCCATCTATCTATATATATATATATATATAGATATAGCTGCGGCAGATCAAATAGCACCACAACAAAAATGGAACTTTAGCAGCCAATTTGAAGTGCTTCTTTGATTCACTACTTTAGTCGAAGATATAGTTGACCCTTTGGTTCAATTCCTTCCTGGAAATTAAGTTAATGGGGCTATTTGTTTGGCCAGCACTGTATAGATATAGGTGACACTGACAAGTCAAGAGGTCGCTCCCACAGGGCGTATGCGCAGCCAGCGGCAACATTTTTGCTTACAACAATTTGTCACTGTTGTTGTTAAGCGGCTGGATTGCAGGCACTGTGTATATGTGTGTACTGTGTGTGTGTGTGTGTGAGCGTGTGTGTGTGTGTGTGAGTGTGTGTGTCTTTCACGACTGTCTAATTTGCATTTTAATTTAATTTTTTCCATACCGCAAAATGTCAACAGAAGAAAAGGCCGCAGACGCAGCAGAGCAGCTCGCCAAAGTCAAGTCACTTGCAGACACGTTCTTGCAACGCGGCATGTGGCAGGGGCACGTCTTCTAGTACCTTCAGGTCTTCGGTTTGTTTGTCTACACTTTTTTTTTTATTACTTGGCGCACTTTTAATTGAGTCTTGCATATGCATGAGCAGCAGCAACAGCAGCAGCAGCAGCAACTTAATTAATACCAACTCTGAACTTCAACTTCAATTTCAGATTCAACTTCAATTTCAGATTCAGATTCAAATTCAACTTCAACTTCAGATTCAGATTCAACTTTTTGCTGACATTTTCCGGCTTTAAGTTTTGGCCGTCTTTGAACTGTGAGCCGCTGGCAAAATCAATGCGAGTGCGTATCGTAAAACTTTCATCGATTGGCCAAAACCATAAAACGACGACGATATCGTCTGCCGCATAAAATTATGACTGCCAGCAGCAGGCAGGCGGCAACTACAGCCAGCGGGTATACTCGACTAGCTGATGCCACGTAATCAGAGTCAAAAAAACAGCAAGCCTGAAATCCTTAAGGAAGTTGTCGATGAAGGTAGCTGGATCGGGGCGACCGTCGCGCCGCGAGCTGCCGGCAATCCGTCGCCAGCAAATAACGGTAGTTGCGCATCCAACTTCAGCGGCAGGCACCGCGATGAACAAGGCTGGCCTGCACGGGTCAGGCATCAGCTGGTCAGAGCGTCACACGCTCATACTCGAACACTTGCACTAGTACATGTGATATATATACAAATACAGGGTGTTCCTTTTTGAACAAAGGGTTTATTTACTTATCAGTCAACACATAAAAATATAAATTTCACTCTTTGTTTTTACTATTTGTTTTTTTTTAATTTAAAATGTTTAATTTTAATCGATACTCGAATGCATTAGCTTAGCCCTAATAATAGATATACCCCATTTCGAGCTACGATTCATTTGCAGGGCATAATCAGTTCGAATTGTCATAAAGTGGCATGCGGCAGACAAAAGAAATGCGGCGACCTTTAAGCAAATACAAAGAGCAGAATTTCGACGACAACTTGTTGTGGTTGCCTACCCCTGCCCTCCCCTCCCCCCGCGCAACTCCCTTAAGCTGCAATAAAGCTCAAAATGATACATATTGCATAATGGACTGGCAGCAAGAAGGGAGTTTGGGAAAAAGGGGAAAATCGTCTGGCATTTGGCATTTGCCATTTGCCATTTGCAAACGTTGTAAATTCTAAAAACTGTCAGGCTAACCAATCGTGCAACCGTTATTACCTGTTGGCCAGCAACTGCAAAGGTGGCTCTGTTGGCCACTTGCTGTGTGCTACGTGCTACGTGCCGCGAGTGCGCCAGCAATGGACACACTTCCGCAACGTGGCAGGCAACGTCACGGCTCATAATTCCACGAATTTATGAACTGGAACCGCGATCTCTCAGTATGACAATGAGCAGCTAGCTAGCTAGACATATATATATATATATATATATATATATATATAGACAGTAAGAGACATTTAACATTTCGAAATTTAACAAGAATGTTAAATCATTTAGGAAAGAAACTGAAAGTTAAAAATAAATACTGAACGATCAGTAATACTGAGTTATCTGTGCTACTTGACTACGAAGTGTTGGAATTATTGGTACTCTTGCATGCTGTGATGAAATTCATTTGAACAATGCAGAGTTGCCAGATTGTTACATTGCATGTGTAGAGTTGCCAGATTGTTACATTGCATGCACAGAGCTGCCAGATTGTTACATTGCGTATAATATGGTAATAAGCAGACAACATAGAGAGGAGTCAATTCGACAAAAAAAGTGTATCAGGATTTTCTCTCTACACTCTTTCCTTGTCTTTTTTTTTAAAGTAATGTAAAGTAGGGTGGTTTAAGTGGTTTAAGCAGGGTATTATTGTCTCGACATCCAAAATTCTTTGTTTCTCGACGGGCACTCATACACGCATACATACAAGGACAGTTTCCAACGGGATCATGCCACATTAATTTCAATCAATATTTAAAGAATTATTTTTCAACTGCTGGTTCTATATCCCTTAACAGAATATTGGACATAATTTATCGACACCAACTCCACATCATATTTTATCGATTAACTACATTCTTTTCCAAAATATCGATGTACCCACCATATATTGTGTTATAATTAGAATGTTTGTGCTTATTCATAATGAATTTGAACTTATGCGAAATTGCGCTCCATTCCGATCAGATATCGATACATTACGAACATCGCTACTGACTCGATTAATTGCTCACGATAGAATCGCCGCATTGCCAACAAGGTGGCAGCCTTGACAGCTTTGACAGCTTTGACAGCTTCCTGTTTGCTTTTAAGAAGAAGATTTATATTTTATAAAGATTTCACCAACTAAATAAGTAAAATGTCATCCGTAAATGCGAAAGATTCCAGTGTGGGCAGCCATGCAGAGGCCTTATTGAAGCGAATGCAACAATTTGTGGAAGAGGAGCAGCTGTGCGATGTGGCTCTCGTCGCTGGCATTGATGGCAAACGGGTGTCCGCTCATCGCTTGGTGCTCGCAGCTTCGAGTGAGTATTTTTCGGCAATGTTTACCGGACAGATGCGCGAGAGCAAGGAGCACGAGGTGACCCTTGGCGAGGTGCGTGGCGATGCGTTGCAGTTGCTCGTCCAGCACTGTTATACCGGAAGCATTGAGCTGCACGAGGACACTGTCGAGACGCTGCTGGCCACCGCCAACCTGCTGCAGCTGATTCATGTGGTGACGGCATGTTGCAATTTTCTCGCACGCCAGCTGCACCCATCCAATTGTTTGGGATTCATATTCTCAGCGGAGAAGCTGAGCTGCACAGAGCTACTGCGAGTGGCGCAGGATTACATCTGCCAGCACTTTATGGAGGTGTGCCACAATGAGGAGTTCCTTCAGCTAAACGCCAATCAGTTGGGCAAGCTACTGTCCAGCGATGAGCTCACTGTGCCAACCGAGGAGGACGTCTTCCATTCGATGATGTCGTGGGTGCGTCACGATGCACCCACTCGTGAGCAGCACATACCCGAGCTGCTCGCCAAGGTGCGTCTGCCCCTGTTGGATCCATCCTTCATTACGCTCCACGTGGAGAAGGTGTGCAGCGCCAGCAACGAGTGCCAGCAACTGCTGTTTGAGGCCTTCAAGTGGCATGCACTGTCCGCCGAGCGCCGTACGCTCATTGCTGCCACCGAACAAACCAAGCCACGTAAATACACTGCTGCCGGCCAATTGCTGGTTGTGGGTGGCAATGATGCTAACCAACGCAACGTTACCACCATTGAGAGCTACTGTCCGCGGCTGAACAAGTGGACGACTTGGGAGCACACGATCGATCGCCGTTGGGACTTTGGCGCCGCTATTATGAAAAACAACCTGATTTTGGTAGGCGGACGATATGATGGCAAAGCATTGTGCTCTGTGGATAGCTTCGACCTATACACGATGGCCAGCGTGCCACTCAATCCAATGGGAACGGCCCGTAGCAGCCCAGCCGTTGCAGTGCTGGATGGACACCTCTATGCGGTCGGCGGACACTCTGCTGTCCAGTTTCTGAACACGGTTGAACGCTATGATCCCATTGCGCGCACCTGGAGCTATGTGTCGCCGATGTCCGAGAAGCGTGTGCTCCCTGCTGTTGCGGTGTTGGGCGGCCGCCTTTATGCCATTGGCGGAGACGACAAACGCTCGGTAGAAAGATACGATACGAAAACCAACGAATGGAGTCTTCGGGCGCCAATGCATCGCAATAAAGGTTGCCTTGGTGTCGCTGTTGCAAATGGATACATCTATGCCTTGGGTGGCTTGCATAAGGGAACCGGTAAATGCTCAAATATCGTGGAACGCTATGATCCAGCTACTGATAAATGGACACTGATTTGCTCCCTGGCAGTGGGACGCAATGGAATCGGTTGTGCTCTGCTTGGAGATCGTTTGGTTGCCGTTGGCGGATGGAATGGGCGTGCGCTCAACAACGTCGAGGAGTACGATCCGGTGAGCAATGCCTTTAATGAACTGGCGCCATTATCGATTCCGCGTTGCGACGCCCTTGTCCTTGGCATACCGCACATACCACCACTGGCAGCCAAGGATGGATTTAAACCAGCTTAAGCGTCCTTCAAATATGTAATTATAATAATAATATAATAATAATAATGTAATCTTAATGATATAATAATAATAAATGACACGTTTCTAGCAGAAACTGTGATAGAATACCGGATGCCCTACACTCAGTCTTAATATATTATTATTTGTAGTTGGTTGCTGACACACATAGGACACGCTAGATCCATTGCATAACCTTGTGGTTAATAAAGAAGATATGTCCATCAGTAACCGACTTGAATGTCTGTCTGTCTGTTAGTCTCTTTTGTGCAAACTAATCCCTCAGCTTCAAAGTCATCTTGATGAATCTTGAATCTTTTTGGTTTATCATGACCAGAAACCTTTAAGTTTGGACTAAGTGTCTGGTAAAAAATGAAAATGTACGAGGATATATAATCTAGGGTGTGCCTAAGATAGCCCTACTTACATGTCTGGTAATAACTACAAGCTGGAAGATATATGCCAGCCTCTTCTGCCAGGCAATTCCCGGTCAGTCAGCCAGCTGTTAACATGTATTAAAGATATTCACAAATCAGTAACTGAATGCTGAGTAACATGATGGATATCTTCCGTCTTGCCAGTTAACAACTGAAGCATATATCTCGGGATTAAGTAAGCGAAAACAATGATGTCAAATTTCCATAACAATGAAGTCTTTTTCTCGAAACACACCTCAACAGAAGCTCGAGTTCATCTTAACAACTGCTTCCTGGGCACGTACGCTGATTGAGTTGCCAACGCTTTTTCATGGAGGGGTGCACAGCGATGCTACTCCCCCCCCCCCCTCCACACCGCCATCCCTGCATCCCTCATCCCCTCAACTACCAGGCTTCGTCAGTCTCACGCAGCGGCACTCACCTAATTTGAAGACACAACACTTAATCTGCACAATGAGATAAATACCTTTTGTGGTTGGCACTCTGGCACTGAGCACTCCCCAACCCAGACCATCCCAGCCCTGTCTGTAGGAAGCTGTTACCGTTAGCTGTTATCGGTGGCACTTGGCACGCTCCCGAATTGCCACTTGTGGCAAATTGCTCAGGCGCAAAAACTTTTGCCGACTTTCGGCACGCCAAACTTAATGACAATGAGCTCCAGCTCCGTTTATTACCTGATATAACCTAAACCCCTCCCCCTCTTGGCCACCCCCTCTTGGCCACGTCTGCTTAACTGTTAATGCAATAATTGGAATTATATTTTTGATAAGGAACCTGGCTGCGAGCAAGCCAAAATATGTTTGACATGCCAAATTTAGTGGAAAATTGTCGCATGTCATTGGCCAAAATATGCAAGTGAAATGCTACGTGACTCCATTGCCAAAAACACACACTAGCACACACACACACACACTAGCACACACACACACCCACACACACACACACCCATAGCAAGTCCTGAACAATGCGACAAATTGGCCAATACCTCACTTGCCATGCAACACATTTTTATACCCTGCACCCATTTGAAATTGCAAAGCGGCTATGATGAGGTTGAGCAACATTTTGTAACAGGCAGGGGGAAACTACTACAACTCCAGAAAGTATATATATGCCTGATCAGGATATTTTTTGCAAACGGATGTAAGGATGCATATTTGATGCAGCTCAGATTACACAGTATCTGCCCGTCGAGCATGCCAGCAACTTGACAGTTGCAGGACTGTTGAAAATTTAAAAAACAAATCACACACCTACGAGCAGCACTCAAACCCGCAAGACAAATTTCTTTTGCTTTTCTTTCGGGTCTGAAGTGCACACAAGTTTGCGCCGTCTCAAAGGACACGGGAAACGGGACACAGGACTCGGGACTCCGGACTCCGGACTCGAGACACTTTTGCCGGTAATGGAGTGGACTTTATTTGTGTTTGTTGCAACGCATCAGTGGACTGGACCAGGGCTGCCTGCCATGTGCCTCATACCTTGTGGCACGCTTCGCCGAGCCGCACATTTGTCAACCCGTGCAGGAGTACAGTGTGCCCTCGCATGTGTGCCTGGCATACAAATCGTATCCGTAGTTGGCATCGGAATTTCCTGTCATTTTCTCTCCTCTGTTTTCGTCGATTTGTGTTTGCCAGTCTGAGAACTGTCAGCCGAAAATCCAGAAACTTAATTGGCAAGTGAATTTTCCCATTATGGACTACATCCGCGAGATGACCGAGGAGATTGATCAACAGTGGGCGGATTTGGATCAGCAGCAGCTGGAGGGGAATGATGGCTATGAATCCATCTTTACCATAAATGGCAAATGCATTTTGTCCCCTTTGGTAAGTGTTGGTTAAGAATGCCTACACTCAGAGAAACAATCTGCATGAATTTTATCTTCCCAGATGACACCGGAGCGTCGAGTGGAGATGCGGGAGTATCGCCAGGCTGCCATGGCTATTGAGCGGCAACAAGTGTCGCAGCTGTCAAGGCGCCTCAAGCTGTTGCAGCCGGCGCAATTTGTGGATGCCAGCACCAATACGGAGGGGGGGACAAAGAGGTGCAAGTTGCAGTTCTCGGAGACGCTGATCTATGACAATCGATGCAATGCCATCATCAAGTACACCAAGACAAGCCTAATCCAGGCAGTGGGTTGGTTCTGTCCACAGCTGCAGCCACAGTATGCACTGACTAAAGCGGCCCTGCCACAGTTTGCAAGGCGCTTGGAGCGAACTCAACTCAAGGGGGAAACAAAGAGGAGCGAGCAGGAGTTGTTGCAACGTGCCTCAACGAGTCCGTTGCTGCAATCGCCAAGGGTCGCCCTTAATGGGCAGGCTGAGGATCGGCTGCATTTGCAGCTGTGGAAACGTTACCACTCCTATCCACTTGGCTACAAGTTGACGACACCAACTCGTGTGGCATGCACGAAAGCAAACACAGCTCTAATCTGCCCCAGCAGCCGGATACACATACAACAAATGCACTCCGACGCGGAGCAACTCTCGCAGCCGAAGCCGAGTGGCAGCAAGTCCACCAAATCTATAGCCAGGTTCAGCTACAGCTCGGCGGCACATGCCCTTTGCCATGCCCAGGCGGAGCACAGCAGCCCCAGGATGAGCTGCACCCAGCGGCGGCTCAACTATGATCCGCGTGCCACGCAGCGCAAGAAGAAGGTGGCGACTGCCACACCTGCCACACTCAGCACCAAGGTGGAGCTGCAGCAGAAGCTGCTACTCAAGGACTCGGAACCGAAGCAGCGACGTTTCCCGCTGCTCGTCGCGCAGCAGGCGGCGGAAGAGCAGCGTCTCCAGGACGACCAACAACTGCTCCTTGATCAGCTGCTCGACGAGAAGGATGCCCAATCTGAGTCCAGTTCGAATGCATCGCTGCCGCAGAGTCGCCGCGGACAGGATATCGATGATCCAGATGCGGACATTTGAAGTTAAATCAACTATTTATCTATCAGATTAATAAATGAGTGCGCTGTGTACACTGAAAAAAAAAAAAGAAATCCCTTCGAAAACTGGCAAATTTTATGGTTTTTGGATATAGTTTCCTTGTACAAAGGTTACTCTTAAGGAGATAAGGAGTTAATCCTATCGCTTTACTGAATATCAGTGGCACTCTTTTTTTCGAGTGTATTCCCAGTGCATTTTGCCAATTCACAGATCACACAAGTGCAATAAATCCGACTGGGAATGCGAATCCAAATTTAGACAACTTATAGCCGGCGCACCGTTTTCTAATTATGCTCACCGTCTGCTGCCATGCCACACAAGTTGCAACACGCACAGCAGGGGAACTTGGCAACTCACGTTGATGTCTCTATATAGAGGAGCATAGCGAGATCTTGCACGCCATAACTCGCCGTGTTATTAAGTGTAAGAAATTAAAATTTCATAAATTGCTACGCTTTATTTAAGGCAACGCCGTCAAGCTTCGCTACACTCAGAAAAAAACTGGCACTGTTTCGAAACAACAGAACATAATGTTCGATTTCGAGATGTGCTTTCACTTAAAGGCAATTTTCATTTATTTTCTGAGTGTAGTCTGCAGGAGATCCGTTAATTGCCCGCCCCAAGGCAGGCAGAGATGGCGTTGCCAGATATATATATATATATATATGCAATATATACATCATAATATTTATGCCTGTATTAGCTTCAGTGATTTGTGTTATTCGGAATCTTGCGATATTCGGTTTAAAGTGGACGTGGACATAATTAAAAGCACTTAAGACGCACGTCCGCCTGCCTCTGACTTCAGCGGCTGCCCCAGCAGCCCTGCCCCTCCTGCTGTTGGAGCGCCGCCAAGTTGCGCCAAATTGGCAGATGCACTTGTGGATTGCAGTCTTGGCCATTTGAATTTCGAATTTCCTCTGCAGTTTGCGATCTGAATCGGGCCAATTGCAGGCAATCATTTCAAATCAAAAGCCAAATTTGTTTTTCTTCAAAAAAGAAAAACGACAAAAATAATTCAGATAATGGGCATAATTAGGAGACGATTAGCCAGGGGCACTATGCGACTAACTTCTGGCAGTTAGTAAGCGATTATAAAATAATACATATTTGAATTGGTATGAATTAGTTTAAGAAACAGTTAACTAACTGGATCGGGGCCTGTCGATGAAGGCAGCTGGATCGCGGCGACCGTCGATGAAGGCAGCTAGATCGCGGCGACAGTCGATGAAGGCAGCTGGATCGGGGCCTGTCGATGAACGCAGCTGGATCGCGGCGACCGTCGATGAAGGCAGCTGGATCGGGGCCCGTCGATGAAGGCGACTGGATCGGGGCGCGTCGATGAAGGCAGCTGGATCGCGGCGATCGTCGATGAAGGCAGCTGGATCGCGGTCTGTCGATGAAGGCAGCTGGATCGCGGCGACCGTCGATGAAGGCAGCTGGATCGGGGCCCGTCGCCCGGGGCCCGTTGCGCATCCAACTTCAGCGGCAGGCACCGCGATGAACAAGGCTGGCCTGCATGGGTCAGGCATCAGCTGGTCAGAGCGTCACACGCTCACACTCGAACACTTGCACTAGTACATGTGATATATATACAAATACAGGGTGTTCACTCTGAGTGAAACTGAGCCACAGTTCACCATCTCAACTCACCTTCATTACACAACTTATCTAAACTGGGATTCAAGTAAAGAGTTGTCTTTAAGTTGCATTTACGCATCATTTATGTTTATCTTAACTGTTGGCAGTATATATACAACTATAAGTACTACCTCTCGCCTCACCTTACCACCCTTGCCACATAAAATTGTGCCGTAATAATTTCTAAGGCGATGCCAATGAAGTTGTGAATAGTTTTGCCTAATCTCATGTTTTTTCACTTGGTTAATCACACAAAAGTTGCGCAAGGAGTAAAAATACAGTGAAAATAATTTCGCGCTTCGTCTGCGATATAGAGAGAGAGAGAGGGTGAATAGGGGAGAGGGGAAGAGAAGGGGAGAGTTTATTAAATGAACGAGAAGTGCACATGAAAATGGAATTAGGATATTCATGACTAAAATAAACATAATCAAAGTAATAACTGCCTCACAGTTCAACTCTAGGAAAACCAACTTATTCCCCCTTCCCCCATTCCCCCCTCTGCCGAGCACATGTGAAATTAATCTTGTTTATGTTTGTCTGCAGTCTGCAGGAGGAGCTTGGAGCAAGGACTCGTGTGAAAAGTTGGCGCCCCAAACTTTGGCGTGCGCCCCTTTGCGCCCAAGTCCCCAAACTTTGTGTGTAGCACAAAAACTGAATAAAATCGAGTCTTTTCACATTTATACATATATATTATTAGTATTGGTTTTGGTTTTGGTTTTTCGGATAGTTTTCTGCGTGCTCCTTGAACTGTTAACTGTGAGCATTTAATTAAAATATATGTAAAAGTAAAGCAAAAAAGAAGGCGAGAAATGTTCCAAAATTGTGTATATGTATATGCAAATAGCTGGTGTGTGTGTGCTGTGTGTGTGGGGTGTGTTGTGTGAGCTGTGAGCTGTAGGTGTTCAATAGACAAGGCGCAACCCTTGTTTAGCTTATCCTCAGCAACGTTTTCACATAATCTGCTTATTTTGCACACATAAGTGAAAAGTTCTGTCAACAAAATCAAAATCACGACAAAAATTTGTTTGCCATTTAAATTCGATTTTGATCCTATTTATCCTGTAAATTGCAGCAATTGAAAGGATTTACTGTTGAGTCGCGACAGCAAAGCGATAGCTTCCCACCCCCACCCCCTCCAACTACCCCTCTTGCACTTGAATAGACTTACCTCCCACCGAGCATCACTTTTTTTTTGTGAGTGTTTGATTTTGAAATTACCTTTTATTGATGTGCGCGTGTGTCTGTGTGGGTGTGTGGGTGTGAGTGTGATGTATGACGTGTGTGACGGTGTGTGTATGTGTGCAACTGTAAACAGTTGTAACGGTATTAGCATGCAGAACAGCATTATTTCAAGCCAAGACATGGATATAGTCACATCTTTAAGAGAGAGAGAGAGAGAGAGAGAGACACAGAGAGAGGGGTGGGGGGAAGTGGAGTGACAGAGAGAGAGAGAGAGAGAGAGCTGACCCAGCCAGTTGATATTGAATTTCAACAGCTACATAAAGAGAAATAGAAAAAATAAGTGAGAATGTTATGGTCGGGGGTAAACGACTAAGGAATACTCTGGAAATTTCTTGAGGCGCAATCATAATATTTTATTTATTTATTTAGTTAATGCCAATTATATTAAAAAAAATTAAAATAAATTGAATTATATACTTCGCAGCTGCTTATTGCCTATTTTTACTTTCATTACGGATACGCTGAATCCTCTACTCAAACACATCTCCCAGGAGCACATCATTCTAACACTTTGCATAACTTGTTATTTGAATATCGAAATGAAGAGTCAGCATGACGGACACTGCCTCAAAAGAAATATACCCCGTCCACCTACGCCAACAGAGTATACCAAGAAAGAAATCACTTCATAGACGAGCGGCGACAAAGTAGCAGCAGGCAAATACAAAGGAAAAACATGAAATGGAAATTGGCGACGACTCCGATGACGATGGCTGCGAATGGAAATCCCCAAGTGCGGGTCAAAGAAAATAAAACTTTATGCAAATGCGCCACTTTGGCCGTAAAATGAAATAGTCCCTGGCCAAATTATACCTGATGCCTGATGAGCTAGCTGACTTCCAATTGCCGTGAATTGAAACAAAAGGGACCAATACCACCCCCATCCTCCCCCCCCCCTCAAACTCGTAAACTTTTGCAGGAGGTTGGAGTGGGGGTTGGATTGTGTATATAGTTTGGGAACCGGCGCAGGTGACTTTAATTTCAAGTTGCCAACTTTTGCATTTTACCTATTTTATTTATTTTCTTGTAGCAAGTTTTTAGCGAGCGACTCCTGCGTCAAATGCCCCAGCCGGAAGTTGTTACGGGCACGCTTTGTCGGAAGTGCGGATATGTTAGCCTGGCCACGCTTCACCTTATTATTATTATTATTATTATGCATATACACTAAATACCGAAGGTAAACGAGTATATTGGCCGCCTGCACGATTCGATTAAGGTAGAGAATTGAAACTTTAAAACAAGATTTTTCCATGTCCGTGCTCAAGTGCTGAGAAATCGATAACATTGAGAAATCGATAACATCGAACCACAAATAAGCCACAATTATAAAGCTAGCCACTAAATCCGAGCAATTCTTGCAATTTAAATGCTAGAACTCGTAAATTTAAAGGGTATCTTGCTGGTGACCGTCTTCAAAGATCGACACATGAGTTTTCCGGCCATTCCCTCGCCAGCCGTCGTCAGATCGTATATCTCCCATAATAATACAGCTTAAATTATGGAACTTTGAAGGTTGATCCCTGGGAACCATAACAGAGTATTCCGCAGCGCTTACGCCCGACAACGCTCTCGGCAAAGTTCTCTTTTGCTTTCATTGTTATGGCTCGTATAATTTAGCATCATGTCGTCGCCATATTCCACGCTCATTTTTGACCGGAAACGGAAGCCTGTTATTAATTTGCATGTCCGGCGGCGGCAACAGCGGACGGACGACGGAGTCCAGCTGAGTCCAGGTGGTAAGTAACCCATGCTTTGTCCCACTCTCACTTTTGCCAGCTCTCTCTGTACATTTTAGTCATTCTGTTGTGTTGCTAATTAAATTTGCCACTTTATTTGCGCTGTGCATCAGGATTCGCACATCCGTGCCGCACTCCACTCCCCCTCCATGCCACTCCTCCTCCCGTTTCCGTCTTAATTGTGTTTTGTGCTACTCTATTTCACTCGGCACACTCAAAGACAGCTCCCATTTTTTTCCTTTTCATCTCATCCCCCGCCGCACTTGAAATAAGACCAAGCCATTTAGCTCTGATCCTGGTTGCTGCTGCTGCTGCTGCTGTTGCTGCTGTTGCTGCTGCTGCTGCTGTTGTTGCTGCTGCTGTTGTTGCTGCTGCTGAGGCAGAGAGCGTCTTAGGTGCTGTTTGCGCTAAAATAATTGAATTAATAATTGCTGCGTGTGGTTTTCATGCTTTCCCAGCTAAGAAAAAACCCCCAAAGTGGAATCTATACACTGAGCGAAAAAGCCACCTGTAATTAAGAAATCGACATACTTTTCAGTGCAACCTATTATTCAGACTGTAGAGAATATATAATAAACAAAATAAGAAAAGATTCGAATTTTCCGACTGCATTTTTCTTGTGCCTTCAATATTAATATATTTAAACAAATCTTTTTCGGAATTTTAGATAATATTTTGCTATAAATAAAGTTTTTGCCTATTTATTAGTTTTTATTATTATTTTCGTTTTTCATTTATTTATTTTTATTTATTTTTATTATTTAATTGTTGCTATGTTTTTGAGCATTTTGCTACTTTTCAGGTTTATCTCCATTTTATAGTAGATTTTTTCCGAGTGTAGCTATGCTTAAGCCTTAGTGTCGGCATTCTCCAAGTCGTGAGAAACTTTTATCTTTGCCACTGGCAGCTACAAGCACATTCCCTGCCCCCGCCACACCCCCCTCTTTCAACCACTTGCCTTTACTTACACACTGATTTAATAAATTAACGTTAATTAGCTGTTGTGGTCGGTCGGGTGGTGGGGTGGTGCAGGGGTTTGTCGCTGCTACTCATGCTGTCTTAGCTTAAAAGACAATAACGCTAAAATCCAACACGCAACGTGGCAACTTTTGCCGCTGGTACGTGATTTCCGGCGTTCCTTCAAGATTTGCCGTTCGATGTATGAATTATGAGCTTATGGAAGGCAGCCAGGATGGCAAACACACACAGCGAGGCAACTCCACATAACGGTATCTCATGCCCCACCGATAATTCATAATTGGGTGTGCACTATTTTTTTTTCCTGTTAGCCATGTTTGTTTGTTCATCCCAATTCAATTAGCCAAATGAACAACTACAAGTTCCTAGCCAGCATCTGTGCTGCGATTGCCTCGATTGCCACATCCAAATTGATCCAAAGTTGGCCACGTTTATAATTATTTTGTATATTTGGAAATCTGCTGCAAAAGTAATTTAAAAAAAAGTAATTAACTCAATAAAAATCTGTCTTTGTTGCAGCATTTATTTTATATTTTTTTAATCAATCAACCAAAACATATTGCAAAAAGAAGATTATTTGGTTATCCAAAAACTATTACATTAAGCAAGAAGAACAGAAGAGAAAAAACCCTGTAATTCGAAATTTAGCAAGAATGTTAAATCATTTAGGAAAGAAACTGAAAGTTAAAAATAAATACTGAACGATCAGTAATACTGAGTTATCTGTCTTGACTACTTGACTACAAAGTGTTGGAATTATTGGTACTCTTGCATGCTGTGATGAAATTCATTTTTAACAGTGCAGAGTTGCCAGATGGTTACATTGCATGTGCAGAGTTGCCAGATTGTTACATTGCATGCGCAGAGCTGCCAGATTGTTGCATTGCATGTGCAGAGTTGCCAGATTGTTACATTGCATGTGCAGAGTTGCCAGATTGATACATTGCATGTGCAGAGTTGCCAGATTGTTACATTGCATGTGCAGAGTTGCCAGATCGTTACATTGCATGTACAGAAATGCCAGATTGTTGCATTGCATGTGTAGAGTTGTCAGATTGTTACATTGCATGTGCAGAGCTGCCAGATTGTTACATTGCATGTGCAGAGTTGCCAGATCGTTACATTGCATGTACAGAAATGCCAGATTGTTGCATTGCATGTGTAGAGTTGTCAGATTGTTACATTGCATGTGCAGAGTTGCCAGATTGTTACATTGCATGTGTAGAGTTGCCAGATTGTTACATTGCATGTGCAGAGCTGCCAGATTGTTACATTGCATATGTAGAGTTGCCAGACGGTTACATTGAGTATAATATGGTAACACTTTTCTTTTCTTTTCCGAAATATCGATGTACCCACCATTTATTGTGCTATAATTAGAATGTTTGTGCTTATTGATAATGAATTTGAGCTTATGCCAAATTGCGCTCCAAATCGATCAGATATCGATACATTACGAACATCGCTACTGACTCGATTAATTGCTCACGATATTATCGGCGCATTGCCAACAAGGTGGCAGCCTTGACAGCTTTGACAGCCTTGACAGCTTTGACAGCTTCCTGTTTGCTTTTAAGAAGAAGATTTATATTTTATAAAGATTTCACCAACTAAATAAGTAAAATGTCATCCGTAAATGCGAAAGATTCCAGTGTGGGCAGCCATGCAGAGGCCTTATTGAAGCGAATGCAACAATTTGTGGAAGAGAAGCAGCTGTGCGATGTGGTTCTCATCGCTGGCATTGATGGCAAACGGGTGTCCGCTCATCGCTTGGTGCTCGCAGCTTCGAGTGAGTATTTTTCGGCAATGTTTACCGGACAGATGCGCGAGAGCAAGGAGCACGAGGTGACCCTTGGCGAGGTGCGTGGCGATGCGTTGCAGCTGCTCGTCCAGCACTGTTACACCGGAAGCATTGAGCTGCACGAGGACACTGTCGAGACGCTGCTGGCCACCGCCAACCTGCTGCAGCTGATCCATGTGGTGACGGCATGCTGCAATTTTCTAGCACGCCAGCTGCATCCATCCAATTGTTTGCGATTCGCATTCTTGGCGGAACAGCATGGGCGCACAGAGCTGCTGCGATTGGCGCAGGATTACATCTGCCTGCACTTTGTGGAGGTGTGCCACCATGAGGAGTTCTTTCGGCTAAACGCCAACCAGCTGGGCAAGTTGCTGTCCAGCGATGAGCTCAATGTGCCAACCGAGGAGGATGTCTTTCACTCAATGATGTTGTGGGTGCGCCACGATGCGCCCACTCGTGAGCAGCACATGCCCGAACTGCTGGCCAAGGTGCGTCTGCCCCTGTTGGATCCATCCTTCATTGTCGAACACGTGGAGAACGTGTGCGGAGCCAGCTATGAGTGCCACCAACTGGTGTATGAGGCCTTCAAGTGGCATGCACTGTCCCCCGAGTGCCGTTCGCTCATTGCTGCTACCGAACGAACCAAGCCCCGAAAATGCACTGCTGTTGGCCAATTGCTGGTTATGGGTGGCAAAAAGGATGTCCTTCGCACCGTTACCACCATTGAGAGCTACTGTCCGCGGCTGAACAAGTGGACGACTTGGGAGCACACGATCGATCGCCGTTCGGACTTTCGGCGCCGCTATTATGAAAAACAACCTGATTTTGGTAGGCGGATGCAATGATGATGACGAAGTATTGTGCTCTGTGGATAGCTTCGACCTATACACGATGGCCAGCGTGCCACTCAATCCAATGGGAACGGCCCGTGCGGTCCCAGGCGTTGCAGTACTGGATGGACACCTCTATGCGGTCGGCGGATTCTCTAATGGGCAACCTCTGAACACGGTTGAACGCTATGATCCCATTGCGCGCACCTGGAGCTATGTGTCGCCGATGTCCGAGAAGCGTCGAGCGCCCAGGTGTTGCAGTGTTGGGCGGCCGCCTCTATGCCATTGGCGGACTCGGCCTACACTCTGTCGAAAGCTTCGATCCGCAAACAAACCAATGGAGTCTTCGGGCGCCAATGCATCGCAATAAAGGTTACGTTGGTGTCGCTGTTGCAAATGGATACATCTATGCCGTGGGTGGCTTGGATAAGGAAACCGGTAGTTACTCAAATATCGTGGAACGGTATGATCCAGCTACTGACACGTGGACACTGATTTGCTTTCTGACAGAGGGACGCTTTGGGATCGGTTGTGCTCTGCTTGGAGATCGTTTGCTTGCCGTTGGCGGATGGGATGGGAGTCGTGCGCTCAACATTGTACGAAGAGTACGATCCGGTGCGCAATGACATGGAATGAACTGGCGCCATTATCGATTCCTCGTTGCTACGCCCATGTCTTTGCCATTCCGAACATAATACCACCACCAGCAGCCAAGGATGGATCCAAACCAGCTTAAGCGTCCTTAAAATATGTAATTAAAGAAACAATCGTAATATTAATAATATAATCTTAATGATATAATAATAATAATTATAATAATAATAAATGACACGTTTCTAGTAGAAGCTGTGATAGAATAACGAAAAAAAAAAAAACAAGTTACTCATTACACGTACTGAGACAGCGAATACACAACAGAAACTACAGCACAGCAGTGCCAATTGCAGCAACAGCAGCCAATAAACAAAACACAAGAACACGCCACGAAGGAGCAACAGCCTACTAAGCCGCGTAAGACGCAGCAGGTCTTAGCGCATCCAACACAATCAAAGAAGTCGTACAGCCAAGTTGTACAAGGGAAGGCTACTGCTGCCCGGACTGCTAGGCCAGCTGGAAGACATTTGGAGAATTTCCAGGAGCGGCTTCGCGTTGAGCAGCGGGAACTTCAGCTCCGCAACCCTCAGTCCAAAGCTCGGGAGGAGCAGCAGCAGGATCTTCTATCCTGCAATATCCAGCCCCAAATAGGAGGGCAGCCACAACTGGGGCAACGTCAGCAGAGTTGCGCCATGGAACATGATACACTTGTGCAAATTCTGCAAGAGCACACTATTTTAATTGCCGACATGGGAGAGAAGATGAATGCGCTTTTGACAATGTTGATGTCCATGATGGAGTCCTTTGGTCAAAGCCATTCTATGCCACTACAAAAATTGGTCCCCTCCACTATGGATGCAAATCTGTAGCGTCCAGAAGTCGTTGCAGTCCATGAAGGCCAAGAAGTCCACACAGTCCGATGCGTCCGCTATGTCAAGAATGAATCTCCCCCCAGCAACACAAATCTAAACACTATTCGTTTAGATTTGCCCTCCCCCCTTTTTGTTTATGACATGTCAAAAATATTTCATAGGTTGCTTTCTGTAAAGTAATGACGAAATAAATATGGTTAGCTGCTGATTGTGTTTCACAGTCGGCAGTTGCTTCCAATGTTCGGTTGCGAACACATCTGAAAAAAAAGACGAAGATTTGGCTGCCGAGCGAAGAGCCTACAAAAAACGCCAGGAAGAGCAATGCGAATTGCGAAAGAAGTTGACCACAGTCGTTGATAAGGAATGCGTACGGCAGGGCACCCCGTATCTGAACAAGAATATCGACTTATATATACCCAAAAAGTCGGTTTCATTGGATAAATCACAAAACAAAAAAAGTGGAAATAACCGTGAGCAGCAAAATAAAAAAAAGTTGCAGTCGAAAAAGAGAAGCAAGCCAAAAAAATAGTTAATGTGGAGAATCAGCCACCAACTCAGAAAGAGAAACCAATAGATGAGATGGCCAGAAAAGACGAAGATGCGGAGCAGGCGAAGCAGTTGCAGCATTTGCCTGCTGAGCAAACGTTTAAAAAACCAGCTGAGAAAAAGCATCGGCAAGTGCGAAGATCGCTCAATATTGTGTCAAATGAAAACAAGGATTGTGCCAGAATCACTACGAGTAATATTCTCGAAGGCAAGCGAAATCGACGCCTGACTAATCTGTCGCTCAACGAGGAACAACTCGGTGGCACAGAGCCCATAGTGGTCAAGAACCGCAAGCGCCGTATGTCAGTGATAAAGTTGCTGACTCATCATCATAAACATTCACAGTGAAGTGAAATAATAATCGATCAACACATCGTGCAAAATATTGTTTAAAACTGCGCGCAAAACATCGTGATTTTCAATTAAAACTAATTAAAGCAGAATCTGCCACCAACAACACGAGTTCGCCAATATCCCTTATGGATGAAGATGACGAAGAAATTCTCATTTCGCCAGCCAATTGAATGTACAAGCCACAGGCGACATCCGCTGCCCCCCAAAACCAAACATGAAGATGCAAGGCAAATTGCCCTTGCTGCATCTAGCATGCCAATAGCTTTGTGCTTAAACCGTTTGAGAATTGTAAGATAAACTTATATCAAAACAAATGCCC
Organism: Drosophila percnosoma; assembly: GCA_035043855.1. Classification (NCBI taxonomy): domain Eukaryota; kingdom Metazoa; phylum Arthropoda; class Insecta; order Diptera; family Drosophilidae; genus Drosophila; species Drosophila percnosoma. The sequence goes on from JAWNMQ010000474.1 coordinate 349,601, forward strand.
TAAAGTAGGCAACACGAATGCGTCGTTACACTGCTGTTACACAGCTGGAGTCTCATTGCAATATCTAAAATCCATCCAATGCATGAAGATGCAAAGCGAATTGCCCCGCAATTTAATAGCTACAGTTACTAAACTTAGAAGGAAAATGACTAGGAACCTGTGATCTTTAATTTCGATTTTTGATTAGCTTGAAATTGTTAAAGCTATTAAAAAAAACATACATACATGATTTAAACAACAAAAAATATTCTCAAAATGCCAACTTTATTCAAGTGTTTTTCGTAAAAACTTGGGTGACAAACAAAAATTGTGAACACTACAAAAAACATCGAATAAAATTGCAAAATATTTGAAGGCATTGATGATTCAAATAATTAGCCAGTTCACAGTTTAAAGTATAATTAGACGCACTTGAAGCATGAAGCTGTGAAAAATATAAACAATTCTTAGTATTATAAGCTTACATATAACTTAGTATAAGTTTCGCCAATATGAGCCATTAATAAGGCGTCAAAAAATTGCTGTAAGGTATTCAAGTTGTATTGGCAAAAATAAAGATTATTCATGCAACAAGTGAAAGTCCCAAACCTGCTGGATGCAGCCATTTCAAGCCGCATCCGTGAAGCGTGGGTGTAGCTCTCCACCTACACCTTCAAAGCGTGTATGCACGCGGCGGCCTGCACCGCGTCCTCCTTGTGCTGTTGCGTCTCTTTGGAAAAGAAGTCCTGAAAAGCGGAAGATTGAGTGGGCGCTGCCCCCTGAGAAGCGGGATGTGCCGACTCATTGTGCGCTTGCCGGTCAGTTCGCGGCAAGAAGCAGATGCGAGTGCGGACTCCAAACTGGATTTTGCTGCCCTGGCAACGGCAGCAAGTCTGTGAGGAGGGAGCGCTTGAGCAGTGGCGACGATTGCACCCATTGCATGACTTTAATGGCCAGCAGTCTTTCTGGCCTGATGACCGGTACCCAGCTCAACTTTGGCGGCCTGAGCATGGCTGGAGTCGAGTGGCACACCGGAAGGCGCGACCTCCTGACAAGGCTAAGTCTGCTGATTAGTTCCAGCACTGTTACACCGGAAGCATTGAGCTGCACGAGGACACTGTCGAGACGCTGCTGGCCACCGCCAACCTGCTGCAGCTGGTCCCTGTGGTGACGGCATGCTGCAATTTTCTCGCACGCCACCTGCACCCATCAAATTGTATGGGATCCGCATTCTTGGCGGAGAAGCAGAGCTGCACAGAGCTGCTGCGAGTGGCGCAGGAGTACATCTGCCAGCACTTTGTGGAGGTGTGCCACCATGAGGAGTTCTTTCAGCTAAACGCAAACCAACTGGGCAAGCTGCTGTCCAGCGATGATCTCTGTGTGCCAACCGAGCAGGATGTCTTCCACTCGATGATGTCGTGGGTGCGCCACGATGCACCCACTCGTGAGCAGCACATGCCCGAACTGCTGGCCAAGGTGCGTCTGCCCCTGTTGGATTCAATCCTTTATTCTGGATCACGTGCAGAAGGTGTGCAGCGCCGAGTGCCAGCTAACTGCTGTTGGAGGCCTACAAGTGGCATTTATTTCCCTCCCGGCGCGGTTCGCTCATTGCTGCCACCGAACGAACCAAGCCGCGCAAATACACTGCTGTCGCCCAATTGCTGGTTATGGGTGGCTTCAATGATGATGGCTGGGTCACCACCATTGAGAGCTACTGTCCGCGGCTGAACAAGTGGACGACTTCGGAGCACAAGATCGATGGGTGTGAGGCTTCTGGCGCCGCTATCATGGACAACAAACTAATTTTGGTAGGCGGATGCAATGATGGGGAAGCATTGTGCTCTGTGGAGAGCGTCGACCTAAACACAATGGCCTGCGTGCCACTCAATCCAATGGGAACGGCACGTGAGTACCCAGGCGTTGCAGTGCTGGATGGACACCTCTATGCGGTCGGCGGACAGTCTGGTCTCCAGTGGCTGAACACGGTTGAACGCTATGATCCCATTGCGCGCACCTGGAGCTATGTGTCGCCGATGTCCGAGAAGCGTGAGCTCCCTGGTGTTGCGGTGTTGGGCGGCCGCCTTTATGCCATTGCCGGATGCGGCAAACGCTCGGTAGAAAGATACGATCCGCAAACAAACCAATGGAGTCTTCGGGCGCCAATGCATCGCAATAAAGGTTACGTTGGTGTCGCTGTTGCAAATGGATACATCTATGCCGTGGGTGGCTTGGATATGGAAACCCGTAATTACTCAAATACCGTGGAACGTTATGATCCAGGTACTGATACGTGGACACTGATTTGCTCTATGGCAGTGAGACGCGATGGGATCGGTTGTGCTCTGCTTGGAGATAGTTTGATTGCAGTTGGCGGATGGGATGGGAATCGTGTGCTCAACAAAGTCGAGAATTACGATTATGTGCGCAATGTCTGGAATGAACTGGCGCCAATTTCGAGTCCTCGTCGCGACGCCCTTGTGTTTGCCATTCCGCACATAATAACACCACCACCTCACCCCAGCACATTTTTTGATTGGTGAAACGCTGACTGCTCCCCCCGATGTCAACATAGACCGCAATTTACTGAAACGGTGGGAACTAGTATCCAGACTCAAGCAAGGATTTTGGAAGCAATGGTGACAGGAATATTTACAAGAATTGCAAGCCAGACAAATGTGGAAGGCCGTCAATCCCACTATCAAGGAAAGCATGCTTGTTCTAGTCAAGGAAGACAACATACCTGTGATGAGTTGGCCAATGGGACGCATTGTACACACATATCCAGGTCAGGGTAATCACGTTCATGTGGCTGACGTTAAAACTGCCTCAGGAATCTACAAGCGCCCCATAACCAGGCTTGCGCCGTTATTTCCAGAAGACATGGCCAAAAAACGGCTCATCAAGGAAACCGAGGACACAGATAAAAATGATGCGCCACCCGTTCAACGAAAACGGCTAATGTCGCCAACCATAACCTCGTCCTGGCTATTTCTGCTCTTTATGTTACCCTTGGTACTGACAGACTCAGTATCTGTGACGCGGTTCGACACGAAGCCTGGAATCTATTATGAAAAAAGTGGAACAACGAAGAGAGCAGTAGCCGACTGGACCATGGTAATATACTATGAATTGGAGCCATACTGGCGCGATATGAAAACATTTAATGCAGGCATAGACGAATTCAATTACATATGCCCAGAACTAAATACTGATCATATATGTCCATATGTCTCCATATCTCAGCACTTTCGTCACTTGTATGATGAATTACAAATGACAAATTCACTCAAGCAACGTACACGAAACCGCCGGTCCCCATTTGATGCAGTGGGCAACATTGCGAACAGTCTATTCGGAGTATTAGACTCGGACCACGCTAATAAAATGGCCAAGGTGATAGAGAAGGTAAAAGCAAACGAAGAATTTTTACTCACATTACTGAAGAATCAAGAAGACAAGATCTGCATCTGACAAGCGATTAAGACTAGTTGCAATCATTAGCCAGACCAGAGGAGACTTATCTGGTGTTAACAACTCAATTACCACTGTTAGCAGCCAGCCTTCAATCAGAAATAGTGGAAACTACCACTAGTGTCAACATCAATATTAGAACTTTTCAATATTGTGGCGATTCCGGTGTGGGACTCAACCAGCTGGCGACTATTTGAGCTTAAAACACCTACTATAGCTGTAAACAACCACAGGGATCAATTCATGGGACTCACAACAGATGATCTGCAAAAAATGGTATGGTCGAAAACACACCATCCTAATAGTTGGATCTTTGCAACGCATTCTGCAATGGAACTACAAGCCGTATGCAACAGAACCCCGTCTACTATACAACTGAAGAACACGGGACTACTACCGCTGTCATCAGGTTGTACTGCACGCAACTCAGGAATTAGCATCAGTACTTTCAACATCATTGTAAGTCAAGTGAGAAAAGGCTATGCTCATGTTCCATTCAAGGACCTTTAACAAAACTCAACATATCAGAGAACAAGGTACACGATGATAAGGATCACACTCAACAAAGAAGAGCTGCCCAAACAAATAAGTTCAGTACAACATCATCATATCGCCGCTTATGCCGCTTTAGTGGCATCCGTCCTTGTGCTACTTGCCTATACACTACGGAAGCAACGCTTTTGGACCTTGCAACCAACAGCTACAAGGAATGAGGTTGCCACTACACCCGTGCCATCAGCAACCCCAAGAAGATTCACACTGGATCTAGATGATGGTTGATCACCGATTCAACGGCCGGGAGAATGATTAGGTTCATTCACTCCGCAAGTTTGATTTCTGCCATCGCACTTACTGTGCGCAACGAAGCATCTCACTCTCCGTAGTCCAACTAGTTGCAAGTGCTAGTTGCGACGCCTTTTAGTAGTCGGTTCATGTGCTGACTGCTTCCCTCTCAAATATACACAAACAAGATTTTTGATTATTGATTTATATATATAAGTTTAAGAACAATTATTCCCGAATCACCAATATACCCAAACTCACTAACTTACTGCAACAATAATAGAATAGTTCGTCAACAACGAACCCAACTGCAACCAGCGATCACAACCGGAAGCGCATGAGGTAGTACGACACGCGCCTTCGTCAGCATATTCTACGAGAAGTCCACCATTGGACTCCGTCGGCATATTCTACGAGAAGTCCACCATTGGACTCCGTCAGCATATTCTACGAGAAGTCCACCATTGGACTCCGTCAGCATATTCTACGAGAAGTCCACCATTGGACTCCGTCAGCATATTCTACGAGAAGTCCACCATTGGACTCCGTCAGCATACTCTACGAGAAGTCCACCATTGGACTCCGTCAGCATATTCTACGAGAAGTCCACCATTGCACTCCGTCAGCATATTCTACAAGTGAGACCCAAGCGGGCCATCCGACATCTCCACCAATGGGACAGCAGCGACAAAGCTACAGCGACTCAGCTACAGCGCCGAGACGCCAGTGGACAGCAGCAAACCGATGTTTCATTATAAATAGATTGTTTACTTTGCACTTATGCCAAATTGTGCTCCAAACCGATCACATGTTTGCTTACACGAAATAATTTTGCATTTTATTAAATAAAATGTTATCTGTAAATGGACACTGTTCGGTTTCGTCAACAGCAGAAAATCGTACGTTTCAGATAACGCAGAGACACGACAAATAAATCTGCACCCGAGCCAGGGGCTGACATGGCTATGGTATCTGTAAGCGCATAGATAACTATTGATTGTTTAGGTCAACTTGTAAATAGAACAACTATATAGTCTGAGAATTTTGTATATAAACCATGCATTTTTACTCAATAAATCAGTACGAAAAGTCTCGACAGCGTCCACATCGATGAATATGGCGGAGAATAAGCTGGAGTCTTTGTCTTTGTCGAGGGATTCCAGTGTGGGCAGCCATGCAGAGGTATTGTTGAAGCGAATGCAACAATTTGTGGGAGAGAAGCAGCTGTTCGATGTGGTTCTCATCGCTGGCATTGATGGCACACGGGTGTCCGCTCATCGCTTGGTGCTCGCAGCTTCGAGTGAGTATTTTGCGGCAATGTTTACCGGACAGATGCGGGAGAGCAAGGAGCACGAGGTGACCCTTGGCGAGGTGCATGGCGATGCGTTGCAGCTGCTCGTCCAGCACTGTTACACCGGAAGCATTGAGCTGCACGGCGACACTGTCGAGACGCTGCTGGCCACCGCCAACCTGCTGCAGCTGATCCCTGTGGTGACGGCATGCTGCAATTTTCTCGCACGCAACCTGCGCCCATCCAATTGTTTGCGATTCGCATTCTTAGCGGATAAGCATGGACGCACACGACTGCTGCCAGTGGCGCAGGAATACATCTGCCAGCACTTTATGGAGGTGTGCCACAATGAGGAGTTCTTTCAGCTAAACGCCAATCAGCTGGGCAAGTTGCTGTCCAGCGATGAGCTCAATGTGTCAACCGAGCAGGATGTCTTCTACTCTATGATGTCGTGGGTGCGCCACGATGCGCCCACTCGTGAGCAGCACATACCCGAGCTGCTCGCCAAAGTGCGTCTGCCCCTGTTGGATCCATCCTTCATTGTGGAACACGTGGAGAAGGTGTGCAGCGCCAGCTACGAGTGCCGGCAACTGCTGTTTGAGGCCTTCAAGTGGCATGCACTTCCCTCCCCGCATCGTTCGCTCATTGCTGCCACCGTACGAACCAAGCCGCGCAAATACACTGCTGCCTGCCAATTACTGGTTATGGGTGGCCGCAATAATGGCAGCCGGGTCACCACTATTGAGAGCTACTGTCCGCTTCTGAACAAGTGGACGACTTGGGAGCACACGATCGATGGCCGTTTGGACATTGGCACCGCTGTCATGGACAACAAACTGATTTTGGTAGGAGGAATGGATGATGATATGGAAGCATTGCGCTCTGTGGAGAGCATCGACCTATTCACGATGGCCAGCGTGCCACTCAATCCAATGGGAACAACACGTGAGAGACTAGGCGTTGCAGTGCTGGATGGACACCTCTATGCGGTCGGCGGAAGTTCTGAAGATCAATATCTAAACACGGTTGAACGCTATGATCCCATTGCGCGCACCTGGAGCTATGTGGCGCCGATGTCCAAGAATCGTGTAAGCCCTGGTGTTGTGGTGTTGGGCAACCGCCTCTATGCCATTGGCGGACACGGCCTACACTCCGTCGAAAGCTTCGATCCGCAAACAAACGAATGGAGTCTTCGGGCGCCAATGAATTACAATACAGTTTGCGTTGGTGTCGCTGTTGCAAATGGATACATCTATGCCTTGGGTGGCTTGGATAAGAAAACCGATTATGGCTCAAATATCATGGAACGGTATGATCCAGCTACTGATAAATGGACACTGATTAGCACTCTGGCAGTGGGACGCAATGGCATCGGTTGTGCTCTGCTTGGAGATCGTTTGATTGCCGTTGGCGGATATGATGGGAAACGTGTGCTCAACAATGTCGAGGAGTACGATCCGGTGCACGATGTCTGGAATGAACTGGCGCCAATTTCGATTCCTCGTTCCAACGCCCTTGTGTTTGCCATTCCGAACATAATACCACCACCACCAGCAGCCAAAGATGGATCCAAACCAGCTAAGCGTCCTAAAAATATGTAATTTAAGGAACAATCGTAATAATAATAAAATAATCTTAATGATATAATAATAATATTATAATAATCACAATAATAATAATAATAAATGACATGCTTCTAGGAGAAGCTGCAAAATGTAAATGAAATTTGCGATCAGAGTACCTTTGAGTCGAGCTCTTTCGAAATAAAGAAGACGAACAAAAGTGATGGAATAACGAATACCGCGCAATGAGCCTTAATATATTATTATTTGTAGCTGGATTAGGTTAGTTGGTTGCTGACACACACAGGACACGCCAGATCCATTGCATAGTCTTGTGGGATCTGACTCCATTTCTGTGGCACTCGTGTGAGTGGGTGAGCTTAGCTCCGGTGGTTCTCTATCCAGGTCTGGTCGGTCATATGGTAGAAAGTGGCTTCCCAAGGTAGCGATGTCACTATAAGGCTGGATGGATACCCACTGGCCATTGTGGAGCAGTTTATTCAACATTGATAGGAATAACTTCAGACCTCTTTGGGCAATTCAGTGATTCTCTTAAAGCTAGTACTAGTACTAGTAGAGTGTTCCAGGAGACTGATGGATACCTGAATAAGAAGGAAGGGTGTATTCAGTTGTACCACTGGCACACAGTAGTCTGATCTTGTGGGGATTCTTGCATTCCCAATTGCACTAGATGCAAGGCCTTTCTGCTGTGTATTCCAGACTATGGATTCCCTCAGTCTTATGGCTGTAAGTGTTGCATTGTGTTTCCACACATGGAATAGCTAGGATGGCGTCTAATGTTGTTCGAGCAAAGATTCCCCGCTTCAAGGAATGCCCTGATAAGGAAATAAACAATGTGCCACCAGCGCAGTGGACTCAACCAAACTTTATTGTAGACTATTGGGTAACGGACTCAAACATGTGTGTGGATGCACAGATGGCTAACATCGTTTCCAACGGTATACTCTGCATATGTATATAATATTTTATATATTGTATTTGTTGCATCTAAATGGATGACTTAATTGCGCTTCATGCGTCTTTCCTTCGTTGCTGGCTGCAACTATAAGTTCGATTCCGATCTGATATCGATACTTTGCGAATATTGCTGCTATCTTCGCACACCATGCACCATGCACACATGCTCGTATAAGGCGGGGATTATATGTATATATATATATGTATATCCGAATCAACATCGGACTACTATATCATATATTTATGTGATTGCTTCGGTCATTTGGGTTTCCTGTTAGTAATTTTGCTACTAATCATAAAACTGTTATTCTTGTATACATAAAAAGCGCCGTTATCAGCTTGTGTTTTGTTTTTGTTTTTTTTTATTTTCGAGTGCTCTTGCGCCTCTCGCTCTCATTGTCTCTCATTGCATACTTGATCGCTTCGCATTGTCGTTGTTATAGCGGTTTTTGTGTGCGCTTTATTACTCTCGCTCTCTCTACTTTCGTGCGCTCTCATAACTGTGTTTGTACTTTGTTATTTTCTCTGTGCTGTGCTGAATGTTTGTATAGTTTTCTCTTCTTTTCGGGCATATAAGTTTCTAAATTCAGTATGTCTGCGTGCTACCTAAATAGCTGCAAGTGCCAGGCTGACCCAAAGGCCGATTTTTAGTAGTCTGATTTTGATGAGAGTCAATTCAATGGTGTGCAACTGCTGAATGAGTCTCTTAAGCAGAAGCGATCGGCCGAGCCTGCTTTGCCTCGGGAACCAGGTTTATTTACCCCAGTTGTGTCATTGCCCCTTTCACCACTAACACCTATTGTTGACAATGGTCAGCAGTTGATGCAGCTTAATTCTCCTGCACCACCTGCAATCAAGAGTGGTGGCTCAACTGTGTCACAGTCCATAGTGTCCGATTCGACTCTGTCTTTGTGGGGACATACAGGCTAAAGTGACAACCCAGAAATCAGATAAATATTCCTTATTTTTAAATTTACATTTAATTTTATTTTTATTTTATATTAAATTAAATTAACTTTCTTACTTTTTGTATTTTTTGTGTCGACTGATCTTAGTTGACAATAAATAAACAAATAAATATATATATATATGTAATATACTATACTAAATAATAATATACTATAACCATTAAAATTCTGATCCTGTGTACCCTACTCTACCCAGATGGTGGTTTAAGTGTTCACCACTGGTTAAAACTAAAGCAGGGTATTATTGTCTCCATATCCAAGAGATGCGAGATGCCCTTCGAATAATAAAGTAAGAAATTTTAACTCACTTTTGTTCGACTCAATCGAAACATTATCAACTAAATAAATAAAGGTATAATATTGCTAAATATAACAACGTATTCATTGAAATGTTCATTTTCATTTCACTTCCCTCTCCTTTGTGTTTCTATATGTCTCTCTCTCTCTCTCTGCTGATAATGAGTAATTTGATGCATAGACACACAACACACTCGCACACACACTTGCACACGCACTCGCACACAGATTAGAATCGATTACCAATAGCAAAACAAAGCACATTTTGTATGAACCTTGACATAATATTCGTCGTATTAATATTGAATTTGAACTTATGCTAAATTGCGCTCCATTCCGATCAGATATCGACACATTACGATTAATTGCTCGATTAATTTTGCATTTTAAAGACTTCACCAACCAAATAAAATGTCATCTGCAAATGGGCACTGTACGGGTTCGTCAAGATCAGAAAATCGTACGTTTCAGATAACGCAGAGGCACGACAAATAAATCTGCACCCGAGCCAGGGGCCCCCCCCAGGGGCGCTGTAAGCGCATAGATAACTACTGATTGTTTAGGTCAACTTTTAAATAGAACAACTAGTCCTAAGCAAACCATATAGTCTGAGAATTTTGTATATAAACCATGCATTTTTACTCAATAAATCAGTACGCAAAGACTCGACAGCGTCCACATCGATGAATATGGCGGAGAATAAGCTGGAGTCTTTGTCTTTGTCGAGGGATTCCAGTGTGGGCAGCCATGCAGAGGCCTTATTGAAGCGAATGCAACAATTTGTGGAAGAGAAGCAGCTGTGCGATGTGGTTCTCATCGCTGGCATTGATGGCAAACGGGTGTCCGCTCATCGCTTGGTGCTCGCAGCTTCGAGTGAGTATTTTTCGGCAATGTTTACCGGACAGATGCGGGAGAGCAAGGAGCATGAGGTGACCCTTGGTGAGGTGCATGACGATGCGTTGCAGTTGCTCGTCCAGCACTGTTACACCGGAAGGATTAAACTGCACGAGGACACTGTCGAGACGCTGCTGGCCACCGCCAATCTGCTGCAGCTGACATCTTTGGTGACGGCATGTTGCAATTTTCTCGCCCGCCAACTGCATCCATCCAATTGTTTGGGATTCGCATTCTTGGCGGATCAGCATGGCTGCACAGAGCTGCTGCGATTGGCGCAGGAGTACATCTGCCAGCACTTTATGGAGGTGTGCCACAATGAGGAGTTCTTTCAGCTAAACGCCAATCAGCTGGGCAAGTTGCTGTCCAGCGATGAGCTCAATGTGCCAACCGAGGAGGATGTCTTCCACTCTATGATGTCGTGGGTGCGCCACGATGCACCCACTCGTGAGCAGCACATACCCGAGCTGCTCGCCAAGGTGCGTCTGCCCCTGTTGGATCCATGCTTCATATCGGATCACGTGGAGAAGGTGTGCAGCGCCAGCAACGAGTGCCACCAACTGCTGTTGGAGGCCTTCAAGTGGCATGCACTGTCCCCCGAGCGCCGTTCGCTCATTGCTGCCACCCGCAAATACACTGCTGTCCGCCAATTGCTGGTTATGGGTGGCTTCTGTCAATCCGAGTGGATCGAGAGGATTGAGAGCTACTGTCCGCGTCTGAAGAAGTGGACGACTTGGGAGCAAACAATCCATTGGCGTGAGAACTTTGGCGCCGCTGTCATGGACAACAAATTGATTTTGGTAGGCGGACGCAATGATGATTTGGAAATATTGTGCTCTGTGGTGAGCCTCGACCTAAACACGATGGCCAGCGTGCCACTCAATCCAATGGGAACAACACGTGAGAGACTAGGTGTTGCAGTGCTGGATGGACACCTCTATGCGGTCGGCGGATGCTCTTATGGGCCACCTCTGAACACGGTTGAACGCTATGACCCCATTGCGCGCACCTGGAGCTATGTGGCGCCGATGTTCGAGAATCGTAGAAGCCCTAGTGTTGCAGTATTGGGCAACCGCCTCTATGCCATAGGCGGATACTACCTATACTCAGTCGAAAGATATGATCCGCAAACAAACGAATGGAGTCTTCGGGCGCCAATGAATTACAATATAGGTCCCGTTGGTGTCGCTGTTGCAAACGGATACATCTATGCCGTGGGTGGCAATATTGACGGTCGTCTCACAGAAACCGTGCAACGTTATGATCCAGCTTCTGATACGTGGACACTGATTTGCTCTCTGGCAGTGGGACGCGATGGGATCGGTTGTGCTCCGCTTGGAGATCGTTTGATTGCCGTTGGCGGATATGATGGGAAACGTGTGCTCAACAATGTCGAGGAGTACTATCCGGCGTGCGATGCCTGGAATGAACTGGCGCCAATTTCGATTCCTCGTTACAAGCCCCTTGTGTTTGCCATTCCGAACATAATACCACCACCACCAGCAGCCAAAGATGGATCCAAACCAGCTAAGCGTCCTAAAAATATGTAATTTAAGGAACAATCGTAATAATAATAAAATAATCTTAATGATATAATAATAATATTATAATAATCACAATAATAATAATAATAAATGACATGCTTCTAGGAGAAGCTGCAAAATGTAAATGAAATTAAGTCGAGCTCTTTCGAAATAAAGAAGGCGAACAAAAGTGATGGAATAACGAATACCCTGCACTGAGCCTTAATATATTATTATTTGTAGCTGGATTAGGTTAGTTGGTTGCTGACACACACAGGACACGCCAGATCCATTGCATAGTCTTGTGGGGTATCTGACTCCATTTCTGTGGCACTCGTGTGAGTGGGTGAGCTTAGCTCAGGTGGTTCTCTATCCAGGTCTGGTCGGTCATATGGTGTCTATGATAGACTCGGTAGAAAGTGGCTTCCCAAGGTAGCGAAGTCACTATAAGGCTGGATGGATACCCACTGGCCATTGTGGAGCAGTTTATTCAACATTGGTAGGAATAACTTCAGACTCTTTGGGCAAGTGATTCTCCTAAAGCTAGTACTAGTAGAGTGTTCCGGAAGACTGATGGATAGCTGAATAAGAAGGAAGGGTGTACCAGTTGTACCACTGGCACACAGTAGTCTGGTTTTGGGGGGATTCTTGCACTCTTAATTGACTTAATTGCGCTTCATGCGTCTTTCCTTCGTTGCTGGATGCAACTGTAAGTTCGATTCCGATCTGATATCGTGCTTATATATATATATATATATACATATATATATATATATATACATATATATATATATATATATTTATATATTAATTGACAAAAAATGCTTTTCATTTTAGTTAGAATATTTAGTTCGCATAAATAAGTGGACACATTTCAAGTGGCAGCAGTATTCGAATGGCCAGTGGTCATTTGTGCGAGAATCTAATTAAAGTCTGTGTCGGTGGCAGGACGGAAGTGCAACTGTTGCAAGACGACTCAGAAGCTGCCACTGAAAGGTCAGCTAAAGGCTGTTTACAGTTTGCCTCGCATCTTGAGACAGCTGGCGTGGCAAGTTCGCTGTGGCAACAAAGAGGCAAAAGGCAAAAGGCCAAAGCGCTTCCAGCTAAGGACGTCGTGTGTGGCACAATTGAGTGAAATGAAGAAGCAACATATGAAGAAGTTGCAACTGCAAAGCATTTAAATTGAAATTAACATCCTGTTGGTCGCCACATGGCCTGTGCCGGAAGCACTTCAGCAATATTGAGCCACAAAAAAAAAGGAACGAACTGCTCCAATTATGGCATCAGAAAAGTCAAACTCAAAGACGCAAAAACGCAAAACTTGCCAACTTGTAGATGTGTGGCATGTGGCATGTGGGGCTTGTGGCATGTTGTGGGCCCAACAAGTGGCGCGATTGCAAAGCAAAAGTGTCAGGCAAACATCAGACAGTTGGCGCCCTAGACAAACACTCACAAGGCAGCGCACACACACGCACACACACACAGACACACACAACCAGACACACAACCAGACACACACACACACACACACATACACACACACACACGTAATTAAGAGGCCATTGTTGTTTTCGCTGACAAAAGTGAAAGATGTCTTGATGGATAACGTGCCAGCCAGTTCACACTTCAAAGTGTGTGTGCGAGAGTGTGTGCGAGTGTGCGAGTGTGTGTGTGTGTGTGTCTCTATCTTATATACACTCAGAAAATGTATAATTCAACTTTCCACTTCATAGAAATGCATTTCTTGATAAATTCTGGGAGAGTTATTCAATGATTTGGAAAATGGAAAAAAAAGAAACTCCAGTTTTCAGATTTTCATTTTATTCTAAAATGCAGTCCTATTTTTTTCTGAGTGTAATCAGTCTTTTGATGTAATCAGCTTGCAGCTCTCAGCACATTATGCTCAATCCTGCAATTATTCTTACCTCAGCCTTTGAAGATAGCAATTAAAACGATTCTCACACACACACACACACACACAACTAATTTCATGTGTATGCGTGTGTGTGTGCGTGTGTGTTTGCTGATGTATGCATAAATATTTAATGTGTTTGCCTTGTTAGTGGCTGGCGGTATCACTTTATTTTGCGGAAGGATTAAATTAATGCCAAACGTGTGCTGCTCTCTGTTGTTCTGTTGTTTTAGGTAACACACACACACACACACACACACCCAACACACACTCGACACACAGAATACACACTCGACACACACACACAGACGGCCTGGTGTGTAGACAAACAACGTGTGTGACAAAACCGCTACTTACACTAGTTAGCTAATAAAATGAGTTTTATTAACACGTACTACGACAAGTGCCAACAGCAGCTAAACACACACACACACACACACACACACACTATGTGTATGAATGTGTGTGTGTCTGTTGGCTTTAAGTGTTAATTGCATGTAAAACTGTTAAATGCCTGGCTGCCTATGAAAGTGTCAGCAGAATGTGCTTAAAGACCAAAACTGTTGCTCAGCGAGACAAATTGGAAAGGCAGCAATAATTGTGAATGTTATAGTATATATATATATATATATATCATATTTGGATAAGTAGGTAAACATAGATATATAGTGTAGATAGTTTTGAGCACCGTTTAGTTAGTCAGTTTAGGTAAGCAAGTTGGATTTAAGTAATATATAAGGTGGCATATTTCAAGCTGAGGTGTGTGCGATAGGGAATGCGGATGTATCCATCCTCTGCGATAGTCAAGCAGCAATAAATGGGGACGAAAATAACATCAAAAGTAGTCCACGAAGTAAGATCCAAGCTTGACCAACTAGGCTTACCCTAAAATGGGTACCGAGCCACAGGGACATAGTGGGGAACGAAGCGGCTGACGAGCAAGCAAGAATGGGGGCAGAGAGACCCATGATAGGACCTGAACCGTATTGCGGCATAGGCAGACACACAATACGGCTGCAACTCAGGGATGCAGAAAGGCAGAGGCGAAAGCGGAGCTGGGCAGAGGCACCAGGACTCCGACAAGCCAGAAGTCTTTTAGATGGCCATAACCAAAAACGATTTAAGCAAGTAATATCCATGGGGAAGCACAGGCTCAAGATACTCACGGGTCTATTGACGGGACACTGCAGACTGAGAAGTCACCTAACCAGGTTAGGTATGTATGGCAGCGATGTATGCAGGTATGCAGGTGGAAGCGAGTAGGAATCCTCAATGCACATCCTAGCAGAAAAGGAAGATATCCTAGTGAAGCATGTCATGGACATAGAAACCCTCAACCCAACAAAGATTCCAGCATTCGCGCAGGAGCTGGGGTTGATGGAAGAGCTGTAGGCTCAGAAGGGGCACAATAGACCTTGTAGGTCGCAGTGCTGGTTTCCCACTTCCTTCTTCCTTCTTTCCTCTTCCTTCTTTACTAATCCTTATTTAATCTTCCTTCTTTAATCTATCTTCTTCAATCTTCCTTCTTTACTCTTCCTTCTTTACTCTTCCATCTTTACTCTTCCTTCGTTACTCTTTTTAACCAAGTTATCGCTTTCAAAGTAATTTCTCATTTCGATCTAAGATCGCCTCTTTAACTTTAGGTCTGGAGGTGTAGCATAGATTACATTAAATTAAAAATTAAACTTAATTTAAGAGATAATAAATATTTGTACTTTACTTAACTGTACAGATTTGATGTCCTTAGATGGCGAAATGATTTTATTTATTGCAATTGGCATGTGGGGCATGCATATTTCGATCAGAAGTGAGCAATAAATGAGTTTGTAGCTAGACCAACTGCCCCCACAAGCTGCATACCTTGCTATCCACGAGTCCAGTTAACATGTCCTGGGTAAATATCCTTCATCCCCTTGTGCTGTCATCGAGTGCGCTAAAATATATACACACATATAGCCAGTTAATTGGAGCGCTGACATCAGCAAATCGGAGTCAAACCACAATGAAATTGGATGACAATGCCAACTAGTAAGATGAGCACACACCACACACACACAGAGCTGACCACCATAATTAATGTTAATAAATAATAAATTTACATATATATATGGCCAAAATGGGGGTGGCATGGGTAAATCATGTAATACAAGACAAGTTGGCCGAGAAAGTGAAAGTCCGTAACGGCATACAAATCTGTGTAATTAAAACCAGCATTCGATGAGGGGGCACAGGGATTGGAAGGGGATCGGTGGGTAGAGGGGGGGTTGGGGGGTCACAGCGATGCCAACGCAATGATAACATCATGCAAAAACTTTTGTGGCCGGCAAAACGTTTAATTAACTTGTTTGTTTCATCATCAGGCGGGCAGCCGGGCAACAATTCATATGCCAAACGTGGCCTGCAATTAAAAATGGCCCAAAGAGGAAGCAAATTGAAAGTGAGCAGTGAGCAGTGAGCTGATTTCATAAATGGAAGCAAGAAGCAAAAGGAGAAGGAGAAAGAGAGACAGAGAGATAGAGAGAGAGATAGAGAGAGAGAGAGAGAGAGAGAGGAGACAAATCAGTTAAAGACAAGCACATGGACAAGATTTCATAAATGAGCTCGGAACCAAAACTGTCGCTCTAATGTGCGAAATGGAGAGAGAGAGGAAGACAGAGAGAAAGGGAGAGGGAGAGAAGAAAGTTACAGATAAGATAAGTGGACCCAATGGAAGCAAAACGCAAAACGACAAAGAAGAAAGAAGACAGATAAGCTAAAGATAAGACATAAAGCCAAGCACGACACAAATCTGCGAGCAGCAAAACTGTTCACGAGAGATAGAGAGAGAGAGAGAGAGAGAGGGAGAGAGAGAGGGAGATAGAAGAGAGAAGAGAGAAGACAGATAAGCTAAAGATAAGACACAAAGCCAAGCATGACACAAATCTGCGTGCAGCAAAACTGTTCGCGAGAGATAGAGAGAGAGAGAGGGAGATAGAAGAGAGAAGACAGATAAGCTGCAGATAAGAGTCAAACAGCAGATTTGACTGAAAGTGAAATAGATTTCATAATTGGAATTCAGAACCAAAACTTGCCTTCTTATGTGCATGTGAGAGGGACAACATGTAAGAGAGAGACAGAGAGATAGAGAGAGAGACAGACAGAACAGATCAGCAATAGATAGTTTTTCATATTCTCAAAAATTATACATTCGTTATAGTGTCAAGTTGTGTCAAGTTGATGATTTTGCAGTTCCGGGAAAGGGAACCTTTCAAGGCACGACTGACTATTAGTGCTGAGCAAGACACTTCGTCTGCCTGATATGCCCCATTTACACGGGTATATAAAAACTTGCCAAAAATGTCCATTTGGCAAAATTTGGCAGAAAACTTTCAACGAAATTAACCGCAACTCAAAGCAGCAAAACCAAGTCGACAAAACATATCTGGTTACACTTATTGAATTGAATTGTTTCATGTGTCTTTGATAACTATTTGAGCTTACTGACTATCTGTGTGTGAGTTTGTGTGTGTGTGTGAGTGTGTGTGTGTGTGTGTGTGTGTGTGTGTGTGTGTTTGACTTAGTTTGTATTTGAGTTTGGCAATTTGCACTTGAAGTCAGTTGCTCAGTTTTATGGCAAAGTTTTTCAATTAGAGTTGGCAGCAGTCGAAGCGGAACTGCCCCGCCTGACACCAAAAGGGTTGTTTTCCTTTTCACTTGCAATTTTCCATTTTCCATTTTCAATTTGATTTTGATTTTGATTTAGATTTTAATTTTGAGTTTCATTTACTAGCATCCATCAGCAATATCATCGTCTAATCAACGGTCAGCTCAATCAACGGGGGGCGCCGCATTGCTGTGAAGCGTGAAGATAACCAGCAGCGAGCAGATGAAGAAGAAAATGTAAGCGTTTCATTGAGCTTAAAGTAACAAATTAATTAGCATTCATTGCCGCCCAATTGAGCTTGTAAATATTTAATTAATCGACGATTTGTGCAAGCGCCCCGCCCCCGCCCCAGAAATGCCAGAAATAAAATGGATTCAGCAGCGTTGAAAACGCTGGCCATCAATTAAAAGCCTTGATGAATGGCCCCTTTCAGCCGCTTCTCGAGCAGGGCATTAGTTCAAAGAGTAAGCAAAAAGTGTTCCAAGTGTGAGTAAGGGTTCCACTTCAAGTTGACCTCCGCTGCGAAAAATAAGTAAGAATGTTGTAGTCGGGAGAGCTCGTCTGCAAGTTACCCTGAGCACAATCCGGATTGATGGAAGAAGACCCAAAACCAACGCTTACCTTACTCCATAAGCGTCAAGATTTGAGATATATGCAAACCGGCACCGGCACAATATATATATATATATATAAACTGATAAATAGAATCTAAAATCCTCATAGAATATTATAAACCGACTCACTTTGAACATAAATGCTTGAAATAATCAAACAGATATTTTGGGCAACTTCACAGCCTAGGCCTGAAGGGCTTCAACACGTGTAATTGTACTTGCAACAAGAGTCAAAATGATCACATCTGCATGCAACTTGCCATTACTACTTGCTTGAGGTATTTTTGAAAACTACAATCAGCATTTTTGCTCATCGCACTTAAAAATAAATAAAAATGCCTCGAACGAGCTGCGAAACTCATTGGACTAAGAGAGGCTTTAAACCGTTCGCAAACATTAACTAGAATGCTCCCCAGGCAGCTACTGTGTGTGTGCGTGTGTGTGTGTGTGTGTGTGTGTGTGTGTGTGTGCTGGCCAACATCAACATTCAGCTAGCTGGCTGCTGGCTGCTGGCTGACTACTGTCCCCAAACTCCCCAAGGACTTGGGCTAAAACAAACATACAACAAACCAAGCACACACACACACCCAGACACATCACACACACACACACAAGCACACACACATACTACACACACACATGTGAGTCAAGTTTTAATTTGCTGGCTCTCATTTGTGAGAACAAAGTCAGTTCGACACTCCACAACAAAAGATGCCAATTTAATCTAGTTCCAGCCCTGGCCACATGGGACACTTAAAACCACTGTGCAGAAGGACACTTGGACCAGGGCCAGCCAGGAAATGACTTCAGTGCCTGTGTCCCAGCTGTGCGAGTGTGCGAGTGTGCGAGTGTGCAAGTGTGTGTGTGTGTGAGACTGGCGCCAGCAGGTAACTTCCGGCATAGTCAAATTGAAAATGACATCGACATACCGCAGCAGGCAACACCAACAAAAAAAACTACACTCGAAAAAAAAGTAGACCTGCAATTTAGAAAGTTTTTGCAAAAATTTGAAAGACATTTTTCGATTTTCTTAAATCTTCATCCATTATTAATAAGTAAATACAAATTTGGAATATTACACTGAAAAAAAATGTCGAATTTTAATTTTATTAATTAAGTCGGTTTTTTTTTGTATGTTTTACAAATGTGTGAGCTGTTTTTGTCTGCCAAATTGTAGCTAGATTTTTTTGCTGAGTGCATCAGCTGGACAGCTGCTCTACTTTTGCGGCCAAAGTGTAAAGCTGAGCGACTTTTGCGGGTAGCTGGTTGCTGGTTGCTGGTTGCTGGTTGCTGGTGTTGAGCTGTGGACTAAAAGTTGTGCACTCGACTCGGAAAGTGTGACAAATTGAATTAATGCCAAAGACAAAGGCACTTCTACTCTTCCCTCCCCACCAACACTATTTTAACTGTAATTGCTTAATACGCACTCCTAATTAAGGCAAAGGTTTAGCTAAAAGTTAGCCAAAGCTAAGCTTTAACCTCAATGGTCCGACTCCAAAAGTGGCACGTGAACTGTGAACCAGCACTTGACTTATGCCACATAAGAGCAGACACAAATCTCTCTGTGTCAGTGTATGTGTCTGTGTGTGGTTAAGTAAGAAAAACTACAGTTTCCACTTACGGCCGGCAAATGCCACGTGCAACACACACACACACAACACACAGTTGAGCAGACGCCAAGTTGAAGGCGCTGCAAATGGCAACTGCGAGTGGACATTGACAAAAAACGCAGAACTGACGCATTGTTGGAGCCATAACTCAGGGCAGTGCTGACAACAAGCTGCAAGAATGCAATAGTCGAGAGTGCTCGACTAGGAGATGCCACGCAGTCAGCAATTAAGCCCTTGACCCTTGAGCACCTTCCTCTTCCCTAATCAACATCTCCAACTCCACCTGTCTTGGTATGACATATGCCAATTGGAAGGCTATATCAATACTATAGTTTCTCTAATTGCCATAGTTAATCGATTTATATCGATATTCGCGAAACGGTTGCAGTTATCCATAAAGTGAAATAAACCTGATCGAAACCTGAAGTCGTTAGTTCATATAGTCTCTGAGATGGGCCTATTCACACAGACGGATAGACGAACTTTGTCGAATCGTGTGGACTGTTGCTGCTGATCAGGAATATATATACTTTATGTGCTTGCAGCTGCTTCCTCTTGCCTGTCACATACTTTCGCACCACTTCATTATACCCTTATCATACAGTTTGCATGGGTTCAGGGTATAAAGCGAAACCTGTGCAGTGAGTGGCGAATCTTAAAGATAAATAAGCGAAACGGGGCGAGGCAGGACGGGGCGGGGCAAAGCGAGTGTCAACGTGGCTGAACTTTGACCCCAAAAGCGCCAAAACCGCAAAGAGCAAAAAGAAAAGCAAAAAAAAAATGAAAAAAACGCTAGGAAAAATGGACGACAAGGCGAACAACGATTATGACGCTCTCCGTCCGGACACGCAACGGAGCGCAACTGATGAAGCCCACTTAGACGGGGCGGGGTTGGGGAAGAAGACGCACCAGAGATGCGGAGGGGAACAGAACGATGATGACGACGACGAGGTGTCCCCAACTGGACAGCGGTCAGCGCAACATTTGCCATTGACAGAGACACAAGCCAAAGAAAGAAATAAAGACTGCTCGCACAAGAAGAAGAAGAAAATAAAAAAGAGACTGTGTGTGTGTGTGTGTGTGTGTGTGTGCACTACTTGGGGTTGTCTGGACAAACATTGGCGGACCGGACATGACCAAATGAAAATGTGTGTAAGCCCTGCCTCAAGCGCCGTGGCATCTCAGCCTCTGACTCCGAGTGCACACAGAAAAAAAGTAGACGGCATTTGTGTGATTTTAGAAAATAATTCCAAATCTGCAAAAATGTTATTTCTTTTTTTTAATTACCTGAATACACTGAGAATGTTTATGTGTAGAAACAAGAAATATTTTCAGTTTTTTTTGAGTTCGATTTCATTTTTCTGAGTGTAAACTACACAATTATTATTTCAACTTTTCGTGTCTGGAGGTGCACGCCAGGATTTCAGGATGCTCTCGGCCCCAGTCTGCGCCTCCGCGTCTGCCTCTGCCTCTGCCTCTGCCACAGTGCTTGCCACATCCTCTGCCTCTCCTTGGCGTAGTTTGTAATTTCGCAGGCTGCGTCTCATTTTTCATATTTGGCGCACTTTGAGTGCCATTTGGCAACGGGCAATGGGCAACGGGCAACTGCAACAAGGCAGCCAGGCAACAAGGTAAACAGACAATTTCTCAAGCGACTAATGCTCTGAGTTATTGTCCAACTTCTCCAGGCAGATGAGTGCAGTTCCCCCCCTCAAGGGGGTAATGGGGGAGTGGGGGGACTAAGTGCGCCATTAAACAGTGGCAATGCCAATGGCTTGGCTCAAACACCACTTGCAACACGGCCAACTACATACATGACTTATGATTGTGGCAAAAAATACTGGAAAAGGCTCAACTCGACTTTAAGCTGGCACAATTAAAGATTTGCCTGAAACCAGAGACTTATTTTGTAAGTGAGCTGGAGCGGAAGGGGCATGTGCCACAAGAAATTGTCATGGAAATTGTTATCATTATCATTATCGGAAACTCTGGATTTATATTAAACTATCCACAATTAAAAGTGCTGCAATTGGGGAACCAGCACTGCGATCTATGAGGTCAATTGTGCCCCTTCTGAGCCTACAGCTCTTCCATCAATCCCAGCTCCAGCACGAATGCGGGAATCTTTGTTGGGTTGAGGGTTTCTTGGACTTCATGACATGCTTCCCTGGGATGCTGCATCTTTTCCTTTTCTGCTAGGATGTGCTTTGAGGATTCCTCCTCGCTTTCACCTGCATACCATCATACATCGCTGCCATAGATACCTAACCTGGTTAGGTGACTTCTCAGTCTGCAGTGTCCCGTCAATAGACCGGTGAGTATCTTGAGCCTGTTCTTCCCCATGGATATTACTTGCTTAAATCGATTTTGATTGTGGGCACCTAAAAGACATCTGGCTTGTCGGAGTCCTGGTGCCTCTGCCCAGCTCCGCTTTCGCCTCTGCCTTTCTTCGTTCCTGAGTTGCAGCCGTATTGTGTGCCTGCCTATGCCACAGTACGGTTCAGGTCCTATCAGGCGTCTCTCTGCCCCCCTAGCAAACCTTACATTTCCTATCTCGAATATCTTACTCAGAGAATGCGAATTGAGACTTTTTCATTATTCATTTGAAATAATTTCAGCTGTTGATCGACCATTTCAGTTAATTTAAGGTTCTTCAATGCTGTGATTAATTATGCTCCTTTCATTAATTTTTCATTAACTTTACGCAGCTGGCAAACTAAATTACAGATTAAAATTAATTAAGAGCTGAGAAACATTTCAAGCAAAAAGATATTAAGTAAAACATAATGGCTACAAAAGAAGACTTTGAGTTTATCAACTATGCCCGATGGATTTGGATTAAGTGCCATTAAACTTATGCCAAATACATCAAATTGTTGGTAACAGAAGTAAGGTTTGGGTTTGAGCAAATCTGAGTAAGTCATAAGACTATAACACTAAAAACAAACCATATCTTAGAGAGTACACTTGAGATTATTTCGCAGAGGATATGATGGAATCGAAGGGTGGCAGCTAAATGAACTAATTTTAATTGCTTCATTTCAGCCACAAAATAAGTCAAAGTTTTAACTAAAACAAAGTTCAAGTTTGAGGAAATATATATAAGCACTTCAAAATATTTAAAGAGATTTAAAGCTTTCCCAGAAAATTCCGCTAAATAAATATTTGAATATTTTTGCTGGACAACAAAATCTGTAAAGTCCAAAGGGAAAAGTTCATTGACAGTCTAGGGGTCAATATCAAAATTGGCGACCTCTTGCAAAGTAACCGAAAAAAATGAAATCGTTTCAAATACTACACATACGACCTGTTGAAAGGCGCAAAAATAGCGCAGAAATGCAAGCCAAATAAAGCCAAATAAAGGCAAATAAAGCCAAACAAAAACCGCCTACAAGCGAGAATAGCAACAGAAATTGACAAGAAAATAAATGAAAGGAAGGCCAAGAAAGGCGCCTAGTGGAAAACACGCACACAAATACATACAATATACACATATACACATACATATACACATATATATATATATATACATATATATATATATTTGTATTCATTCGCATCTATGCCATGAAGGTCATATTAAATTGCTATAAAATTGTATTGATTTTTATTTGCAACAAAAGAAAATGCGCTGCGCACAAGCAACACGAGGACAACGACACCACAACAACAACAATAAGGAGCAGAAGAAGAGGAGCCAGCTGGCAACGTTTTGAGGCAAGCGAGGCAAGTGAGGCAAGCGCCTGAAAAGGGGCCACAAAAATCCATAAAGAGGCGAAACTTGCTTTCTTTTTCTCTCCACTTTTTGCCTGCTCTTGCAACGTTGGCTAATTAGAAAAGTTTCTAGTCAGCCGCAGCTGTGGTAGGGGTTGTAGTAGGGCGCGTACACTCAGCCAAAAAATCGACTCACATTTTACATTTTCTACATGAGCGTTGTGAATTGAACTTTTTAAATATGTGATTCCCAATAATAGAAAATATTTCTACAAATATTTTTTATATTTTTTAAGAGATTTACTAAAATATAGTCCGATTTTTTTCCGAGTGTAGAGGTGGGGAGTTAGCAGATTGGGGGTAGGGATGGGGGTAGTTAGGGACAGCTGCTGCTGCACGCTCATAGGTGCGCTGGCAACGCCATTTTCAAGAAGGTGAACGCTGCTGGCCAACTAATGTGACACCGTTCGGAGAGAGAAGGAGAGAGAGACGTAACGATTGGCTGGCATAAATCACGTAGACGTCGTCGCGCACCTACAAAGCAAGAGCGAGACACACCTTCCAGGCAGCCAAACACTCACTGGCTGGGCGGGTTAGCTGGCACCTGATGCTTGCTCTCTCTCTCACACACACACGCTGGCAGGCAGCATTTGTATTTACCTAAAGACGCAGCAGTAGAAATAAAAAGCGAACAGCGGGTGAAGGAGAATGAGAAGGGGAGCAGTGGGTGGGGGAGGAAGGTGCGGGGACAGAGATACATGCACGACGACAACTAACGAGCGACACGAAGCAGAAAGCTATGAGAAAAAACCAGCTTGCAAGGAGAGCAAATCCTCACACACACATAGACAGAGGTGAGGTGAGGTGAATATGCAGAAAGTGAGACGATGACGCAGCTAAAATTAGAAAAAAAATAAAATTTAATAATATATAAGATATTTTTATTTATATACATTTGCCAGCAAATTATATAAAAATATAAAAATAGATACTAAGAACAAACTAAATATTCAACAAGCCATAAATCACTTGCCGACGGTAAGCAGACCAACAAAAAAAAACACAGACTGAAAAGCAAACTCAACATTTCCTCAACATTTGCTCAACCTTAGCTCAACGTGAGCGCAACGGTTGCCCGCAGTGAGCAAGCGAAAAAGGTGCTCGGCTTTGGTTGGCTGCCAACATTTCGCACACCTTAACGGTAACGGTAAGTGTGCGAGCGGGCCAGCAAGCAATAACCTGTCTAACTTACATACGTATATATGTGTGTGTGTGTATGTGTGTGACGACAGAGAGCGAAGGCGAGCGAGAACGCAAACGCACGAACGCAACGAATGAGCAGAGCTAGATATGAAGGGGTGGTGGACGGGGAAGGGAGAGAGGTAACTTGCAAGCGAGCACTGCAAATAAAAGCAAAACAACTGCCACTTGCGGTTAGGTGCCCAGTCAGGAGCTGCAGAAGCAGCAGCAGAGAAAGCAGCGAAAGCAGCAATGAAAGCAGCAGCATCAGCAGCGTCGTCAGCAGAGGCAGCAGCTGCTATATAAAGAAGTAGAAGAAGAAGACTCGAGCTGAAGCTGAAGCCTGAATGATGAGCAACACCATCTAGCGGGGGGTTCGCTGCCACACGGCAGGTGGCGCTGTGCTTAGCTAGTGCGAGCGAGTGGGATAGAGAGAGAGAGAGGGCACCTACAAAGCGCTCGCTCGCTCTCACTCACAAGCAAGCCTAACAATCGACGATGCTAAAGACGACGACGACGACGAAGACCAACACCTAGAACAGGTACACACACACACACAGGGACACGAAGAGAGTAGCTTTTGAATGTGTGTGTATGGTATATATGAGGAAGGGGTGGGGGCGCAGCAGACGTCGCTTTGCGCAGGTAGATTGGTGGATGCGTAAGGTATATTATATACACACACACTATCACACATACACACATATAAACGCACGACACGTGGCCAGTGGCTGAGGTGTTAATGCCGAAACATGCGCAGTGAGCGAGAGAGAGTGAGAGAGCTAAAATATTACTTAAAATATTAGCTGCTAGCTAACTGGACGTTAACAGTAACAGACAATGTTAAGGCGCAGGGGAAATGAAGCTGTTAATAAGAGCACTGCTAAGTTAACAGTCTTAATGTTAAATAACAGCTGTTAAGGCATTTATTCATAAATAAAATCTCAATTGTGGACAATAAAATGAATATGTAAATACGTATATATAATATGTGTGCGTGTGCATATGTATGTGATGTTGCATTCATTTGTAAGTCTATAACAACATAATTCTGGATTCCTGCCTTTAATTTTCTGTTCTCGAAGAAAAGTGCAATTTAACTGAATTTAAATTCGAAAGCTGATAAAACCAAGAATGAAATAAATCACTTTAAATAGTCAAGAGTGAAAGGGATATTTAAGGATATATTTTAAACAGGTATGTAAAAAATCCAAAAATATCCCGATTTTCCTAAAGGGAATTTTTTTGAGTCCATTTTAAAATAATTTTCGATCCTAAATTGCATTTTTAACTTTAAAAGTATTTTTAAGCAAAGCTGCAATCAAGATTTTGAAGGTTTACTGCTGAAAGGTCTTTGAAATCCTTAGTTTTGACAAAGTTGTGGCTTTCGAAAGATTTGGCCCATCGCCAAGTGAATTTAATACTTCTGTCCTTGAATTGCCATTCCAACATTAGATGTAGTATTATTCCAGAGATCAAACAAGTTATGAATGTGGAAAGACTTCAACCATTATCCATCTATCTAGAGGTAAATATACTATTAAGAAGCCCTCGTTTCATAAAGTCGGTTATATATATTGACTCGCCTCAAAAAACAAGTATTAAACTGGAGCTCAAGTCAGGTTTAGGTTAAGGAAGTCCTGATTCGAAAAATCGGAGCGCTTTCGAATGTGAGAAAATTTTACCTGGTCCAAAGTTGGAATCGCGATTTAAGCCATAAATGTGGAACTAATCCAAGAAGCCCCGATTTGAAGAGTTTTGATGAAGTTGTGAAAGATTGAAGCAGCTCAAGCAAAATAAAGTAAATAAGAGAAGAGAAGCGAGCAGACAAAGCGCTTATCGGATAGAAATAAAAAAAAAACAAGCTGAAAAAACTAAACAAAGAAAAAAGCTGAAAAACAGTGGCCAAAAGAAAGCTTCGCGTGAAGCGGCTTAAATGAAATGCTTGTCGGTGATTATGCAACAAAATTTATGCAGAGAGGCAACAACACAACCTCTGCCCACTTGCCCCTTGCCGCAGAGGAAGACAAACAAGTCCAAGTGGCGGCAACAATGGACGACAACAAAGTGTGGCAAGGCGACCTGCGCAACTGAAACTGATTTAATTAAGCAGGTGATTAAAGTTGATGCCGCTTATTTGTAGCAGCCAAAGAACAACAACTTGCAACAAGGACTCCTTGCTGCCGCTGTGCTCTGCTACTTCCGCCTTGCTGCCGGAACTCACTGTGTAAACTGCGCGCAAAAACTTGGGGCAGCAAAAAAAGGTCAACTTTAAATTTTGATGCTACAATGCAAATTAACCTGCAACAGGGGCGTAGTCTGCCCCTAAATTAGAGGGGCACAACCAAATGGGGGCGGTTACATTACGCTTTTCATTTTTAAATTATTAAATTTAATTCTATTTAAATTAATATTTGTAAAATAAAAATTATAAAAATAAATAAAAATTTAAATAAAATTTGAATTTTAAACATTAAAAATTTAAATAAATAATAATTTTAAAATTTATTCTATTTTTTTATTTAAATATAATTTAACTTTTTTTTAACTAATTTTCATTAAAAAATAAATTAAAATTTTATTTATTTTTCATTTAATTTTATTTTTTATTTTTTTAAGTCTAATTAAAATTAAATAAGTAATAATAATAAAATAAAAAATAAATAAATAACTGAATGAATAAATTTTAATAATAATAAAATAAAAAATAAATAAATAACTGAATGAATAAATTTGTCGATCTCTTCTCGATCTGCTGTCTCTCTCTATCTACCTCTCTCTCTCTCTCTCTCTTTTAATTTTATTTTGTAATTTTAATTTAAGTTCTTACTTTCGAAAATCTATTTTTAAATTACATAAATAAAATAACAAAAAAAAAATATATATTTGCATAAATAAAGAACTAAAAAAAACAAAATTTAAAACAAATTAAAAAAAATCATAAAATAAAGAACAAAATGAAACAAATTTAATAAAAAATAAAATAAAAATAAATAAAAAATAAAAACAAAAGAACTAAAATAAAACAAACTTAAATAAAAAATAAATAAAAATAAATAAAAATAAAAACAAAAGAATTAAAATAAAACAAATTGAAATAAAATTAAATTTTTGCATTTATTTAATATTTAATATTTAATTTATTTATTTTTTAATTTTAAATTTTAATTGAATTAAATATTTATGCATTTAAATACAAATAAAAAAATTAATAAAAAATTAAAACAAAAGAATTAAAATAAAACAGTTTGAAATAAAATTAAATTTTTTGCATTTATTTAAGATTTAATTTATTTATTTATTTTTTAATTTTAAATATTAATTGAATTAAATATTTATGCATTTAAATACAAATAAAAATAAAATAAATATATTTAAATATTTTGTGACTACGCCCATGACTGAGTCCGGAGTCCAGAGTCCTGGCTGCTCAGTCCTCAGTCCTCAGTCCTTAGTCCTGATCTGGCCAAATGCCTGCGGGTTCAACTTTTGCCACGTTTTTTGCATATTTTGCTGTTAATTGAATGTTGCAGCTTTTGTTGTTGCTTGTTGTTTGTTGTTGTTGTTGTTGCTTGTTGTTGTTTGCCAAAGGTCGAAAAGTGAAATCAACGGTAATTAAAATTCAATTAGAACGGAAACGACAACAACAACAACAACAACAGCTGTTGACGGCAACATAAACTATTGCAACAACAAAAACAAAGCAAAACGAAATTTGTGGCAACAATTAGAATCGGGCTTAGTTAATTGGCAGCGGCTCCGTTTGAGCCGTGTTAATGTAATGGCCAACAATTTACGTCAACTTAATGTCCATTTTGGCTAGGAGTGTGAGTTGTGCGCGTGTGTGTGGGGTGTGTGTGCGAGTGTGTGTGGTGTGTGTGTGGTGTGTGTGCGAGTGTGTGGTGTGTGAGTGGTTGCTTCATTTATTGCTCCATTGCTCGCACCACTTTTGCTTAAGGTAAGATTTATGTGATATGATGGCCCAGAGTGGGCAGTTCTCGCCTCTCCCTGTCTCTATGCGGTGTCAATCGCTGCTACACTCAGAAAAAAAGTCGAACTACATTTTGGCAAATAAACAAAAGTCAATTTGACAATTTTTTCTCAATATTTCGAGCTTATTTTGAATAACAAGAAAAACTTTGTAATTTTAGTCAAATTTTTTGCTGAGTGTAGCTGCCTCAAGTGTGCAACGCAATTTGGTGAAATATCAAATTTCCTACTAACACACACACACACACATACACACACACAGGGAGCACACTTCATTCACAGCTATTTTTTTGCTGGACGTAGAAAAGTAAACAGAAGGTTAATGGATTTGACACACGGCTCAGCATCAGGGGCAAGAGCAGCCACATCTACGGCACTTGTGCGTGAAATGGATATGCTTTCAGGCCAAGCACACACACACACACACACACACACTGGCACACTGGCACACCCCCAGTACGCACACACAGCAACACTTACACACACGCGTGCAGCTTCAACAAACGGTAAAAGGCGCCACATTTGCCACACTCAGGTTTCCAATTTGTACGTTATTTTTTTGTGGCATACCCCAAAGCACTTTAACCAGCAGTCACAGAGGCATCAGATTCGACTGCTAGTTAAACTTGACGCGAGGTGCTGCAACGCAAGCCTAACAAGGTTTACCTTAGCCAGATTTGACTACTAGTTAGCACCAACTAACTTGACAAGAGGTGTTCAACGTCAAGCTTACACAGATTTGACCAGTAGTTAAACTTGACACTAGGTGCCAGGATTCAAGCTTTGACTGCTAGTGAAACCCAACCAGGCGGGAAAGACTTCTTTGCTGAACGGATTTGACTGGTAGTTAAACTTGACAAGAGGTGCTGCAGGTACTCAAGCTAAACAAGGTCTATCTCAGACACATCCCAGCTGATAAGATTTAAGTTTGACGATAAAAATAAATCTTGCAAACAAGATATAAAACCACAATAGATCTAAGTCGCACAAGCTGGCCAGTGTGTATCCATCCATCCTTATAATGACTTCGCTACCTTGGAGAACATATGACCGACCAGACCTGGCCAGAGAACCACCTGAGCTAAGCTCACCCACTCACACGAATGCCACAGAAATGGAGTCAGATCCCACAAGATTATGCAATGGATCTGGCGTGTCAGCAACCGTCTAACCTAACCCAACTAGAAATAATATTTTAGGGGTCAGTGCAGGGTATCCGATATTCTATCACTTTTGTTCGTCTTTATTCTTTATTATGAGAGCTCGACTTAAAGGTACTCTGATCGGAAATATCATTTACGTTTTGCAGCTTCTCCTAGAAGCACGTCATTTATTATTATTATTATTGTGATTATTATAATATTATTATTATATCATTAAGATTATATTATTATTATTAGGATAGTTTATTTAATTACATATTTGAAGGACGCTTAAGCTGGTTTGGATTCATCCTTGGCTGTTGGTGGTGGTATGTGCGGTATGGCAACGACAAGGGCGTCGCGACGAGGAATCGAAATTGGCGCCAGTTCATTCCAGGTATTGCGCACCGGATCGTACTCCTCGACTTTGTCGAGCGCACGACTCCCATCCCATCCGCCAACGGCAATCAAACGATCTCCAAGCAAAGCACAAGTGGCCCCATTGCATTCCACGGTCACAGAGAAAATCAGTGTCCACGTATCAGTAGTTGGATGATAACGTTCCACGGTTTTTGTGCCACGCCCGTTACTATGATCACCCAAGGCATAGATGTATCCATTTACAACAGCGACACCAAGGGAATTTCTAATGTAATTCATTGGCGCCCGACGACTCCATTCGTTTGTTCGCGGATCAAAGCTTTCGACTGACTGTAGGTATTGTCCGCCTATGGCATAGAGACGGTTGCCCAACACCGCAACACCAGGGAGCTTACGCTTCTCGGACATCGGCGACACATATCTCCAGGTGCGCGTAATGGGATCATAGCGTTCAACCGTGTTCAGATGTTGACTATAACAATATCCGCCGACTACATAGAGGTGTCCATCCAACACTGCAACGCCTGGGCCCAGCACGAGCCGTTCTCATTGGATATAAGTGGCACGCTG